>VZSF01006295.1:171093-231973 GCA_013398295.1 Chionis minor
GTCAAAAAACATCTGAGAGGCTGGGCCCAAAGAGTGGTGGTGAATGGAGTTAAATCCAGTTGGCAGCTGGTCACAACTGGTGTTCCCCAGGGCTTGGTATTGGGGCTGGTTGTCTTTGATATCTTTATCAACAACCTGGACGAGGGGATTGAGTGCACCCTTGGTAAGTTTGCCGATGACACTAAGTTAGGTGGGACTGTTGACCTGCTTGAGGGTATGACGGCCCTACAGAGGGATCTGGACAGGGTCAATGGGACAAGGCCAATGGTATGAGATTTAACAAGGCCAAGTGTCGTGTCCCACACTTGGGTCACAACATCCCCATGCAGCACTACAGGCTTGGGGAAGAGAGGCTGGAAAACTGCCTGGTGGAAAAGGACCTGGAGGTGTTGGTTGACAACCAGCTGAGTGAGAGGCAGAAGTGTGCCCAGGTGGCAAAGAAAACCAACAGCATAGATCATAGAATCCCATGGGTTGGAAGGGACCTCTGGAGATCATCTAGTCCAACGTCCCTGCCAGAACAGGGCCACCTACAGCAGATTGCACAGGAATGCATCCAGGCAGGCTTGGAATGTTTTCAGAGTTGGTGACTCCGCCACCTCTCTGGGCAGCCTCTTCCAGTGCTCTGCCACCCTAAAGGAAAGAACTTCCTCCTCACGATTAATGGAACTTCCTATGTTCATGTGTATACCCATTACCTCTTGCCTTATCACTGGGCACCACTGCAAAAAGACTGGTCCTATCCTCCTGGCACGCTCCCTTTAAGTATTTATAAGCATTGATGAGATACAAGCATCCTGGCTTTTATCAGGAATAGTGTGGCCAGTAAGACTAGGGCATTGATTGTCTCCCTGTACTTAGCACTGGTGAGGCACCACCTCCGATACTGTGTTCAGTTTTGGGCTACTCAACACAGGAAGGATGTTGAGGTGCTGGAGCATGTCTAGAGAAGGGCAATGAAGCTGAATAAGTGTCTGGAGCACAAGTCTTCTGAGGAGAAGCTGAAGGAACTGGGGTTGTTCAGCCTGGAGAAAAGGAGGCTGAATGAAGATCTTATCACTCTCTACAGCTACCTGAAAGGAGGGTGTAGTGAGGTGGGGGTCGGTCTCTTTTCCCAAGAACAAGGACAAGAAAGTGGTCTCAAGTTGCACCAGTGGAGGTTTAGATCGGATATGAGGAAAAACTTCTTCCCTTAAAGGGTTATCAAACATTGGAACAGGCTGCCCAGGGATGTGGTGGAATTGCCATCCCTGGAGGTATTTAGGAGACAGGTAGATGTGTTGTCTAGAGACATGGTTTAGTGGCGGTTTTGGCAGCGCTAAGTTGATGGTTGGACTTGATGCTCCTAAAAGTCCCTTCCAACCTTGATGATTCTATGATTCTATGAAAAAAAAGTGGGGGACTGCAAAAAAATTTGGACTTGAGGCTAGACTTGTATAGGCTGTTCTACACAAGCACTATTTGCAGCAGTACCCTTTGGCTATCCACACTGTTACAACTTTTGGAGCATGGTCAGAGAGAAATAAAAACATCCTAACTAGTATACCAAAGGGCAACTCAAGCCTCGCCCTGACCATGCTCTTCGGTTCATTCCTGAAGGAAGGTAGAGAACTTCTCAGATAACCTAGAACTAACTAGTCAAGCTAGCTGCATGTCAGAATACAATCAAGTTCTTCTACTTCATCCTGCAGTCTTGGTTTTTGAAAACTCAGGGCAGAGCATCCCATCTGCTCATTTACTGGGATAGTCATGTCACCTCAAATCTACATCAATCTTAGGCACGGGTCTAGTTTTTGTAAGATGTGTGACCACAGCCAACTTACCTCACCTTCATGGACACAACAGAACACCTCTCACACTCACATTGCTTTGGCTTTGAAAGACCACGCTTCACTTCTAGATAGCACCAGCTCTGACATTGCCAGTCAAGGAATTAGACCTGCGTTGCTGAATGATCTAAGTGTGCCTGGAGGCCAGAAAAGCTGTCTCATGAGGAAGAGCAGTGAGATAATTCCCTGGAAATCAGCATTGTGGTTGTGTACAGCCTGTAGCCTTTGCGAGCCTTGGAAGTTAGTGCACATGGCCATTGCCGGTGCCACCTGAGGTCCACATTTCTCTCCTTCCAAAGAGTAGTGAGCCACTTCATTTGAAGCGGATGCTAACTACTACACACAGAAACAAGGAAAGCAGAGGCATTCTTTCTATTCATATGCCGGGTGCAAAGACCCCACTAATGTCTCCTGTCCATCTCTCCCTGAATCTGCTCCTTCCAATTCCCCAGTCTGATAGTGCCTACTGGCACTTTGCAGTCTCTGAAGTAACCCACAGAGAATGTAGCATGTATCAAAGACACAGTCTGGACAAGGGTGGGTTGTCTGGGGATGGCTCAGTCTGACCTGTAAGGGACAGAGACAACAGTGTTTCCTACTCCCTCCCATCTCCCTGCCCAATCACAGGCATACACATGCCAACTTGCTGCCATCATGCCCTATCCACTTCTCGGTGACAGAATATGACTGCCCAGACCTTGTCTTATTTCTCTAGAAGCTAGACTGACTTTTGTCTGACTTAGTTTATTTGAAGCCTTCCCAAGCAACAGGATTGGCACTTGGTAAAGTGCTCGGGCCATCTCTGGAAAAACATATCATCATGCTAACATAGGTGTCAGGATGAATCATCTCCTACAGAAGGCTTTGTACAACCCACACCACTGCTTGGGTGATGAGCCATGATCCTTCTCCTTCACTCAGTTAGCACCTCAGCACACGTTTGCAGTAATTGCAGGGGTGGAAAGCAGAGAAAACAGCTCTCTCAGAATACTGACAACCACCCCACTGAGGTCCCTCTTCATGTTTGCTTCTCATCTTAGGGAGGGAGCTAATCTATTCCTAGGATCAGTCTTTTGACTTGTCCTCAGACTTGTCCTTAGACTCCTCGTTCTTTGTGCTGCCGTGCAGAAAAGGGAGAGAAACTCCTGCCTGCGCCTCACTGCTCCTGACTGCCAAATAAAAAGTTTTGACAGAAAAGCAGGGAGTAAGTCTTGAGAATCTGAACTGAGGTCCCTTCTGCACAGCCTCAGAGTTTCTGAAGAGATTGTTTTATTCAGCAAAGGTCTTAGTGACTTTCACTGAGTGTTCATCACAAGGCAGAGATGGAACAGTTAACATTAAGGAATACTTGATATTAAGGAACCCACATGAGTTTCATCTGTGCTAGTAAATCAAATGTACCTGGTGGGATTTTACTTGTGATTTAGTTTCTTAAAGTAGAAACTGTTTAACTTTCTCACACTCCAATCACTTCCTTCTCTTCAATCGCATGGGGAAAACAAACAAGTTCCAAATATTTTATTTTGTTCAATTTATATTTATAGTATGTTTCCAGCTTCTTCTTACATAGTAAAGGAAAAAAATCTCAAGTGTTTTTGGTTTGATTTCCTGAAACTTTATGCATCATGTTTTTATTCTCTTTTATTCATAAATAATCTTGCCATATTTAATTTCTCATTGATTTTTTTTTTTGAGTGCCTTCTGTGTATGTCTTTGCACATCTTTTGTTTGGACGATGAAATGGCTACACAGCATTTAAGGTGAGGATGTCTCATTGACTTCTGTGGTCACCAGACAATGTTTGTGTCTACATCTTACTGTGATCTAACTCCAGGAGGGAACAAAAAAGAAAAAAAGAAAAAAAAAAAAAAAGAGAGAGAGCGCAAAAGGAGGCTTGCTTTATTTTCAGGAAGTTAAATATTTGCTGTTGCCAAATGACTCCAGTGGGACAAGCGAGGAGGCATTGCGTGGATTTTGAGAAATCTCCTTGTTTCACTACTGAGAATCTGGCCCCCTCTTTGTGACTTTTAATTATTTCACAGCACATGTGAAACTGCACAACATGATTTGTAATTGGAGTTTTACTTGGCATGCTAGCACCATCACTGCGTTTTCCTTCCTTTTTCCCCACAATGGATTTTCATCTCACAGACAGACAGGAAAGCAAAGGAGAAGGGGGGGAAAGAAAAAGGAAAAAGGACCTTTTTAATTCTACTTCTGTATGGGGCCACAGAAATCCCTCAAGCTAAACACAACACAGACTGAAAAAGAAGTGGGAAGAGATTATCAGAAGTCTGGCAAGAGGAGAGTGCAGTTGGTGGTCAGGTGAAGGCTGCTTTGGAGGATAAGCAATTTATGTGTTATCAGCACAGTAGAGAGAACAGTAGCTCCCTACACTGAAAGGAGATTAAAAAGCAACAATAGCCTTTTCTGTACGCCACAGGACAATCTGCTAACCGTATGAAAAGCTGAGAAGCTGCTTAGAGCTGATGTTTGTTTAATTCTCACCTGCACCCACTTGAACTGTGTAAATGACATGGTGCTTTTCAGAACATATGCATATGTTTCCATGTAGCATCGTTTTGTGAAAGAGCTTGTGCCCAGTTAATCTGTCAGTGCTATAAGATTTGCTGTGGGTATGAAAGACAGCATCCCTCCCTCACTCTGAGTAGCCTTGTGGGTCCAGAACAGAATGAGGAAAAAAGTTTGGGGTTTTTTAGTTTATGGTCGGTTTGGTTTTGGGTTTTTTTTCCTTGTTTTTTTTTTTTTTTTTAAATTTCCTTTTTAGAATCAATCATAATGTTGAGCCAAAGCAAAAGTGCCCCCCTTTGTTGGAATAGGGTTTCAGTTAGGAAACTGAAGCTCTGGCTCAGTCCAGACCCAGGATAATTAATATTCTTGACGAATCAGTACATCACATGTACTGTTTTGGACGAGTGATGGAGGAGCAGTGCAGTCAGGTTGTCAAGACACTCCAAGAAGAGTTAGGAGAAAGAACTTTTTTTGCTGCTACTGATTTGCACTGTGTCCTTGAGTCAGCCATTTATCCCTTTCTCTATCCCCCTTTCTCTCTAGGACATTAGACACATTTCATACACTACCAATTCCTTGCAGGCAGAGACAGGTTTCCAGCAACGTCCCTGACTGCTCCAAAAGGAACATTAAAAGACAGTTTCTGAAAGCCCTCAGCACACTGAGTATTGGGAACTCAGGCCCTATAAGTAAGACTGTAGATGGGAGCTGAGCTTCTTTAGGATATGCTCTTATACAAGGACAGCATCTTTCTGTGTGCATCTGATCCTCCCTCATAGCAGTAAACCATCCACAATAAATTCACTCCTTTGTCTGATATTAGTAGTTGATAATCTGGATCAGTGTCTGTTTTACTAACAGTCTCGACTGAGATCAATTACTATGGTCATAATACCACACTAATAAGATAATTTAGGGATACAGGAACGTCCATGAAATAACATCAAAACTCTGTTATGGGAACAGTATACTACACTCGTCCTGAAGTTTCTGAGCTCCATTGTAAAGTGTATTTTGTTTCACATACTAAAAGGCTGATCCAGACATTTGCTATCTTGCTGATTACAAAAAACCCCAAAGCTTACACTTATTCACAGCCCATCTATATTTATTTGTTCTTGCTACAGCTTTACCCTTTTGCTGAAACAGATTATCTCTTTCCTCATGTATATAATTCCCTGGTGCACTTGGAGACGACTATCAGATCTTTTCAACCTTCACTCTAATGTGTCAGACAAGCCTAAACTTTGCAATTATCTTTCTACCTTCTTTTTGCATAATGTTCCACTCCCAGAGTAGAGGCTTTCAGACTGTATTTGTAGATTCAGAAAATCTGTACAACCATCTGCCTTACTGGTTTGAAAGATGAGATGGAATTGCAATTCAAGACAGACAAAGATGCAAGTGAAGCGGATGCATTCACTTTCTCTTTTGCATGGCTGGAGGTATGGTGTCTTCTTGTGAATCCAGTCTTGGTAAACCTATTGGCCAGGAGGCAAGGATAGGACTCATGATCTTGGTCTCAATTCTAGTACCTCCTCTGAAATTTGGACATGACCTTTCTTGAGTCTTTTTATTATCTTTTTTTTTTAATGAAGAGATCATAATACTTAAAGCCTCACTGCATACATTTGTGAAAAACAGAAGTTATACCAAAAACTTTTCATATATGTTCTTTAATTTGCTGATGTCATCTGAAGTCTGGGGTGTCAGGAAAAAAATAGCATCTTTAAATCATCTTCACCTTTCTCTCTTGGTTCAACAGTTTCTGGTTTATAGTGTACAGAAGGAAAACATTCATTCTTGTGTTTGATCAATATCTGTCAATATGGAAATGCAAGGGCTGATTCTGCTTTTGGTTGGTTAGATTTTAACATGTCAAACCTTACCATAGTGTAAGATCAGGCTCATTTCTGATGCGATTTTATATCAAGAACATTAATTTGTCTTGATTGAAAGGTACTAAATAAATATTATATGTATTGTGTAGAGATGATGGAATTTTGTTATTCCATTTGAAGGTCAGCTTTAAAAACATGTCTAGAGGGGCATCTTAGCTGTGCAGGCAGAAAGCTCTGCACCCTCAGAAAGTCTTTTGTTTGCTGAACAATGGCACAGGGAAGACCCAGGAAACCTTACTGCTGCTTTGTTTGCGGAGTCACAGCATTTCTCAAAGTGCAGGCTCATAAAATGTAAGCTATCATATATTAATTACTCATAATTTAATTATTACACAATGTCTTTTCAAGCTGAATTATTGATTTCTCATTCCAGCTGTTCTTCCTGTAGTTTATAGTACGATTACTGTTCACAGGCTGCGCATTTTTTCTTCCTATGGGTATGGATACTCCATCATGGCTTGACTTTGGTTCATTTTTTTCTCTCTATTTTTATGTGGTTTTGTTTTCACAAACACTTTTGAATCAAAAAGAAATTTCAGGATTGCATAGTGAAACAGTTGCATGAATCATGCAACTGGATGAGGGGACAGAGTGTACCCACAGCAAGTTTGCTGATGAAACAAAGCTGAGAGGAGTGGCTGACACACCAGAAAGCTGTGCCACCATTCGGTGTGACCTGGACAGGCTGGAGAGTTCGGTGGAGAGGAACCATATGAAATTCAACAAGGGCAAGTGTAGGGTCCTGCACATGGGGAGGAATAACCCCATGCACCAGTACAGGTTAGGGGCTGATCTGCTGGGAAATAGCACTATGGAAAGGGACCTGGGAATCCTGGTGAACAACAAGATGCCCATGAGCCAACAAGGTGCCCTTGTGGCCAAGAAGGCCAATGGCATCCTGGGGTGCATCAAGAAGACTGTGGCCAGTAGGTCGAGGGGGGTCATCCTCCCCCTTTACTCTGCCCTGGTGAGGCCACACCTGGAGTACTGTGTCCAGTTCTGGGCTCCCCAGTTTAAGAAAGACAGGGAACTACTGGAGAGAGTCCAGTGGAGGGCTACAAAGACGATCAAAGCACTGGAGCATCTCTGTTATGAGGTACATCGATGCTTATAAACACCTAAAGGGCGGGTGTCAGAGGATAGGGCCAGACTCTTTTCAGTGGTGCCCTGTGACAAGAAAAAGGGAAATGGGCACAAGCTGGAACACAGGAAATTCCATCTGAATGTGAGGAAAACCTTCTTTACTTTGAGGGTGACAGAACACTGGAACAGGCTGGCCAAAGAGGTTGAAGAATCTCGTTCTCTGGAGATTTTCAAAACACGCCTTGATGCATTCCTGTCTAACCTGCTGTGGCAGGGGGGTTTGGACTAGATGATCTCTAGAGGTCCCTTCCAAACCCTACCATTCTGTGATTCTGTGAATCGGAGTTCAGCCACTGATAACCTTACCGTTCATCAACGTAGGACGTCAAGATTCAGTCACCCCTGACATTCACAAAATCCCCTTTCTGTCACTAACTCCTGGTGCAGCTCTGAAGAGGAAGTATGTTCCCTGTCACACACATACATGCAAACATGCATTCTCCCTCCTTTTAAAATAGAAAGGCCTTCCTCTTTGTAATTAGCTTAATATACAGGTTCTTTTCAAATGAAGTAACTGAACAAGTAATGATGGAAATATTTTCAGTTATATTTCTTCCCTCTTTTTCAACAATGTCTTGGTAAGAAAAAATCTGTGTTGTTTTTTTCAGTCATTAAATCTAGTAGTGCTTCTCCCATGATTTATGGAAGTTTAACATCTGATACCTTATATATACTATTCCTCTCTGTGGGCTAAACTCCATCACAAATCATTTTGCCCATGATATTCTGATGTTTCCTTTTATCTAACCTGTCATAGTATATTGCATTATTATCTCTATGTTATGGCTACTTTACTCAAACAGGAAATTCATGCCATTGACATCAGGAGCTAGAGTCTAATGGACTGATTGTCTCATGAGTTCATTTAGAGTATTTCAAAATGGAAAATTTTTGATTTTCTGGCAAAAAAAGTTTTCAGCTTTCTGTTGCTCCAGTTTTTCAGGAAAAGATGGAAGTTCCACTCCTAAACATATACTTTTCACACACTCCAAAAACATTTTCAACTCAAAAAAAGAGGATAAAATATTAATTTAAACAATGCATTATTAAAAATCTGGCTTATTTAAGTCAATGGCAAATTTTCATTGATATTTAAGGTGTTAAGAAACTGCTGACTCAGTTATATAGTTGCTACACTTTCTTATGAAGGAATTACAGAGCATGTGAACTTCAACTTACTGCTAAACCCATCTCCAGAAATACTCACACTTAAATACCTCTGCTGGAATTGCTCAGCTTTTATCTTGTCTCTGAAAAGTAAGCAATGCTGCTCATAGACATCTCGTCACAGATGTTTGAATTAAAACAGAAACACGCTGATGCCATACCACTTCCTTTCTGAAAATGCAGGTGCTCTGAGTGCTATGCATGATTTTATATCAACCTATTACAACAAGACACTGAGAATATCTCTTTTTAAAACTAGAAAATCTAGGAGGAAGTGCTTGATATGGGGCATTATTGCTGAAACAGAACAAACCAGGGTTAATAAAATAAAGACACCAAACACAAAACAAGGCTCTAAAACAAATACACTTGTCATGGTTTACTTGCAATCTCTCTGTGGTGTTGAAGCTGAGTTAGAAGTGGCCACATTAGCCATTCCATCAAGGTCAAGAATCCCAAATGAGTTGCTATGGGAAACAAATTACTGAAGTGTCAGCTGGAGCTGAAGGTTCAGATATGAGGAACTTTATCCATTACATGCTTGAAAGATTTCCGGAACAACAGAGGATGGAAAAGAGCATACTGGTAATAACAAAACCAGGAAAGCAGATGTTTCATTGACCTTTGCTCTATGCATTCGGACTAGCCATTTGCCAGCATGCCTGAATGGACCAGAAAGGAATTGCAAATAAGGTGTGCTCTCCTGAGGCCCAAGTAAATAAATAAATAAATAAAAATCAGATATTAAGTGCTTTTTTTAGGAAGATATGTAAAAGAATCTCAAAAGCATATGAAAACACCTAGGACTCATGCCCTGTCATTAAAGATGAGAGGAGACAGTTCTGATTTTATTATGGCATTAATTTCAGTGGAAGGAATTGAAAGCCAGTGAAGGGACAAGTTAAGCTGCCCCAAAATCAGTTTCATTCACTTAGTAAACGGTCACTGTGAACATGACCTTGACTGGAATTGTCTGTGGAAAGAGAATTAGGAGGACTAGAGCTTCTATCCAATACCAATATTCCTCTTTGTCAAAGCAATCTGCTGCTTGGTACTCCATGAAGCTTACCTCCAGATTTGTAGAAGCTGGAATGTTTCCAGTTTCTGCCAAGCACTAACTTTGACAAAAGAAAGAATTTATGCTTAATTCCACACAGACTTGTACAGAAAAATTTAGGGTAAATCCCTCTGTCCTACTTTAATACTGCTGATCTGATCTAGCTGCTCACTCAGCAACTATGGGATGGCTTGCAGAGAGAGGTGTTATCACCAAAAGAACAAAGCAGCTTGTCTTTATCATATCATTTGTCTAAATTTTCTCATCCATTAATTTTTTTTCCATTGCAGAACTTTACTTTATCTACCCATGAACAGGAAAAGGATTTAATTTTCTCTACTGAGATGGAGGGAAAACATGTGCTCCTCAGACTGACATTGGATGTTGGCTACTTGGTGAAAGAAATAGGTATAATTCACTTCTGCTAATGAAGAGATTTTGCTACACAACAGATAAAATTCTGGCCTTCTATTTCCTTGATTTCAGGCTATTTTTCTCAGGGGCTGCCTTTTCTTCTCCCAGTCATTCCTACTATGGCTTTATGTTTGGGGTTTCCTAGTTACATGTCTTAGACCTGCAGCTGGGAAAAAGAATCAAGCATGAACATATATTGCTAACAACGCGTATCATTTCTAAACCCTTTGTTCTACTAGAGATCTTGAAAAGAGATATTATTGGCTAATTTTCATAAAAATACAGTAAATAAAATTAAACAATCAAGGACCTGTGCAGAAGATCTAAGAATTACAGTAGGTTTTGAGCCACTACAATACTTCATCGGACTTCACTGGTAACACTTCAAGCTTTCCCATAATACCTGTCTCCGTATCTGTATGTTATAGCCCACACCTCAGTATTCAGATGACTCTCAATATAAACATATAGTGTCAGGAGATATATTTCTAGAAAGGACAAAGGAACAGGCAGTGAAAATCTTTCTACTTCTGTAATAAGACATTATTCCTCTCCAAATATTTGTCTTTGCTTTTTCCTTGTGTTACTGGTTGGATTGTAAGGAGCTAGAGAGAGTAAAAGCTGGATATTACCTTTTATCATGGCAGCGAAAAGGCTTTGAAGCCCTGGAAGTTTTTGTTGGGCATTTTTGTTTGTTTGTTTGTTTGTTTATCTGTTGTGGGTTTTTCTTTGGATTTTTTCCTTCATTGCACTTAAGTATTGTGCAGGAATAACTGAAGGTAACATCGCTGACAGAACTGTGTCAGTGAGATCTGTAAATCAAACTAGAATTTACACACCATCTGATAGCTCTCTTGAAAACATCTGCTGTGACCCCTAATTTCAAAGAAGAAGTAGCAGGGATTTTTTTGTGCAATTGCAGCTCAAATGTCAGTGGTTTCCACATTCTCAGGCAGCCTGAACTGAATCTACACTAATGAGAACAAGAAGATTTCTAAATGGAGAGATGCAGCTTCTGCCTTCTGTAAAAGTTCTTGACAGTGGGTCTTCTTTCAAGCCTTCTCTATTTAGGTGTCATGGAGCAAGTACAGGCATTTTTGGGAATGCTCTGTAGAAGAACTTGAAAATAATCTCCATCTATTTCTGCTACTGCCCTTAGAGCTAGAGAGCAAATGCTTCTGCATTAAGGATGTCTATGGAGCTGGAGATTGCCAGTCACTGAAACGGAAAGACCAGGCGGAAGTGGAACAGGTGTTCAACTGTGCTCTGCAGCCAGAGCAAGAGCAGAAAAATACCTTAATTGGAGGACTCCAAAAAATATCAGGAAAGCAGAGAGCCTAAATAAAGAAAAGATTCATTGTTGCTCAGGTGAAGGTGGATTAGAAATCACTGGTCAATTAAGGTAAAGGAACAATGGTAAGATGCTTCTGAGAGCTGGGATGCTAAGTGAAAATACCCTGAATGTAGGGAAGCTAACTAGCTTTAACATGAAATTGTAAACTGGGCTGATGTCATTGCAAGAAATCTTGAAACTGTTATCAGAATTACTTTTCCTGAATGATTAAATCTGGTGGGCTAGCTCACATGACTGGAATGTTGTCATGGATGGCTATGTTCTTTTTAGGAAAGACAGGCCAGCAAGGCTAGGTGGTGGAGTTGCTCTTTATGTGAGAGAGCAACTCAAATGTATTGAGCTCTCCCTGGGGGCAGATGAAGACGGAGTTGAGAGTTTATGTGTTAGGATTTAAGGCCAGGCTAATAGGAGAGACACTGTTGTGGAGGTCTATTATAGGCCACCTGGTCAGGATGTGGAAGTGGATGAGGCCTTCTACAGACAGTTGAGAGTTGCCTCACAGTCACAGGCCTCGGTCCTCATGGGGGATGCTAAGCATCCCAGTATCTGCTGGGAAGGCTACATGGCCAGGCGTATACAGTCCAGGAGGTTCCTTCAGTGTATTGATGATAATTTTTTGACTCAGGAGGTGGAAGTGCCAACAAGGAGAGTTGCACTACTGGACCTAGTACTGACAAACAAAGAGCGATTGGTGGAGGACATTAAGGTTGCGGGCAGCCTTGGCTGCAGGGACCATGAGAAGATAAGTTCAGGGTTACATGTAGCGGGCATAAGACAAGTAGGGTTGCGACCTTGAACTTTAGGAGGGCTGACTTCAATCTCTTCAAGAAACTGCTTGGAGAAATCCCATGGGTTAGGGCCCTAGAGGGTAGGTGGGTTCAAGAGAGCTGGTTGACTTTCAAGAATTACTTCCTCCAAGCTCAGGACTGGTGTATCCCTAAGAACAAGAAATCTGGCAGAAGAAGCAGGAGACCAGCATGGTTGAGCAGGGAGCTCCTGAAAAATCTCAAGTGGAAGAATGAAGTTTACAATATGTGGAAGAACGGACTGGCCACTTAGGAAGATTATAAGAATACTGTCAGAGCGTGCAGGGTCAAAACGAGGAAAGCCAAGACCTCCTTGGAATTAAGTCTGGTAAGGGATGTCAAGGTCAACAGGAAGGGGTTCTTCAAGTACGTAGGATGCAAAAGGAAAACTAGAGAGAATGTGGGCCCCCTGTTGAATGAGACGGGTGCCATGGTGACAGACGATGCAGAGAAGGCGGAGATACTGAATGCCGCCTTTGCTTCAGTTTTCACCATTCAGGCCAGCCCTCAGCACCCCCAGACTCTACAGGTAACAGAGAAAGTCTGGGGCAAGGAAGATTCTCCCTTGGCTGGAGAGGATCAAGTCAGAGACCAAGTAAGTAAACTGGATATTCACAAGTCCATGGGTCCTGATGGGATGCACCCACCAGTGCTGAGGGAGCTGGAAGAAGTCATTGCGAAGCCACTCTCCATCATCTTTGAAATGTTCTGGAGAACAGGTGAGGTGTCTGAGGACTGGAGGAAAGCCAATGTCACTCCAGTCTTCAAAAAGGGCAAGAAGTAGGATCCAGAAAACTACAGGCCAGTCAGCCTCACCTCCATTCCTGGAAAGATAATGGAACAGCTCGTTCTGGATGTCATCTCCAAGCATCTGGAGGAAAAGAGGGTTATCAGAAGTAGTCAACGTGGATTCCCCAAAGGGAAGTCATGTCTGACTATCTGATAGCCTTCTACAATGGCATGACTGGATGGATAGATGAGGGGAGGACAGTGGATGTTGTCTACCTTTACTTCAGCAAGGCTTTTGACACCGTCTCCCACAACATACTTGTATGCAAGCCTAGGAAATGTGGGTTAGATGATAGGACAGTGGGGTGGATTGAAAACTGGCTGGCAGGTAGAGCTCAGAGGGTTGGGATCAGTGGGGCAGAGTCTAGTTGGAGGGCTGTAACTAGTGGTGTTCCTCAGGGGTCAGTACTGGGTCCAGTCCTGTTCAATGTATTCATCAATGACCTGGATGAAGGCATAGAGTATACTATCATCAAGTTTGCTGGTGACACAAAACTGGGAGGGGTGGCTGACACACCAGAAGGCCGAGCTGCCGTTCCACATGATCTGGACAGGCTGGAGAGTTCGGCAGAGAGAAACCATATGAAATTCAACAAAGGCAAGTGTAGAGTCCTGCACATGGGGAGGAATAACCCCATGCACCAGTACAGGTTAGGGGCTGACCTGCTGGAAATCAGCTCTGTGCAGAGAGGGACCTGGCAGTCCTGGTGGGCAACAGGGTGGTCGTGAGCCAGCAAGATGCCCTTGTGGCCAAGAAGGCCAATGGCATCCTGGGGTGCATCAAGAGGATTGTGGCCAGCGGGTCGAGGGAGGTCATCCTTCCCCTCTACTCTGCCCTGGTGAGGGCACAACTGGAGTGCTGTGTCCAGTTCTGGGCTCCCCAGTTTAAGACAGACAGGGAACTGCTGGAGAGGGTGCAGCAAAGGGCTACAAAGTTGATTAGGGGGCGGGAGCATCTTTCTTATGAGGAAAGGCTGAGGGAGTTGGGTCTTTTTAGTCTGGAGAAGAAGACTGAGGGACGATCTCATCAATGCTTATAAATACTTAAAGAGGGGGTGCCAGGAGGAGGGGTCAGTCATTTTTCAGTGGTGCCCAGTGATAGGACAAGAGGTAACAGACACAGACTTGAACATAGAAGTTCCATCTGAACATGAGGAAGAAGTTCTTTCCTTTGAGGGTGGCAGAGCACTGGAAGAGGCTGCCCAGAGAGGTGTGGGAGTCTCTGACTCTGGAGACATTCCAAACCCTCCTAGACACCATCCTGTGCCACCTGGTGTAGGCGGACCTGCTCTGGCAGGGGGGTTGGACCAGATGATCTCCGGAGGTCCCTTCCAATAGCTAACATTCTGTGATTCTGTTGTAAGAAATATAGTGCTAGTTCACAGCATTTCTCCTATGAAAGGTAGGAAACTGCTTGATTTCTTGTGTTCAAAATTTTTAGCACTGGATTTACTGAAACAGATGCCCATCCTGTAGCCTATACCTGTGTTAGCTGTCCCAAACTGAGGCAATGTGGTTTTTGTGATGGCTTTTGGCTACGAGTAACTAGGAAAAATCTGGTCTTGTCTCTGATGCCCTAGGAAGTGGTTGCTTGCAGTGTGGGAGACTAGGATCAATAACTTAGGTACCTTCTAGTCTTTTTATTTTTCTCTTTTTCAGATTTTTCTTAGAAAAAGGGGAAAACATTTACTTAGTAGGCCTTTAGGTGAAGTTAGGCAGCAGATGACAAACGGCAAGAAACAGTGATGGACAGAAAAAAAGGTGGTGCCATATGTGGCTGAGCAAATAAGAAAAAAAAAAGAAAGGAAACTCAAGGAGCCCAAGTAGATCCAGTCTCACCATGTGGCTGGATTGTTGCTAGAAGAATATATGTGCTCTGGGTAGTTTATGCTTAGAATAACTGAAGTACAAAGGCACTAAATAACTTGTCCAAAGCCAGGTCAGCATCATCTTTCAGGAAGATGGACTCAACCTCAGGAATTTGGGAATAATTCAAGTGTATGATAAATCTTGATTACTCTTAGTATTCATGTTTTCTTTACATCTATTCTCCTATGATAAGATGTCTGTTACATTCTAGTTCCCCCTCCAACCCTTCATCAAATGAATACCCCTTAGATAGGACTGTACTTATCCCTACACCGCGTCTTTCACCAGTCATGTTACTGCATATATGAAGAACACAAATGATCACGTAAACGTGAGATTTTCTGTGCTGGAGCAGCCTGGACAGGGTCCATTAAGATCATATCTAGTCTCTGTCACTGTTGAATACCAATATCTGCATACAGAAAGCACAAGAAATGTCAACAAAGATGAAGTAACTCAACCATAAAAGAACCTGTGCTTTAAGTCCATTAGTCTGTGATTGCCTTTGCAGGCTGTAAGAGTAATTTTTACACATATCAAAAGGATTTTTTATTTAGTTGTTTTGTGGGTTTGGTTTTTTGGACCCATGTAAATGTTATTTTTGATGATCACCATGTATATGAAAACTGTGAGGTGTGTTTTACTCTGAGAAATACTATCTTAGACATTGTGTGGCAAGCATGCTCCAAGACAAGATGCACAATTTTAATAGGGAGAACTTCTTTGTATAGCAACATTTACATATACCAGTTTTTACATTATGTTTCTTTTTTTTTTTGTTTATTTATCATGAGAGATTAAATAATAACCCAACTTTTTTTTTTTTTCCTCTGGCAGGGGGATTGGACTAGATGATCTCCAGAGGTCTCTTCCAACCCCTCTGATTCTGTGATCCTCTTAATAGCAGCCAAAACTGCCATCATATCTTATCATGCCTCTGCTTCCTTAAGATCTGTATACCTCTTCCATATTACTAGTTGTTCTCTTTGACCATTACTGGCTGATTCTCCTGAAATCTTTTTAGAGCAACACACTGATACGGGTTAAGGGCATATTTTTCAAAGCTGCTTATGCTCCTGATTTTGCAGATAGATACCTGTCAGGCTTTTTGGAGACATCTTAAATGCTGCGGAGATTTGCAGTTGAACTTAATAAACCTTCAGTACCCATCTAATTTGTAAATTTAATTAGGTGTCAAATATCTTTGACAGGCTGACCCAAAGCAATCAGTGATGCACAGAAAACCAGATGTGACACACCTTTTAGGCTAGAACATTACAGAACTCAAAATGTTATTTTCTGTGTATTTTTTTATTTACCCTGTGCTCTTCCTCATTGTCTTTGCAATTCCATCATTTTATACAGCTTTATGAGGGGTTACCTGCAGCAGATAGAGGTGACACAGATGTGCAGTTCAAACTGTTCTTTCCATTGTGCATACACTCTTCATATGTGTTGGAAGGGATTTTTAAAAATCATCTAGTCTAAATACCTTGACATGGGTAGTGACGACCTTCACTAGATCCGTTTGCTCAAAGCCCTGTTCAACTTAACCTTGAACACTTCCAATGATGGGACATCCACAACTTCTCTGAGTAGCCTGCTCCGCTGTCTCACCACCCTCATTGTACACAATTTCTTCCTTATTTTTGATCTAAATCTAGCTTCTTTCAGCTTAAAACCACTGCCCCTTGTCCTGTCACTACAGGACGTGGTAAAATTCCCTCTCACAGTCATTCTTATAAGCCCCACTTAAGTATTGAAGGTCTGCAATAAGGTCTCCCTGGAGCCTTCTCGTATTCAGGTTAACAATCCCAACTCTCTTGGCCTTTCTTCATAGTAAAGGTGTTCCAGCCCTCTGATAATTTTTATAACCCTCTTCTGGATCTGCTCTAGCAGTTACACATCTTTCTTGATCTGGACACAGTGTTCCAGGTGGGGTCTTACGAGAGCAGAAGCACCTCCCTTGACCTGCTGGCCATGTTTCTTTTGATGCAGCCCAGGATATCATTAGCTTTCTGGGCTGCCAAGTGCATGCTGACAGCTTATGTCTAATTTTTAAACTACCAGCATCCCAAGTCCTTGTCCACAGGGCTACTCTTATTCCATCCAGCATCCAGCCTGAACTGTTGAGGATGATTGCCCTGAACCAGGTACAGGACCTGGCCTTTGGCTTTTTAGAACTTCGTGGGGTTCACATCGGTCCAGTCCTCAAGCCTCTTACAGTGCCTCTGGAAGGCACCCCTTCCCTCAAGAAAATCGACGGCACCACGCAGCTTGGTTCTATCAGCAAAGTTGCTGAGGGTGCACTCGAGCCCACTATCCATGTTATTGATGAAGATATTAGATAGTATCTGTCCCAATGCAGACCTTTGAGTGGTAACATCACTCCTTATTGGTTTCCACTTGTACATTGAGCCATTGACTGCAACACCTTGGATGTGGCCATCCAGCCAATCTGCCTAACAGTCCATCCACCAAATCCATATATTTCAAATTTAGCAGCAAGAATATACTGGGGGACCATATCAAAGACCTTACAGAAGTCCAAGCAGGTGACATCCATAACTCTTCCCTTGTCCACTGCTGCAGTCACTCCAATGTAGAAGGCCACTAGATCAGTGAGGCATAATTTGCCCTTGGTGAAGCCACGTTGGCTGTCTGTAATTGTTTCTCTGTCTTCCATATATTTCCACATGTCTTCCAGCAGGGTCTATTCCATGATCTTCAGTCTGCAAGGTTGAATCTTATACTTCCAGCTGAACTTGTTTTCTTTTTATTTCCCCAGCAGACAAAAAACTAAGTAAGATATTATAATCCAAACAACAAAAAAATGCAATTAAATCCTTCAGAGTTCTCTTAGGTGGTGCAGTTACATCTGATCTGTTGCTTTCTGTCTTTGCTGAGGAAAGTTTTCAGTATTGAATTTAATTAGCTGGGTATTTTAATACTGCTTTCCAGAGATGTGTGCAGTAATTAGCATCATACATCAACGTAAAGCAGCCTAATTTTCTTCCTCCGAATCTCTTGGGTACAGGGAATTTAGTGAAAGGATATCTTGCAAGACGAAAGAAGGATTTGCACCAGGGCTATTTTTACTGTTTGGAAGTTTATTAGGAGATTTGGAAAGAACCAACAGGTTAACTTCATCCTCAATAGAGCTAGGAGAAACTGAAAGTAGGAAGTTTTTCTTGTTTGGTTGTTGTTTCCATCCCCTATAGAAAGAATCATTTGAGCATTGTGGAAGTACTAATTACATATGTATAACTATGAAGTGTGGGGTTTTTTCCTTTCCTACTAACATAGGCACATGTATGCGTCATTGTATGTTTGTTGGAAGAGTAGCAGGGAGTATTGCTCTTGATGCAGCAAAACAACTTGGAATTGTGAACAACATGGGCCTACCTCATGTTTGGTACAGAAAACTTTAGCATGACCATTCCCAAGATTGCTACTACCAAAAAGATTTGTGCTCAGCCCCTGTTCAGAATTGTGGCTTACTGAGTCATTTACACTAAGATGACTTGTAGGCAGTTGTAACATTACTTGACTGTTAAGGCAAAAGACCTTGGAAATTCAGGATGACTGAGGAGGTAGGGAGATGTTTCAGGAGAAGATTGTCACAATTTCGGCCCTTCAAAATCTACCTCAAAAACAGGAGTGTATTTATAGAAAGTTATCTCCCCTGCTGGAGTGTGATCGTAAACTGTGCAGTAAGGACAAGTGGTTTCATCCCTCTGTCTTGTAGCTAATGGCAGGAATATCTGATGAGTTCATTAAACTGCATAATACTGTCATTCAAGATAATTATATAAACCTTATGATTACTTTTAAAGACAAGACTGCCATGGTGCCATTAATATTTTAGAGTTTTTTTACTGAGTATAACAACTGGAAGCAGTGTCTCCATATCTATAAAGATTGGAGATTTTGGTCTTTGAATTAGTGGCAGGAGTTGTTACCTGCTTTGAAGTGTCTGATTTTTTGTACTACGCAAAATTCAACTGGAATTGATGAAGGCCACCAAAGCATTTAAAAATATTGAAAAATGGCTCCATTGGATACAGCCATTGAGGATGATTCAGAGAGTATGATTCTGATAACATATGGGATCACCTATCCATTAATTACTGTAAAACTACTGCAGAATGGTTGGTGAGATCAGTGTAGAAATATGTCACTTCTGAAAAACCCATTGTTCAGCCACACAGGATGTCTCCCATTTCCTGTGAGGACTGATGTTAAAATTTTATTCTTTTTATACCACCAGATACTCTGAGTAAGTTAAACTTTAGGCTATTTAGCTGGAGGAAAAAAGGAAAAAAAAAAACAACTTCAATCTGATTATCAATTTAGATCTTAAGCAAAAGCATTTTTCCAAAAGAACACAGGTAAAGCCATTTCCCCCCATATATATAAATATAACAAAAAAATCCTTCCAAGGAACTCGGGATGAAGATTTTAGTAATTTTTCCCCCTATACTTTATGCTAGTTTATTTAAAAACAAGCAGAACACAGCCTTAAGTAGTACTCTTATGCAGAGAATAAACTTTTCTTTTTTCAAGAGGTGATATAAGTAACCTTCTCCTCTAATCATTGTCTCTTCTTGCAACATGATAAACAATTATTTTTTTTATTATTATTAGAAAAAAGAATAAATTCAACTAAGTAAACAGATTCATGTTAGGGCAAAAAGAAGCATAAGAAGTAATTTCTTCCTTGCATTCCTCCTAGTCAGTATTGAAATCATACTCCTAAACCTCACTTTTAATGTTATGACTAAATCCCTTTATTACAGTACCCTCTTCTATCAGGAAATTATGCAATTTTTCACATCTCCATTTCCTTGCAGTCAAGCAGGATTCTTTATATCTACCTCCCTAAATTAAGTGTATTGAAGGTCCCAGGTTAAGGTCCTATTAAATGAACACCATTAGAGTTTCTGCACGGTGATGAGCTGGTTCAAGTCACTCTGATACATTTCTTCGTGCATTCTGCCTTTTCTAGGTGTGTCTAAAAATACAAAAGAGTTTGGATGAACAGTTATGCCAATTGTTAGTCTGGAAAACAATGATACCCACAACTTCTGTGGAAAGTTGAGGGATTTTTTCAGCTGTGCATTTCTGTGAAGCTAGATGCAGACATTGGGGTTTTTTTCTTTATTTTCTTTTTCTTTTCTTTTTTTTTTTCTTTTTAACTGATAAACAGAACTATTTCAAGTGCAGGCAAATTCTAATTTAAAATCATGGGCTTCATTTCAACATATGGAGAAGGACTGAAATGGGATATGGTGTGGTGACTTAAAAGCAATTCCAGTTTTAATTACTTTCCTTAAATGCCCCTTGAAATTCAAATATATTTAAAAAGCAAAACTGCAATAAAAAGAAAGAATGTTAATCAGAAAACTGGGCACCTTTTATTAAGGGAAAGGGCATGTTTTATTAAAGGAAAGGGCATGTACTCACTAGTTTTGGTTTGTAAATTGAATGATCATGAAACTGTTGAATACTATTTCCTAGTGCTGCCTGGATTATTGAGGTTTTTTTCTTATTCTTGAATGTCCCTCTCAGTAACTGAAGTAAAAATTTAGCTGACTAGAAATATAATGCAATAAACATAGTTTTAGCTTTTATTAAAGCATTTTTTATTTTATTTTATTGAAAAAATGTAGTCAAATTGTGGACCAGCCATTGCAGATACAATAACTGTTGGACTTCTTTTGTACTGAATCATCAGAGTAAAAGGAAGACAAACACATTTTCTTACCTTCAAGTAACAGTTTTTAAGCAGCAGAAAAAAAGGAGAACCGGTAGCAGCACTGCTTTATTCATATACATGCAGTTCCCTGAGTACAGCTCTTAAGTTAATTTCACTTTGAAAACAAAGTATAATTCATATTTGTTTTCTGTATATGTCTTGAGCTGACATTATTTTTTTGACCTGCAGACATGAAGCAAAATATTACTACCTTCCTCCCTTACATTATTACTATTTGCATGGACTTTGGCAGGAGGGCTAGGCTTCTCCTTGTGTTCATATTTCTACGTAGAGAAAGCTGAGGAGAAGATACAAGGATGCAATGAAATGGTGCCAAAAATGGGTGGTTTAGTGATTTGAATGGCTGTTAATGCTGACTTGGGGGAATGCTTTTCTTTTGGCTGACAGGCTGTGTTTATAACCAATCAGAGCTGAAGAGATTCATAAAAATTACCTAAATGGATTAAATCAGTGTTTGGGTTCTTACAATGGTTAGTAAGAATGTTAAAGATACAGCTGTAGATAACTGGAACAGTCATTTTCTATATGCTTTGATTTTCAGCACAAGCTCAAACCCCTCTTTAGTGAAGTTAATCAACAGAAAATTGTTTTTTTCACATAAAACTTTCATGGTTCCTTTAAAGGCTGTCTTACGGCCTTGAGGAATTTGTACATCCTTACTGAGCTGGAAAATAACCAGCCCACAGCAGGAACAGTTCCACCACAGAAGCTGTAGAAATTAAGGTTCCTCCTATACTTTTACTTTTTTTTTTCCCCCCTTTCTCCTTTCTCCAGCATACGTTGGCAGTCCCAAGCACTCCCTCTCCCAAAGTTTAATGCCAGCTGTCTGCTTTCCTCTTTGGCTTCTGTGGTATTATGGTATTATTCTGTCAATCTAGCATTGGCTCATCTTTGCTTTAGAGCTTTCTAGTTATTAAAAAAATATAGAATAATAGTAATAAAAAACAGTCTCCATGTTACCCCATTCATGTATGCTCTTAAAAAAAGAGGAGCCTTTTAAAGGAAAGTTTTTTCCATGGCTTAACTTTATTCCTTTAACATGCTTTTGCCTTTTTCCTTCTTTTAGTCTTTCTCAAATATGCACAAGATAAAAAAAACACCATTCCTCCTCTACAACATTCAGCAGAACTTTTCTAGATGTTTCAAGAGATCTAACAACAAGCAANTAAACTTTTCTTTTTTCAAGAGGTGATATAAGTAACCTTCTCCTCTAATCATTGTCTCTTCTTGCAACATGATAAACAATTATTTTTTTTATTATTATTAGAAAAAAGAATAAATTCAACTAAGTAAACAGATTCATGTTAGGGCAAAAAGAAGCATAAGAAGTAATTTCTTCCTTGCATTCCTCCTAGTCAGTATTGAAATCATACTCCTAAACCTCACTTTTAATGTTATGACTAAATCCCTTTATTACAGTACCCTCTTCTATCAGGAAATTATGCAATTTTTCACATCTCCATTTCCTTGCAGTCAAGCAGGATTCCTTATATCTACCTCCCTAAATTAAGTGTATTGAAGGTCCCAGGTTAAGGTCCTATTAAATGAACACCATTAGAGTTTCTGCACGGTGATGAGCTGGTTCAAGTCACTCTGATACATTTCTTCGTGCATTCTGCCTTTTCTAGGTGTGTCTAAAAATACAAAAGAGTTTGGATGAACAGTTATGCCAATTGTTAGTCTGGAAAACAATGATACCCACAACTTCTGTGGAAAGTTGAGGGATTTTTTCAGCTGTGCATTTCTGTGAAGCTAGATGCAGACATTGGGGTTTTTTTCTTTATTTTCTTTTTCTTTTCTTTTTTTTTTTCTTTTTAACTGATAAACAGAACTATTTCAAGTGCAGGCAAATTCTAATTTAAAATCATGGGCTTCATTTCAACATATGGAGAAGGACTGAAATGGGATATGGTGTGGTGACTTAAAAGCAATTCCAGTTTTAATTACTTTCCTTAAATGCCCCTTGAAATTCAAATATATTTAAAAAGCAAAACTGCAATAAAAAGAAAGAATGTTAATCAGAAAACTGGGCACCTTTTATTAAGGGAAAGGGCATGTTTTATTAAAGGAAAGGGCATGTACTCACTAGTTTTGGTTTGTAAATTGAATGATCATGAAACTGTTGAATACTATTTCCTAGTGCTGCCTGGATTATTGAGGTTTTTTTCTTATTCTTGAATGTCCCTCTCAGTAACTGAAGTAAAAATTTAGCTGACTAGAAATATAATGCAATAAACATAGTTTTAGCTTTTATTAAAGCATTTTTTATTTTATTTTATTGAAAAAATGTAGTCAAATTGTGGACCAGCCATTGCAGATACAATAACTGTTGGACTTCTTTTGTACTGAATCATCAGAGTAAAAGGAAGACAAACACATTTTCTTACCTTCAAGTAACAGTTTTTAAGCAGCAGAAAAAAAGGAGAACCGGTAGCAGCACTGCTTTATTCATATACATGCAGTTCCCTGAGTACAGCTCTTAAGTTAATTTCACTTTGAAAACAAAGTATAATTCATATTTGTTTTCTGTATATGTCTTGAGCTGACATTATTTTTTTGACCTGCAGACATGAAGCAAAATATTACTACCTTCCTCCCTTACATTATTACTATTTGCATGGACTTTGGCAGGAGGGCTAGGCTTCTCCTTGTGTTCATATTTCTACGTAGAGAAAGCTGAGGAGAAGATACAAGGATGCAATGAAATGGTGCCAAAAATGGGTGGTTTAGTGATTTGAATGGCTGTTAATGCTGACTTGGGGGAATGCTTTTCTTTTGGCTGACAGGCTGTGTTTATAACCAATCAGAGCTGAAGAGATTCATAAAAATTACCTAAATGGATTAAATCAGTGTTTGGGTTCTTACAATGGTTAGTAAGAATGTTAAAGATACAGCTGTAGATAACTGGAACAGTCATTTTCTATATGCTTTGATTTTCAGCACAAGCTCAAACCCCTCTTTAGTGAAGTTAATCAACAGAAAATTGTTTTTTTCACATAAAACTTTCATGGTTCCTTTAAAGGCTGTCTTACGGCCTTGAGGAATTTGTACATCCTTACTGAGCTGGAAAATAACCAGCCCACAGCAGGAACAGTTCCACCACAGAAGCTGTAGAAATTAAGGTTCCTCCTATACTTTTACTTTTTTTTTTCCCCCCTTTCTCCTTTCTCCAGCATACGTTGGCAGTCCCAAGCACTCCCTCTCCCAAAGTTTAATGCCAGCTGTCTGCTTTCCTCTTTGGCTTCTGTGGTATTATGGTATTATTCTGTCAATCTAGCATTGGCTCATCTTTGCTTTAGAGCTTTCTAGTTATTAAAAAAATATAGAATAATAGTAATAAAAAACAGTCTCCATGTTACCACATTCATGTATGCTCTTAAAAAAAGAGGAGCCTTTTAAAGGAAAGTTTTTTCCATGGCTTAACTTTATTCCTTTAACATGCTTTTGCCTTTTTCCTTCTTTTAGTCTTTCTCAAATATGCACAAGATNCCTATAATTTTGATGGGCTTAAATATAATAAAGAACAAGTGAAATTATGTCCACAAATGCATGTATTCGAAATGACATGATGTTTCCACTCAGTGCTGGTGAGGTCACTCGTGGAGTTTGAGTCTGCTTGAGGACACCCTGGCAAATTCAACATTGTTGTTTCTTTTCAGCTCAAGCTGAAGAGACCAATACATACAATATCATGCCATTTAAAAGCTGTCTCTTTATTTATTCATATGAATAAATTTTCTTTCTCATTTTCTCCCCTTGACCAAAAATGATTAAATTTCATGTTGCATTATCTTTATTAACAGATAAATTAGTATTGAAATTGCAGAGCTATAAGGCAAGAAAGAGGCAGGGCTCCTAAGGCGAGATTCTACTATAGAGTGAAGCAATCACATTGATCAAGGGAGATTAAAAAGTGAATCTTGCTGCTTTGGGATGCTTTGGGTCACATTTAGGTGACCTACTAGAGGTGATCAGTGTATCTTCTGGTCTTGCTGAGTTTAAGAAGGTAGTGGCCAAGACCATGTAATAACCAGTTAGACACTTGGTCCCTATTTACTCCCAGAACAGCAGAGTCGGGGACTGGTTTCAACTACAGTAATAGACCGCATATGATCCGGTGAGGTTAATGAAATGATGTGGTCAGTGTCTTCTGTCAATGCAGAGCTGACTCATAGTAGAATCTTTCAGATGATGCTAAGTTTAGTTAGCAATGAAGCTTTCGTATAAAAAGCTACCACATTACCTGCATCCTTTTAAATCTAAACATCTCTGAAATTAAAGGATGTCTGAGACTGAAGTTCTAAACCTTGTAATTCTAGTGGGATCTGGGATCCTAAATGATTTTATTACTCAAGCTTGAGTTTTTCTGAATGATTCTTTAAGAAAGGAGGATAAGTTTGGTGACACGGTCTAGCTACTGCTGAAATGTCTAGAGTTTACAAAAATCAGCAAATGTAATGCTACTAAGTTGAATCACCAGATTTCCTTTCCATTATTTCTGTGTAGCCCAGCTTGCTACAAAAGCAGCATTTGTCGCAGTAATTTAGATCTACTTCTTCAAATCTCAGCTGGCATCAGAAAGAAAAGGGAAAAGAGGACAGGAATTAAAAGGCAGAGTTCTGTACCTAAGAACTTTTTGTTCCAGTTCTGAGTAAGTGGAAACTGAAGACCTAGAACAGCTTACAGTCTATTTATTTCCTTAGCTTTAAATATCTCTTGATAAACTTTCTATTTTTTCATACTTGAGAAAATTTGATGTTACTTTGGTTTGTTGGATGGAGGTTTTTTTGCTATACTGTTTAACTCCTGTAGGTCAATGAGGACTCAAACAGAATGGCCTTTATGACCCAACACAACATGCAGGATAAAGATGTTGTCAGTGATGTTTTACTTCTTGCTCATAAGTTTTCATGGTTTTTCACAGCATGTTCTCAAAGTTTCTAAAACAAGGGCCTAAAACCACTGCTAACATCTCCAGTCAATTCAGTCTGGTCTTGTAATCAAACAAGCCTGCAGAGAATCTGCTAGGCAATTTTTCTCCAAAGTGTTTGAACCTTGCAGGTGTATTTCCAGTGCCAAAAATCATTACAGAACTGAAAATCTCTTAGTCAGGTACAATCAAGTGTGAATCTTGGTCTCTGGGTATATACATTTTTAGATTTAGGGCATGTTAGTGTTAACAACTTGACAGCTTGTCTGAAACAATTAGATTTTAACCCAAAGGATCTCTCCTGTCATAACTTTTTACCATTATCACAGAAGTCTTTGAATCCAGTCTGGCAGCAAGCCATCCATTTCTACTTTAAATTAAATGGCATTATTATTATTATCATTATCATTATCATTATTGTTATTGTTATTGTTATTGTTATCATTATTGCTACTACTATTATTATTCACCTTGTGAAACAGGCACCAAAAATTTTACTAACTCTTGTCTGGTTTACACTTCATTTTAGTATTAATCTGTTTAAAAATTTTTGTGCTAGATTTCAGTTCTTTCCTGTTAGAAAAAAATCCTCCTAATACTTTATATATGTGTAATCGAAGTGTACTTGTTTATTCTAAAGTTTTAACAGATAATCAACGCTTTTCCAGTGTGAAATAGTGCCATCTTGCTAAAAACTTTTTCCATCACTCCCTGGTTAAACATCTGTTATAATAAATAAATCTGTGAGCTATTGTCAGGTGGCCATTTGCAACCTTCTCTATTTTCTCAAAGAAGTAATAGTGACACTTTGAGTCCATATCAGTTAGCTGAATAGATGTTTTTATCTTAAAGAGACCTGATGGCAATAAATATATGTATAAAATACATTTTCATTTATGAAGATATGGGAGGATTTGCTTTGTTTTAGATTTTTTTTTTTTTCTGTAGGGATATTTAAATAATATGATCTGAAATCGGCAGATTTCATTAAGGAATCACAGAAACACAGAATGGTAAGGGTTGGAAGGGACCTTCAGAGATCATCCAGTCCAACCCTCCTGCCAAACCAGATTCATCTAGAGCAGGCTGGACAGGATGGCATCCAGTGGGGTTTGGAATGTCTCCAGAGTCAGACACTCCAACACCTCTCTGGCAGCCTGTTCCAGTGTTCTGCTACCCTCAAAGGAAAGAAGTTCCTCCTCATGTTCAGATGGAACTTCCTATGGTCAAGTTTGTGCCCACTCCCTTTTGTCCTGTCACTGGGCACCACTGAAAAGACTCTGGCCCCATCGTCTTGACACCTGCCCTTTAGATAGACATTGTTGAGATCCCCCTTCAGTCTTCTCTTCTCCAGGCTAAACAGATTGAGGTGTCTCAGCCTTTCCTCGTAAGAGAGGTGCTCCAGGCCCTTGATCATCTTCACAGCACTCTGCTGGACTCTCTCCAGCAGTTCCCTGTCTTTCTTGAACTGGGGAGCCCAGAACTGGACACAGTACTCTGGGTGTGGCCTCACCAGGGCAGAATAGAGGGGGAGGATGACCTCCCTCGACCTGCTGGCCACACTCTTCTTGATGCACCCCAGGATGCCATTGGTTTTCTTGGCTACAAGGGTGCTGGCTCATGGGCATCTTGTTGTCCACCAGGATATCCAGGTCCCTCTCTGCAGACCTACTTTCCAGCAGGTCAACCCCTAACTTGTACTGGTGCATGGGGTTTTTCTTCCCCATGTGCAGGACCCTACACTTGCCCTTGTTGAATTTCATATGGCTCCTCTCTGCCCAAGTCTCCAGCCTGTCCAGGTCACAGTGCACGGCAGCACAGCTTTCTGGTGTGTCATCCACTCCTCTCAGTTTTGTATCATCAGCAAACTTGCTGAGGGTACACTGTCCTCTCATCCAGATCTTAATGAATATATTGAACAAGACTGGACCCAGTACTGACCCCTAGGGAACACTGCTAGTTAAAGGTCTCCAACCAGACTCTGCACCACAGATCACAACCCTCTGAGCTCTGCCATTCAGCCAGTTCTCAATCCACCTCACTGTCCTTTCATCTAACCCACACTTCCTAAGCTTACCTATGAGGATGTTGTAGGAGACTGTGTCAAAAGCCTTGCTGACATCAAGGTAAACAGCGTTCACTGTTCTCACCTCTTCTAACCAGCCAGTCCTTCCATCATAGAAGACTGTCAGACTGGTCAAACATGACTTCCCCTTGACAAATCCATGTTGACTGCTCCCGATAACCTTCTTTTTCTCTACGTGCTTAGACCTGACATCCAGGATGATCTTTCCGTCACTTTTCCAGGGATGGAGGTGAGGCTGACTGGCCTGTAGTTTCCTGGATCCTTCTTCTTGCCCTTTTTGAAGACTGGCATGATATTAGCTTTCCTCCAGTCCTCAGACACCTCACCTGTTCTCCAGGACATTTCAAAGATGATGGAGAGTGGCTTCGCAATAACACCTGCCAGCTCCCTCAGCACTGGTGGGTGCATCCCATCAGGACCCATGGACTTGTGAATATCCAGTTTACTTAGTTGGTCTCTGACTTGACCCTCCCCAACCAAAGGAGAGTCTTCCTTTCTCCAGACTTTTTCCTTTACTTCCAGCATCTGGGATTCCTGGGGGCTGGCCTTAGGGGTAAGGACTGAAGCAAAGAATGCATTCAGTAACTCCATGTTCTCTGCATCCTTGATCACCAGACCACCTACCTCATTCAGGAGTGGGCCCACATTTTCCTTAGTCTTCCTTTTTCTACTGATGTACTTCAAGAAGCCCTTCTTCTTGTCCTTGATATCCCTTGCCAGGTTTAATTCCAAGGGGGCCCTGTCCTTCCTCATTGCAACCCTGCGTACTCTGGTAACATTCCTATATTCCTCCTAAGTGGCCAGTCCCCTTTTCCACATTCTGTAACCTTCCCTCTTCCATCTGAGTTTTTGAAAAGCTCCTTGCTCATCCATGCAGATTTTCTGCCTCCTTTGTCTGATTTCTTTTTCATAGGGATGCAATGATCTTGCAGAAATGGTGCTTGAATATTAAACATCTCTCTTGCATTCCCTGTCCTTCTAGAGCCTTAGCCCATGGGACTCTTCCAAGCACATATTTGAAGAGGCCAAAGTCAGCTGTCCTGAAGGTCAGGGTTATAATTCTACTTTTTGCCTTGCTTCTTCCATGCACGATCCTGAACTCCACCATCTTATGATCACTGCAGCCAAGGCTACCCCCAACCTTCACATCCCCAATGAGTCCTTCTTTCTTTGTCAGCACAAAGTCCAGCAGAGCACCTCTCATTGTTTACTACACCATCTGTGTCAAGAAGTTATCATCAATGTTCTGCAGAAACCTCTGTTTGCACTTCAGACCCAGGTTCACAGAAACTCAAGCTTTTAAAGTGTGAGATTTTTCTGAATGTATCCTTTACTCTGCAGGTTTGTCATGACACCACTGCCTCCTTTAGCCTGGGATGTTGTCATCTTTGAAATGGTGCATCTTTTGTACGGATAATTTACTAAGAAATGAGACTGGGCTCATCGAATAATTTCTGATAAAAACCTTGTTTCAGCTAAAAAAAATGTTTAATTTCAACAATCACTGATTTAATTTTTCAATTTCATATTTGAAGGCAATTTTATTTCTGAGTGTTTAATACTTAAAGAAGAACATTCTAGTTAACTAAACAGTGGACAGTGTTGATTTTCTTCAGCTTTCTGAGAAAGCTGTTTCTCATTCTCTTTTACTCACATCATCTTATTTGTAATTCAGATTTTCCAAACAAGGACATTGTAAACCTAAATTCAGAGCTCTTGGACATTGTATAAACCTACATAGCACTAAAACTGGACAATAATGACACTGACTTAATAGATCTAAAGTGGATGGAGAACAGAGGTGTTGATGCTATGCATTCCTGTACCATTGCCCTAATCTATAGCTCATTTCTGTAAACTTCTTTATACTTGTTACGGTAAAGTCCCTTCAGTTCCTTTATTCCTGTGTCAACAAACTCTGTGTTGCACTCCCTAAAATCCTTTTCTGACTATTCACATTCACCAGCCTTCCTTTCGTATGTGTACTGACAGTCTTTTTGTCCCTTCTTGCCTCCTTTAAATGCTGGTTCAAGGGAAGGGAGAAGCTTGACTTGCTGAAGTGCTCACATTCATATTTTTGACTGGGTAGACTTTCAGTCATTAACTTCATCGAGATCTGTGAACTCGCAGTGTCTCTAACACAAAAACCCAATTAGGTTAGGGTGCCCAATATGCGGAGTTAGGAACACAACTGTAGGCATTGTGGCCAGTATTTTCTCTCATGACTGACTTAACTAAAAGTCACGGAGGGCTTTGGTGACAAATGCAAGCTAAGAGATGCTCCCTGGGTATTGTCTCCTCTATCACTCTGTCTCTCTCACTGATGTCTGTAACTATTGGTTCAGGATGATTTCAGTGGCCTTGAGATCAGCAATATTTATCTCTGACAGCACTGAGAGGTGAATTATTATTGATGCTGAGGCAGACTGTGTGCATTTGGGGAGGGGGGTTGTTTCAGAGTTACACCACTGTTACAATTAGAGACTTGTCAGACAATATGATTTCTGCTGCATCCTAAGTTCTCTAATTGTTTATCATATTAACCTTGGACGATCTTGCAATCTCCTGTCTGCAACATTAATCAGCTGACATCATACTGTGCTCTGAAAGGACATTATCAAATCCGAAGACCGCAATACATTTCCAATGAGAAGGGCAGTGGGGCTTGGTGACCTGAGAAAGGGGATTGAAAAGACCTTTACTTTTTATCTTTGCCATATAACCTCAGATGAGTCACTTCCATCTTTGCATCTTCCTGTCTTTTGTCTGATCGAGACCTGTCTGAGCTAGACTGCAAGCTGCTTGGCACGCAAGCTGTGGCTATTCCGATACTTAATACTGGCAAAGCAAGGAGCTCGCTCAGGCTTGGTCTATTCCAGGTCCAAGGTACCATCTGAAGGTACCCTGCTATCTGCAGACAGGCTGAGCCTAGACCAGCACTCAAATTACGGTATAGACGTAAACGACATTCCAGTCATCTCAGATTGTTTTAAGAATTATTATTAATCATCAACTATTCCTAAATGATCTTCAGTGAGAAGTATTTGCAAAAAAAAAGGAGTTTTTGAAGGTATGGGGGGATTTTGTTTGGTTGGGTTNTTATAATTCTACTTTTTGCCTTGCTTCTTCCATGCACGATCCTGAACTCCACCATCTTATGATCACTGCAGCCAAGGCTACCCCCAACCTTCACATCCCCAATGAGTCCTTCTTTCTTTGTCAGCACAAAGTCCAGCAGAGCACCTCTCATTGTTTACTACACCATCTGTGTCAAGAAGTTATCATCAATGTTCTGCAGAAACCTCTGTTTGCACTTCAGACCCAGGTTCACAGAAACTCAAGCTTTTAAAGTGTGAGATTTTTCTGAATGTATCCTTTACTCTGCAGGTTTGTCATGACACCACTGCCTCCTTTAGCCTGGGATGTTGTCATCTTTGAAATGGTGCATCTTTTGTACGGATAATTTACTAAGAAATGAGACTGGGCTCATCGAATAATTTCTGATAAAAACCTTGTTTCAGCTAAAAAAAATGTTTAATTTCAACAATCACTGATTTAATTTTTCAATTTCATATTTGAAGGCAATTTTATTTCTGAGTGTTTAATACTTAAAGAAGAACATTCTAGTTAACTAAACAGTGGACAGTGTTGATTTTCTTCAGCTTTCTGAGAAAGCTGTTTCTCATTCTCTTTTACTCACATCATCTTATTTGTAATTCAGATTTTCCAAACAAGGACATTGTAAACCTAAATTCAGAGCTCTTGGACATTGTATAAACCTACATAGCACTAAAACTGGACAATAATGACACTGACTTAATAGATCTAAAGTGGATGGAGAACAGAGGTGTTGATGCTATGCATTCCTGTACCATTGCCCTAATCTATAGCTCATTTCTGTAAACTTCTTTATACTTGTTACGGTAAAGTCCCTTCAGTTCCTTTATTCCTGTGTCAACAAACTCTGTGTTGCACTCCCTAAAATCCTTTTCTGACTATTCACATTCACCAGCCTTCCTTTCGTATGTGTACTGACAGTCTTTTTGTCCCTTCTTGCCTCCTTTAAATGCTGGTTCAAGGGAAGGGAGAAGCTTGACTTGCTGAAGTGCTCACATTCATATTTTTGACTGGGTAGACTTTCAGTCATTAACTTCATCGAGATCTGTGAACTCGCAGTGTCTCTAACACAAAAACCCAATTAGGTTAGGGTGCCCAATATGCGGAGTTAGGAACACAACTGTAGGCATTGTGGCCAGTATTTTCTCTCATGACTGACTTAACTAAAAGTCACGGAGGGCTTTGGTGACAAATGCAAGCTAAGAGATGCTCCCTGGGTATTGTCTCCTCTATCACTCTGTCTCTCTCACTGATGTCTGTAACTATTGGTTCAGGATGATTTCAGTGGCCTTGAGATCAGCAATATTTATCTCTGACAGCACTGAGAGGTGAATTATTATTGATGCTGAGGCAGACTGTGTGCATTTGGGGAGGGGGGTTGTTTCAGAGTTACACCACTGTTACAATTAGAGACTTGTCAGACAATATGATTTCTGCTGCATCCTAAGTTCTCTAATTGTTTATCATATTAACCTTGGACGATCTTGCAATCTCCTGTCTGCAACATTAATCAGCTGACATCATACTGTGCTCTGAAAGGACATTATCAAATCCGAAGACCGCAATACATTTCCAATGAGAAGGGCAGTGGGGCTTGGTGACCTGAGAAAGGGGATTGAAAAGACCTTTACTTTTTATCTTTGCCATATAACCTCAGATGAGTCACTTCCATCTTTGCATCTTCCTGTCTTTTGTCTGATCGAGACCTGTCTGAGCTAGACTGCAAGCTGCTTGGCACGCAAGCTGTGGCTATTCCGATACTTAATACTGGCAAAGCAAGGAGCTCGCTCAGGCTTGGTCTATTCCAGGTCCAAGGTACCATCTGAAGGTACCCTGCTATCTGCAGACAGGCTGAGCCTAGACCAGCACTCAAATTACGGTATAGACGTAAACGACATTCCAGTCATCTCAGATTGTTTTAAGAATTATTATTAATCATCAACTATTCCTAAATGATCTTCAGTGAGAAGTATTTGCAAAAAAAAAGGAGTTTTTGAAGGTATGGGGGGATTTTGTTTGGTTGGGTTTTGGGGTTGTTTTTATTGTTTTGGGGGTGTTTTTTTGTAGGTTTCTTTTTCCCTGAGCTGAAAATTGTCATATTTGTAATGTGAGGTCATACATGATGGGAAGAAAGGTTGAAACTCATTGAAGTCTGGCTAATGAAATATTTTTGCCAGGAAACTAGACTGCAGCATAATAAATATATAACAAGTAACACTGCACTGGAAGGACAAAAGCATTATACTTATGAAACACAAATTATTTATTTAATATTTAAAAGAAAATTTCAGTAATCCTCATTTGGTTAATGAACTTATTTTATTGTGGGATGAACTTCATGCAAAGTAAAGCAGATGTAACCTACACAGAGATCAATTATTTGATTTCAGCAGCAAATACAGTATCTTTCATAAACGGTTTGAGTTTACTGGATCCCTGGGTTAAACTGATGGATATTTACTTTGTGTATCAGTAACACAATCCTTTCCAGACAATGATGGATAAGATTAAATGGCCTAGGGCTCTATTGGAACCACACAGAAAATAATCCTCCAAATTCTCATTACGGAATGTAGAAGTGTGGCTCAAAATATTTGACATGGCCACTGACTGTTATTCTGCACTCTGCTTTGTCAGGTAAACATAAGTCTTTCTGCTCCCCAAACCAAGCCTGTCCCTTTAGGTACATCAGGAATGCTCAATTTCTGCCAAAAAGCACAGTGATGAGCCACAGTTGGGAGCTTTCTGGAGAGAATCAGCCCAGGTAAATTGCATGACTGCACGTGGCTCAGGCTTTGTTTAGGGGGTTTGGCTGAGTCTGACCTAAGTTGTGGGGCTTTTGGGACCATCTGCAGCAGGTGTGGGGCGTTCGGGACCATCTGCAGCAGGTCTGCAGGGTGTTTGGGACCATCTCATAGCTAGGACCCCAGTTATGCTTGAGCTACTCTACAGGCTGCAGCACAGACAAAGAAAAATGTTTCTTAAGGCATGAAATTAAAATAAAAAAATCCTAAAAACATCCTAAAATCGTACCACACTTGCTGAGATAACCTTCTTATGTTGGCTTAGAAATTAGCAATTGATCTGACACTTGGTTTAATTTGGGGTGCCTTGACTATGTGACAGATGCTAATTTATACTCTGGGCCTGAGATCAGCACTCTGCACAGCAAGGAGGCTTACACTTCAGTTTTTGTGCAGCAGTAAGCTACTCTGTGCGTGGAGTACAACAGGACTCATGCCGTCAGCACCTACTAAGCAGGTTGCTTTTCAAAGTGAGCTCTATGTTAGGAAGGACCTTCAGTGCTCCAAAAATACAAACACCTGCCCCTGCCAGAGGAAAAAAGATTAAAAAAAAACCCCAAAAAACCAAACCAACACAAAAAAACAAACCAGCAAAAAAGAAGTTGAGAAAGAAGGTAGACAAAGGAATATGCACATCTTGATGGGAATCTTTTACTTTTCTTCCCCCTCCCCTCCCCCCCCCAATTAATAAATCCTTAACTACTACTGCTACTAGCCCGTAGCTCTATTCAGGTAGACTGAGGCTGGAAAGATATTCATAAGATAACTGTTACTGAGAAAAAAATCTATTAGAAAACTGTTCAGCTATGTTGAAGTGGTGAATGGAATAGTTCTATTCCATTAGCATGCATTCAACAAAGAGAAGTTAATTAGTTTCAAGAACTTCTGATATTTCAGTAAAACTTTAGACTAATTTCAGTTGGAGTTTTGCCTTCTGGGGATCCTGTCAGTATTTTCAATTAACAGATTTCCCTACAAAAGTTCTTCAAAGAAATGATGTTAAAAATGGAGAAGGGCAAGAACTACATTTTTCATTTCATGGGAAATACACAATTCCTTCCTTGTTATAAAAAGCAGCAAAAAAGAAAACAATCAAGTTTTATATATGGATTAAGTTTACTAATTCTGGATCAAGTTATACAAATAAATTCACTGTAATATTTTAATAAGTTAGGACTGAAATGAAAAATCATTGCAACTGTCCTATTCTACCCCATTAGTAAATTACATTCAAAGTCATTTAACACACTTTTTCCTCTACCAAACAAGACGTTCCTTCTAACTCTTAAAATACTATGAGAATTATCAGTGTTTCTGGAGAAATCTTGCATGCTTTACTGGATTTTAACTAATTGTAAAAGTGTATGCCACCTTCAGGCTTTGCTCTAGTATTAGTTAAAATGATTTCTTTGAAAGCATGAAGGCTTTGCAGTAGTATGCGTAAGCACTACCTACGGTCCACGGTGAAAAAAAAGTAGTTTGTCTGTTTTTGCGGGAGAAATTTGATGCTCTTTTAAAAAAGGTATGTAAGTAATAGATGCTTAGGTTCCATTTGGGCATTATACATTTATCCACAGTAAACATGAACTTTGGTCTATTATATTAAATTACAACACACAAATGTGTCAAAGAAATGGTTCCCTTGTCAGCCAAGTACTTAGTGACAAGTAATGTGTAAGGAGTTGCTGAATGATCCCTGGATCTGATACATAAGATTTCTTCGTGTAGACAAAAAATACAGATGTTCAGATTGCATTTATTCATGTTACAGACAGCTAACAGGACTCATAGACTGCAGCTTTACTGGCCTGCTTCTGTCTTGGTTCATCTGACCTGGAACATCGGATCACCTCTTGAGAACAAGCTGCTGTTCTTCAGATGCGGCTTTCATTGAATTCGATCATTCCACTATAAAACTCTTGGTTTGTTCAACAGAAACACATTCTTTTTTTGTCTTGCTCCATGGCCACAAGCTTTCCTCAGCTCTAAGAGCTGCCAATCCCATTCTCTTTTTCTTCCCTCTTTGATTCTTTTTTTCTCCAGACAATTATCTCATCCTTCTAACCAATCATAAATCCCAGCTTTCTGTACTTTAAAATTAGAATGTTGGGGCTTATAGATTTTTTACTTCCTGTTTCTAAATAGTCAGACATGCTCTGCTTATAATGCTGACCAGTTCTTTTACATTTTCCCCTTCACATACACTCTAAATTACAAGTACATCACTGTTGCATGCTCATTTCTTCCCTGATTATGCTTTTGACTGGAAGATTCTAAAATGTGCATTTGTAAGGATTTTTAGCTAAGATGTTGTCTAATTTCAAGTTATGCAAACTAAAGAACTGACAAGGAAGGGCTACAGCTTGCATGTGAGATCTGAGCCTCCTGGCTTTCAATAAGACAACTAATTACTGGGCATCTGGAAAGAGCCTTTGAGTGCTCTTGGACACTTCTCAAACGTCTGTTTCAGCCTCCTTCTTCTAGAGGTGAACAGCTCTGGGTTCTTTAGCAAATGTGATGCAGCCAAGCATTAGGTTGAAAGAAAATATATGTGCTTTCTTCAGATGAAGGCACAGGCAGCTTTTAGCACGAGTCCAAGATTTCAAAAAAATTAACCTTTTTGCATCAGTATCATGTTTTTAGATGATTTTATAAACACCACTTGCTAATATCAACTCAATCAGTGGAACTAATAGGGCTTATTTATTTCATGTGGACTAACTTATTGGAGTTTTAGGGAGGGGTGTGAGTTTGGTTTGTAATTAATATAAAATTATCAATTAAATGTTATAATAAACAGCTGTAGATGAAGTTGATTTATTTATATTTTATATTGCCTCATAATTTTGGAGAAAATTCCCGCTGTTTACAACAACTGCAATAAAAGAAGACAGGAATTATATTGTACATAACATATTTTTTCACTTTGATTTGTAGGTTTTTACTATGTGTGGTGGAAGATAGCAATGGGGGAAGAGAGTTAAGGCTGAAAGAAAAATAAACATGAGGTACTTTTAATTCAATTTCAAATCAAATAGATTATAATTTAAAGAAAAATTCAAATTTTCTTTATTTTCAGAAAAATCTTTTTAGAAGTATTTCTTCAAAAAAATTTACATCCTGTATCAGATCTTGTTATTAAATAAACAAAAAACCAAAACAATCCACAAGAGTTTTTGCGCTAATTCTGAACGACTTTTGGTTGGTCCCATCCAGAACACAATTTAGAAGAAGGGAGAGTAATTTCTATTTATATAAGGTGATCGGTAACAAATAGATTCTTTTTAAACAGAAAATATTTTTTTAAAACTGGCTGTTAACATAAATAAATGAAAGTAATTATCTAATTCAATCCCATTCTCAATGCAATGGCTGTATGTGTATCTGCTGAGAATATTATCTGTATATCTACCTACCTAGAGGATAGTTTTGGAGTTGTTAGTCAATATATCTAGCTTCTAGTTTAGTTTTTTGTTTGAATTTCTGCCCATCCGTAACAATGAGAAAGATTTACTTGTCTCTAGATATATTTTAGTAATGTTTTAAAGCTTACATTTCTAAAGTTAGAAACTTGTATTCATATTTATAAACTTAAAGTTTAGTCTTCCATGTCTGAAACTTTTTAGAATAATGATTTTGCAGTCATATATGAAGATTCAAAATACAGACCATCCCTGGGATGTTGCAAACTGAGCAGCTTGTTTCTCCCGTACACTTTTGACACATGGATTATAAGAGTAAACCAGGTGTTTTCATCTGGCTTATGTTGATCACTTAATATTATTGCAAACAATCATATGATGACACACATTCATCAAACATTAACAAATATGCTGATGCCTATCTACACTGAAGGTATTAGCACGCCGGGACCATCTTAAGAGACAGGTAAGCCTCAGACTTTTTCATTGCTTTGCTTCAGGCTTTGTCCTAAGCACAATGTCGTAACAGTTTAAGCATTACAAGCAAACAAGATGCCTGTCTGCTACTGGATTTTATTTCCACAGAAATACCTTAATAGAATAATAATTAAAAAAAAGGCTGATTATTTCTTTACAGTGAGAAAAAACACTTTGGCTATAAAGAGAAACAGAGTAGAGGTTAAAATACACCCACTGTACAACTAGATATGGCAGGGAACACACTGAAAGAAATTTTTTTTGGGGGAAGGCAACTTTAGATATCTCTAAACTTTACTCCAAAGTTTAGAGTAAAAAAAAAAAAAAAAGTTTCAGTTTTATTTTCCCATGAAAAGTCTCTCAGTTGCTATTGAGGATCTTCGCATTCACCTGTGGAAACTCAAGGTGGTTGTATGTGAACAAGTCCAGATCCGGAAGAATTATTACCATGATCATGTGGTGTTATGCTCACACTACTGCCATAACAAGAGGGTCTGCATGCACGCTGGTACTGACATACTGCAGCAAGTTGTACTCTGCTGTTATAGATACAATAAGTTGGTATCTATCACTACAGGCAACTCTGTGTCCCTTCTTATTACGTGTCTTATTCCTTTATCCTCTGCTACCTGGGAAGGGTGTGAAATCTTTCAGACCCACCTCTGCTTTTTTGTGTATGTGTGATGGAGAGAGAAAAAATGAAACTGGATTACTCCCAAAACATCAGGTATTTTTATTCAGGTTTCTCTCAGGCCATGTAAAGTCACATATCTCTACTAGTAATATTTCAGAAGATTTTTATGGTGTGATTTTTGGTCCAGTGCAGCTGCACTCTCCCATAGGGTTCCTGGATAAGATTTAGCAATTAGACCATTCCAGGGATCCCAGGAGGCAGTTTCCAAGCTGTTGCGATCTTCTGGTGACTGACAGTTCATTAGCATAGATGCAGGTCGTTCCTTGCCAGCTTAGCTCAGGGTCTAGGAATGCTTCGGAGTATACATAGTTTATTGGTGTAGATGTAGCTACAGCGTGCAGAGATTTCTCCCTGGATTTCAGATATCTTCCCATCAATAATTTTAGCGAAATATCAGTGTTTCTGTGGAAAACAACAATACATGATTAAAAAAAAAAAAAGAGAAAAAAAAAAAAAGCCAATGCTTTGATTATCAAATATTCTTCCACAGTGGCAAATTCATTAACTGCACCCATTTGGAATATCAAAAAAAGAACCACCAATAAAATAGGTAAAATTACATTTTTTTGTCCTGCACACTTGTGATAAAGGAAAATATTAGAAGGTTATGATGCTCTTAGACACTGTAGGGACCACAGCCAGTTAAATATCTTTGACAAACTGGAAGAAACAGGTTTTGTGAACTGAGATAATACTGCTGTGTTTCTCAGATTTTTTTCAGGTTTTTCTTTTTACTCTAAAACATTTGGTGCATGAGGCAATGAGACCTTTTCTATGCTGTTGTGGAGGAAAGACTACTTTTATATGACATGTCTCCAATATGGTGGCCCAGAAGTGTCAAATGTGGGTTTGGATTATGGGAATCACTGTATGCAAAGGAATTTCCAGATTTTCAAAAGTTTTCTCTGAAATATTACCACCAAAAATCAAAATAGTGAGTATTGGTAAAGAACAGTAAGTGTATGTTTTCTCTGGCAACTTTCCGGCAAGTCTGAGACATTCTTTCAAGCTCCCTTTAAGACGTTTCCATTTGGTAGCTATTATTTCATTTATTCTGGGCTGCTTTCTGTTCTTGTCGCTCAAGCTTCTTGGCACCCCTCTGGGTTGACTAAATCATTAGTTTATTGCTGATAGATAAAGAATTCAATGTATGGGAACAGAAGAGGTATAATTTATTTTACTTTTTGTTTCCTACCCTAGAATAAATAAGTGTGAAAAGTACATTTGGAATATAAGTTCATGGGTGGAAATAACCCTAAATTGGCAGCTGATGTTATTTTACTTTATCTTTGTTTATGGCTCTCTACTGAGGAATAGACTATACGACTGATGCTATGAGCAAAGTAGATAACAATTCTAAACCAAAGCACAGAATAACTGAAATATCAGTTACTATTTCTCGTGTGACAAAATTTAGGATTTCCAGGCATGGGTCCACTGTTCATTATATTATGTGTTGTACAAACGCAGACCTAAGTGCCCATCCCTATTTGAAAAGTTTCCAGCTCTTACAAATACATTCATCTTTATTTTCATCTGTGTAAATGGAAAGCTAACGTGACAAGAGGCTTTATCAATACAAAGGAGGCAAGTTAAATTAGGAACAGATAACTCATTTTGTTGAATTGGTGGAGACAGAAGCCACGTGATAAGTTGTTATGCTCAAAGTTTTCTCCCTTACCCTCAGGACCCAGATTGCAATCAGCGTGTGGTAGGGCATCATGCTTTAGGGATACACCAATCTGCCCAGAAATAGTTGAGGGATTCCTATGTTACACTTTATTGTATTCTGCAGATACCTTTACGCCACTGTACACTTCGCAAATGTCTTTAGCATTAGTGTAATGGGCCCCTACAGTAACTAGTAAAGGCACTACGTGGTCCTGTAGCATATTAAGAAATTTTTTAATAGACACCCGTTCTGATAAAGCAAATAACATGCATAATATGTTACAAAATATTACTGTTGAATAGAAAAATGTTAATAATCTTAGGTGTGTTATACAGTGCTCACTTTGTGGTTTGTGAGGCAGTAGTTAATTTTCAGCAGTGTGCTGGTTGCTAGGTAGTTTTTATTGTCTCCTTAAACACTTCTTCCTCAGCCACTGCTGTATCTCTGTGCATTCAGCACAGCAGGTGCTTCATTACAGTCCCATGCCACCAAAGGGTCCTTCTGTGTTCAGAAGTTTTGTACCATGTTTGCCAGGCATTCGTTTTGATTCTGTGATGAACTGCAGTAAGGCAAAGCTGGATTTGCTCTTACTGAATCTCCTCCATTTTGTCCTGCTGTCAAGGGTTTTGTCTTTCTTTCTTCCCTCTTTTTCCTTCTTTGTCAGGCTGTGAATCCACCTCACTTAGAAACCTCACTCTACAGCACACCCGTCCCCAGGATAAGGGGACTGAAGTGAGAGTGTTGTGAGAAAACAAAGATTTATAGAAGCACATTCTTAAGCACGGACGTATTTGTGTGTTTGAAGCAAAATAATAGGTTAAGGTTGGTAAGGACCTCTGGAGCTCATCTTGTTTAACCCCTCTGCTCAAACAGGTTCAAAGTGACCATGCCCTTTACTTTTATATAAACTTTTCCAAATATTATATATTCAAAAGTAAAACCTACTGACATATACATAACAGTTATAGAAGACCTGGCAGAACCCACTACAGTGCTGCAAAAAAGTTGGGTCAAGTTGGCAAGTGCTAAGGTAATGCTTCTGGGGATATAAAAATGAAAATAGTTACTTACATTCCCAAGATAAGAAATCTTCCAGCCAGTATTTTTGATATTTTTTCAAAAGCATATAAGCTTTACTCTCCTGATTTTTCAGGTAGGACTTTAAAATGGTGAATGTTTATGACAAACATGTTGTGGGTGCCTTAAGTCATAGGTGTCTAAAGGCACAGTGCCTGGAGGTATGTCTGTGCTTCGAGTAAAGAGAAGGAAGGAAAATGGAATGGGAAAAATGCAATAGCTTAGCCATTGACCTTTCTTTAATCTATCAGTCTTTAAAAGGTATGTATCTGTCTTTTCCTTTAAAGAAAGAGGCCCAAAAGATATCTGTAGAGCTGAGCCTCACTTGAGCCTACCGACAATGTTTCTCACTCTGCAGGTTTACTTTCTCATCCTTTCTCATTTTGTCCTGGCTCTGCACTATGGCTGATGTTTCATTAACATTTTAATAACTGAGCCTAAATTAATAACATGAGCTTCTTGTCTCAAAGTGCTCTCATATCTTGCTAGTATAGACCAACCAAACAGTTTGGGCTGGCTGCCCTTGAGTGCCAGCAGCTGAGAATAGGACGTCACCAAGAAATGAAGGTTGACTCTTTTTCTAAGAGCATCAGTGTAAGTTCCATATCATTAAACCTCAGTTAAAATCTTGGTTTTATTAGTAACAAAGCTGAGCTGCTTATGATCTCATTTTGTCTTTGGAGACAGAATATCACTGTGTCATTCTTTTGAGATATGTAGTACTCATAACTGTATTTTTTTCAAAAATAGGTGTATTTTCTTATAGTTTTATTGTTATTCCTCTTGTTCAGAATGTGATTCCCTTCACAGGGCAAAAGTCTGGTCCTTCAGAAAATTTTTTTCTTCAAATGCTGAACTTCCTGCTGTCACAGACCGAGGAACAGTTCTCTTTCCAGTATTTATACAAGGTAGTCTTAAGTGTCTGAAGCAAAGAAAAATTACCAAAAGCAAGTAAAGAACAGTGAACTACCCAGGTTAATGCTGTCCTGAGCACAGGAACATTGAACTGTTCTGCCAGTTTGAGTTATAAAGATGAATCATAGAATTATAACATACCAGGTTGGAAGGGACCTCAAGGATCACCTGGTCCAAACTTTTGTGGCAAAAGCACGCTCTAGACAAAATGGCCCAGTACCCTGTTCAGATTAATTTTAAAAGTACCCCATGATGGGAAATCCACCGCTTCCCTGAGGAGATTTTTCCAACAGCTGTTTTGTCTCATTGAGAATAATTTTCCTCTTATGTCCAATCAAAACATTCCCTGGAGCAACTTGTACCCATTACCCTCCATTCTTTCCATTTGACTCCTTGAAAAAAGTTGGTGTCCATATTCTTTGTAGCCACCTTTTGAGCACTGGAATGTGGTGATAAGGTACCCCCTAAAGCTTCTTTTCTTAAGGCTGAACAAACTCAGTCGTCTCAGCCTTTCCTCATATGTCAGGCTTCCCAATCCTTCAATCATGTTTGTAGCCCTTCTCTGGACCTTCTCCAGCGTGTCCACATCTTTTTTGTACAGCAAGGACCAAAACTGAACATAATATTCCAAGTGTGTCCTGACAAGCACTGAGTAGGGTTGGATAATGACTTCTTCACCTCTGCTGGTGAAGCCCTTGTTGATACAACCCAGAATCCTGTTGGCTTGCTTTGCCACTGCAGCACACTGTTCACTCATTCTGAGCTTGCTCTTCACCAGGATCCCCAGGTCACAGAGCTGCTCCCCAGCCAGGTAGATCCCAGCCTGTGCTGCATTCATGGATTATGTTTTCCCAGGTACAAGACCTTACACTTGTCTTTTTTGAAATTCATAAGGTTCTCATTAGCCCACTCTTTCAGCCTGTCCAGGTCTTCTTGCAGGGTGGCTCTCCCTTTTGAAGTGTCCACTTCCCCACTCAGTTTGGTATCATCAGCGAACTTCAGCAGGGTATACTTGAGTCTATTTTCCAGATCACTTATGAATATATTAAACAGTATCAATCCCTGGAGGACCCCACGTGTGACAAGTTGCCAGTTTGAAAAAGAGCTATTGACCACCCGTGCAGCCTGTCAGCCAGTTCCCCAACCACCACAGGTCACTCATCTAGACCTTAACACATTAGTTTCTCTAGGAGAACACTGAGAGTAACTGTATCTATAGCCTTGGANGACCTTACACTTGTCTTTTTTGAAATTCATAAGGTTCTCATTAGCCCACTCTTTCAGCCTGTCCAGGTCTTCTTGCAGGGTGGCTCTCCCTTTTGAAGTGTCCACTTCCCCACTCAGTTTGGTATCATCAGCGAACTTCAGCAGGGTATACTTGAGTCTATTTTCCAGATCACTTATGAATATATTAAACAGTATCAATCCCTGGAGGACCCCACGTGTGACAAGTTGCCAGTTTGAAAAAGAGCTATTGACCACCCGTGCAGCCTGTCAGCCAGTTCCCCAACCACCACAGGTCACTCATCTAGACCTTAACACATTAGTTTCTCTAGGAGAACACTGAGAGTAACTGTATCTATAGCCTTGGAGAAATCCAGGTAGACAATGTCCACCACTTGCCCCATATCAACCGAGTCAGTTGATGGGAGTATGCAGACCTCAGCTTAGATTTCCTGTCTGTCAGACACTGACCATTGCTTCTTACTTTTAAATGGCTTTTCATCACAGCTGTTTTGGTTATCTTTTGTATCTCTGTAGGCTATGTCAGGAATAGTAAGTTGTACAGCATCAAGAAATGTTCCTGTTCAATCATTGAACTGTTAGAACAGTCCTTAGTATGGTTTTTGGCTTTGGACAACTGACACTGTCTCACGATTTTGAACACAGTTTAATAGCTTTTGTGGATCTGAAATACTTGTAAATGTGTTTGGATTTAGCTATGCAGTTTTATAGTTTAATTGTGTGGACACACACGGTTCTGTGACAGATGGTCTCAGTATCAGAGATTATCTTGGAAATGTTTAATTTACTAATACCAGTACTGCTTTAGAGATTTATTTATGTGGTCCCATCCAGTTCCCTCTCCAGAGGTGAATGGTTGTGGTTTTGTTATAATTTGTATGTGTTTTAGAATAATGTGCAAAATTCTACTAGCTGATTATTGTATTAGGCTTTATAGAGAAATTAATCAAATGACAAGTAAAATAATATCCCTAAGAGCTTTCAATCATGACAACTAAGAACACAAGTGAATGAAAACAATTGTAGGAAGGTGAGTAGTTTCTTTTAAATCACGATGAAGTTTATGTTGCAGGACTGAGCCTTATTTGGCACTCAGAATAGAAGTCCCAGAAAACCAGTGGTAGAATAATCCTCTCTCATTGTAGAAGGGAGGTTCTAAAACCTCAGAGCAAAGTGGTTTTGGTTTTCTTTTTTTTTCCCAGAGGAGAAGTATAGTATAGGTGTTAAGATTATAAACTGGGGTTTGAGATACATGGATTCCATTTCTTGCTTCACTGTAGATTTTCTTTTTGACCATGAGCATTAGTTTCTTGCCAGCCCAGCGGGAAATGTTCATAGGTACTTGTCCAAATCAGATAAAGCAGTCTAAAGGAGGTGTTAAGGTGTATTAGTTTCTCCAAATAACCAATGAAAGAGGAGTCCAGAAAGCCATCTCTGACAGAGGATGCATCTAGACCGGTGCAGGAAAAAAGTAAAAGTGAAGAGTACAATTAGTTTCATGGAGTTTAGGTATCTAAATTGGGTTTGCATAATGAGAGTTTCTGCCTATTTGGGATATCAGGCAAATAATCTCCTGAAAATAGATGGCTGGTTGGATAGAAATTTTTCTGTTTAAAAGACGACCAGAGGAAATAGCAGGGGAAATATCTGCTCATCTTAATTTTGAAATTCAGGAGCAAGGATGCTCCTGAGTTCCAAAGAAGGAAAAGTTCCAAGGAGAAAAATTGCTTCATCATCTGGCCGGAGAGTATGTTGAGGAACACGCATAAGGCATCACCAAGCTGATCAGCGGAAGCACCTGAAGAACAGAATGATACAGAAAACCATAATGTGGATCTGTATGTAAACACTCAAGTCCCAATGTAGGTAGACTTTGAGGTATCAGGAACTCTTGCCCTGTGTAAGATGGGGATAACGGCCTTTCTTAGACAGATTATGTGATATCCACTTCTCTCAATATAAGAAATACAGGCAACATAAACCCCTGAGTTGAATGTACTCCTAGGAAATTATGCTAAGAACAAGTTTGTCCTCTGCCGGCCTTACTACTTTTCATATCTGACAATTATGTCCATCTTGCTTTCTGGATTCATTGTCACTGTTCCATTCACTGTGTTGATCCCTGATATGTTATATATGCTTTCTCCAGTTTTACATCAAATTTTTGTTTGGCTTTCTGGTTGATTTCAGCTATATTTCCTTCGCAGTAATCCAACTTGCATATCACAGACATGTAGTCCTCAGTCATTCAGACAAAGAAGCAACAATGAATGAGACATCAGGACCTATCCTGGGTATTTGACTTCTCTAGGGGAGCTTGTCTTCTGCCTTGGTCAGACTTGTGATTCTCTTTATCCTTGAACTACTCTTTGGGATTTGGTCTTTGTGCCCTGATGAAGTACATAGAAAGTAAAAAGGGATGACAATCTATTGTGGATCACTGCAGCGCCAGAAACATTTTTTACTCCCACAGACACTGGTTTGAGCCCTTACTATGAATAAATCATGAAGTGATGAAAATAAAGGAACTGTGCCTATAAGAAGTATCTGATAATCACCTTTTCAGAAACATTTCTTGGCCAATCAAATTGTGACATGATTTCATTTTGAAGATATTTGTGTTCCTTCAGGTAAACAGTTCACAATACTCCTGGATGACACTGTGTCATCACTTGGCTAGAAATCCTGCTCTGTTGAACTGGAGACATTATCTGTTGAAATGCCATATTTTGCATGAAATGCGAAGCCAAGTCAAGATCCAAGTCTGTAGTTGTCACTACAGAACTTTGCACTCCCAGCAAAAAATACAGCCATGACTTCAATATTATGGCCAGAATCCAAGTTTTGCTAATACGTTGTGGCAATACAAATTATTCTTCAGGTTCCATTGCCTACAGGACTTTTATGTAGCAGTACTGAGAGTTATTAGGTGGAGGCGGATGAAATGACTCATGTTTTGATACCCTCAAATGGATTATAAGTGTATAATATACACAAAATGTGATTTTAATTATTATATGAACTTAACCTTGAAGTTTTTGTATAAAATAAAGATGAGAAAATAAAACAGAGAAGGAAAATAGAGCTTTTCTCATTGTAACAGGGAGATGTGTTATTTAAGATTTGCTGAAGCCCGAAAGAACTCCTATAAAGTAGCAAAGCTGTTGCAAAGAAAACCACTTCTTTGATCTGTGCATTCACAACCTTTATATGAATTTGTTGAGCACGGTATTGGTCACTTGTTTTGTAATTTGTGTTCAAATTGACTCTGGCTTGGCTGTGCAGACCAGGAGTACCACTGATTAAATGTAGAGAGAAGATTATGAGGAAAAACAAGTACTGGAGAGAGTCCTGTTTCCACTGCACTGTATTTTCTGTCAGAGAGCATGAGGATGAATACTTCAGGTAGCATACGAAAAGGTAGAATAGTGGCTTCCTGGAAAAAAAATTAATAGAAATAACTAAGTTTGTGTGACTGATGGCATGAGGATGCAGCTCCTGGTACAAAACAGGAAATTGCCTCCCACCTTCTCCATCTGTCCCGATTTTTTCCATCAGTGATGGGATCAAAGGCGCCATCAAAGCCTTAAGATTTAATGGGGACAAACATGAAAAATAGGTAATTTGCCACCCTTATAACCACCAGCTGAGATTTTGATTCCAGTGAGAGCACAGTGAATTGGTTACGCAGTCGTCTTATCACTGTCAAGGTTGCCTCCATGGGAAAATAGTTTGGTCTACTCTTTTTTATTTTTTCTATTTTGAATGTAAAATCTTTTTGCATAGTACAATTCTATGGTACAATCGTATGATACTGACTCATCTCGATAAGAAACAAATGCTTTCGTTTCATATCTAACAGGAAATTCCTGTAAAAGTCATCAGCTCCATGAATGTTCACTTGATGACATTTGGTCATGAAAACCATTTGATCTGCATAGAACCCTCAGCTTGAATATCATTGAAACCTCAAGTTAAGCACAAAGGCAAATGCCTTTGTTAGAAAGCTGTATAATCTTTGGCATAAAACCAAGAAAATAAAAACAAAATATTTCATCCAACATTGCAATGCAGAGGGGAGAAAAAAGAAAGAAAAAAAAAAGCAATTACCAGAAATGATTGTGTGTTCAGGACCGCTTACTTCATTGGAAAGTAAAATGGGCCGTATCCAGCTCACCAAGCGTGTGGAATATATATCAAACATTACAGCCTGACATCTTCTATTGTCCTGGCTGATGAGAGCATGTGTTTGAACAGAAAGGTCATGCCCAGTCATGTGTGCTAAGTGTTTAACTGGTAATGCAAAGTCAACACTTTTTTTTCTCTTCCTTCTCTCTTTGTTTAGGTAGTAGAACACTGATGCAATACTGAGGATCAGGATATTGCCTTGATTTAAAATGCTCAGCTGCAGAATCTTAAATTTTATTTAATTTCTGCTTCATAGCAAAACTTTTCCTCGCAATGTGTAATCTTACAGTATTCCTTTATCAGAAAAGTCAGTTTCTCAGTAATAGTTTTGCTGATGTAATTCCAGACACAATAGAAATCCATGATAAAGGGCAGTAAGGTATTTTTGTACTTCATAAATGTATCTACAGGTCTGTTTCTGAAGCATCCATATCTACACCCATTTGTGTTACTTATACAAACAGAAAAGTTGGAACGCAAGGATGGTGGAGGTGCATAATACTTCCTTCAACTGATGTTAGGTAAGTAGTTAGAGAAACAGTCATTTTTCCCGTCCACATTAAACATTTCTGTTTTTTTTCAAAATATATGAAAACTGAGTACTACTAGTAATATAACCCTTGCGGCAGTACAGCTTTTTTCCCCAGAAGCAGGGAAAATAGTGAGATTTGACATATGAGACACTGTGATCAAATTGAGAGACCATTTGATTTCTGATGGACCAGAAATTACATTTTCTCTAATAACAAGTGCTAGATCCAATTAATTATTACGACTTTAAGGAATTCCTGTTCTGTCACTGATGCTTGAATAGTTCTATGTCCTTATTTGCCCTCCTGTGTTTTGACCATCTCATCTACTCAAAAGGTGCATCTGGACTGCCCTGTGTTACGTGTTCGTACAATGCCTATTATAACAAAGTGCTTACGACTCCTAGAATCACAATTCCACCTAAAATTTGAATGGTAACAGCTCTGACTTCATTTCTAGATGTTTGAGTTCATGGTATAGCGATGTAGATTGGAGGAGAAGCTTCGACCTTGGTGATCAGAGTTTAAATTTGAATTCATATCTTCATAGAAAATGTTAATTTCATCCAAATGGATTAAGATGTCTTTCCTTGGGAAAGTCATTAGGAAACTTATATCACACTCAGACCGGTTTGGGTAAAAAAGTCTTCTCCTTATCTCCTACTGATTACCATCTGCCATCTGATTATTTTCCCTAGAAAAACAGGAAAATGAAATTAATTATTTGCAGTATCAGATAGCAGAGTACTGTGTTGTGTTCTGTGTGTTCAATTACTACTGTTTTCCAAATACTTGAAATCTCACAGAGGCAATACAATCCTGTCCAAAGCTTCCGTAAAAAGACACACACACAGACACAAAAAAAGTCCATAGTGTTGAACACTGCTGATTGACTGTTCTTTGTCAGTTTGGTTTTAGTTTTCAGAAACAAGAGGTGTAATGCAGATGTGTTCTCAGAGGGGGGAAAAAAAAAAAAAAAGAGTACAATGACTTAGGCATAATTCTGACACATAAAACTGATTATTGGTCATTTCAGGTATAAGACATTTCAAAGAAAGGATTAGATAATTTATGAAAGTACTTGAATGGAATACCTAGTTATTTAAGTACTGTAGAGCTTGACCACTCTTAGATATTATAGAACAACATATTCTTCAACAAGCCATATTTTCCCTTCTTTTTTTCTGTAGGAAACACTCTCATAACCATATATTGCTAATAGAAGCCAAGTGTTGGAAAACAAATGTTAGTTAGGTGAAGCTTGGGGAGCTCATATCTAATCCTTACACAGCTATGTGTTTCCTTTGCTTTTGGTGTAGACCACAGCTCTTTCCACTAAGTGAAGGAGGTATCAATATCATCTGAGTCTACTTCTGTAGAACTGGCTTGCAGCTATCTCAGAGCCTTTGCCAGAAACTGTAGAGCTGCTTCTTTCAGCTGCCCATTTCTCCAGCATAATTTAGTAAAATCTTCTCTACTGTGAGCCAGCAAGCGAATTCCCTTCTTTCCCACTTTTACACTACTTGTGGTCCTGTATGCAGTTTCTTTCTCAATTTGATGTTACTGGACTGCGTGAAGAATGCTAGAACAGAAAGACTCCTATTTGGAAGCCTCTGACCAGTGCAGAGCCACAGGTACTCTCCTCACGAAGGCATAGGGTCCAAAACTTTTCCATAAAGAGGTAAAGTTGGAAGATGTTCTTGTCATAGTTTATGTCAACACAGAATCCCTAATAATCCCAAGCAACTGTGTACTGTGTGCTCAGACTAAAATATCTTCATGTAACATTAAGTTTGTATACCCAGTAAGTAGACAAGAAACAAGCTCCAATAACAACAACAATAATGTTGATTGATGATGATGTTGATGATAATATACACATATATATATTTACTCCAGCATTCAATGTATTTTAAAATTCTGTTACTATTAATTCTTATGGGAAGCAAAAAGGACCATCTGCTCAGGAGGAAATCAATATGGGATGGATTTACTAGGCATAAATTGATCCAAAATGGCTTCTCCAATTAAAACAAAAAAAGTTTCATAAAGTTTTCATCAATAAATGCCACTAAGCCTCCATCAGCTCTCGTGCAGGAGATTTATATCCAAAGGAAGTATTTAATCTCACTGATTTTTTTTGTAAGAGTAAAAAATAATAACAAAAAATGGACATATTTTCATTACGGTAAAAGGATAGGAAAAAAAGGGTGAAGATGTATGAAAAATCTAACTCACTGACTTTTTTCTGTGGTTCCTTTGGTATGTTCATACTGTCGTTGGCAAAGCTAAGTATTAAAGCAGATCCAATTAGCAGTATAGTATTCATGTATCAGGAAAGGCCATCTAACAAGCCTGCACTTGTCAAGGGAAAGGTGAATGTTTGTCAATGAAAATGGATTTTTCAAAGAAAAATAATAACTTCAGTCTGCAGTTACTAAATTTACACTGTCTTTGATCAAGTCAAAGGCTAGGAAAAGGGACTCATCAGTGACAGGATATGGTGGGTTTCCAAACTCATCACTGAAAACCGTAGCTCTCATTAAAATAAAAAAAGAAATATCTGCCAGGCAAATATAAGATTTTCTGTGTTTTTAATTCAGTTATACAAACACGTCATTTAAAATAAAGGAAGCAAAAGGAAGAATGTAAATCTGTAGTTTCTATCTATGACAATTATGGGCCATATTCTGTTACTCATACGACTTGTATCAATATTTTCTTACTCAGCTCAGTCATTAAATTCAGTGGGACTACATAGCAAGGCGCTTCTCTGCCTGTGTAAGGGTGATGTATTTTGTCGAGTGGACTAATTTGTAGAACAGCATGCTGATATTCTAAAAGAGTAGCAGAATTTCCCATATAGATTAATGAAGGACTGAGGTCAAAAACCTCTGTACAAGCAGAGCTATCAGCTAAACCTTGATACACTGACATACACACAACTCAGCAGGGGCTTTGGAAACAGTAGTACGTGAAGAGGGGAACAGCTTTATGTGTACCTCAAGCCTAGAGCATAAGACAATAACTGAATCAAATCACGTGCTAAAATAAATTTTCACTTGATTAATTGTTCTTATCTAGAGTTCTTAAAGAGTTTCTGGTGATGAACAAATCTCAGCATGCACATAGTCTGCGGTGGTGCAGAAAGTTGCTTATATTGAATTCTTGACATAAGCCTCAGAACCAAGATGATTCACAAATTAGACAAGGGATTCAAAGAGGAATTTGAGCTTTGCAGGAACAGTTCTCTATGTCGGTGAGTCAAACTGTTCTTCGTAAGAGTGCTGCTAGTGGCTATACCTGTCATGCCTAGTGAGGCATGCTTTCTCCATCAAGGTGAACTGTCGTCATTTTAGCATGTATTTCATAGCTTTTGCTGCAGACATAACCAAATGCTTCGGACTGTTGATCTTACAATTACAGAATTGTTTGCTTATTGATGTCAAGTGTGAAAGGAGCTACTGCTTCAACATAGTGGCTTGCCACATGTTCAGCAGAAATTGTTCCATTGTCTTTGGTCAATGCTGAGTAAATACAGTGCCTAGAAACAATGGTGTTCTTAGATACAGAGTTCAAGCTGTCATTCTCCACATAATGACATAGGACCACGAAAGGCAGATCAGGAAGAAAATAGTTCAAACTATGCTTTATGAATATTTAGATGATGTGAAGTTACAGATAAAATAATGTTAGCTGATGTAATAGTGAACAGACAGAAATATGTTCCTTCAGATGACAGAGTCATACTATCTAAGGTACATAAAAATTATTTTCTAAAAGCATCTGTTTCTCTTTAATGACTAAATAGGGACACCAAAGGAGTAGCTTAACAGTTCAAGTTACTGAAGTGTATCTTACATTAGTGATGAAGGTACTGGTCACCATCCAGGGCTAGCTAGGGAGTCTCAGGCAGATTTGCTAACTTATTCAAGAATATAAATTGCCTTTAACATGCATTAAAATAACAAAACATTTAACAAAAAGGTGTACAGAACACATCTGAAAACAAGGAAGGTCAACAAAGTGCTGCATCTTCTGATGCCTGTGGTAACTGAAGCTTCCCAATAATTCAACATCTCTAGGAGTGATTGAAAAGGGTATGAGAGAGTCAGATGATTTGATTTCTCCAACTTTAGAAAAAAGAAATGGGAAACATCAGATTCAGTTTTTTATTTGTTTGAGAAGTAAAATCTGATTTCCCTAAGAACTGGTAGGTCTGTTACTGATTCATTTACTGGGTAATCTTCTGTAGCAATTTCACACAGCATAACGTGCTCTTTGGTGGCCTAAACTCAATTTTTTAACAAAATAAACCACAAAACTGATAGTATAAATAGAGGAAGGGAACTACCATCTGTTTCCTTGCTTTAAATAGCCCCTCTTGTGGATGGCAGTGTTTCATAATAAAGTCAAAGGTTTCCATGAGGAAAATAAGGAAGGGATAAAAAAAAAAAGAGGAGAGAAAAGAAGCCTTCAAGCAAGCAACATCCCTTTACAGATAAAGAACAACCTGACACAGAGAAAGAAAGAAAAAAACCCCAAACCACCTGACACTATCTTTTTCTTAGTCAATCTCCTTATTTATATCTGTTTTTTAAAAGATTATTTTAATTACCTACCTCAGTTAATCTAAGATATATTAACAGAGGAAGATTCATCCATCCCACATATTATCGATTCATCTAGCTTAATTTTTCTCTTCCCTATAATATCTTCCAAAAGATGCAGGGTAAATGGATTCCTGGTAATAGAATCTAATAAAATAGTGTATACAAGGATATTGTGAACAGATTATTTTTCAATTAAATTATCTTTCCATTAGAAGTGTATCTGTTGAATATTTTTCACCTTGGCTTTAATGTGCTCTATCTATTTATTTAACGAAGATATGGATGACAATGCATTCATTCCAAATTTTAGTTTTCATAATGGAGTGGCTTTTCAGACCTTAGCAAAACCCATAATTTCCTGTGCTGAGGGCTGTACAAACATACAAAAAAGAGATTGCTCTTGCTTTGATTAATTTATTATCTAATAGATAAGCCAGACGTAGGATACACCTACATGGGCTCTTGCCCTCTGAGCAGACATGAGCTCATTCTATTTGCATCCAAAGCAGATGGGCATTTTCTCTGCCTGTGCTCCACATTAACTAGAAGCCTCGTGAATACAAATAAGATGCTGTTTAGTCCAAGCTACCAAGGGCTGATGAAAAATGTTATATCTTAACTTGTCTTTAGGGTTTCCTACAGCATCTGCTCAGGAGTATAAATAAAGCGAGCTCTAGCCTTTCTGGAAAATATTGTATAGATAACTCCAAGGAACGGAAGATGGCAATATGGAAGAGGGCAATACGATTTTTGGAGATGGATGGATGGACAAATGGACAAAATAAAGGACAAGATTAGCAGCTTCTTGGAGAAGAACTGAGTAACTGCAAATTCAGGTACAATGCCCAGTCTAAGGTAGAATCAGTGTGCCTGAGTCTGCTAGAGTTAATCATGAATGAGAGCCATTTGATTCTTGGAGTGAGCATTTAACTGACTAATAATTAGCTTTATAAACTCAGCTACTTAATTTGTATTCCCTTTAGAATGAACAGAGAAACGCAGACACTCCCAGACAAGTTAACTGTCCAGTCACCTCAGACACTTAAATTATGATGGACTGAATCATCTGCAGACAATCCTTTTCTCTCCCTACTAACTACTGAAAAAAAGACTGCACTTCTCATTTTTAGGTTACAGAAATGTTTCCCCTTGATTTTGAAATGTTTGATGTTTCCTTGAATTTGCAAATTCTCTATTCTGATGTGCAACTCATTACTCTGCCGCTACAGGACATTATTTTTATTCTCCCTCAATAACCTTATTTTCTAGAAATTTTCCCCCTGCTTTCTGCTGCTCTGCTCTGTAAATTCTCAGTCACCTACCCCATCCCTAAGGAAAAAAAAAGAATAAGAAAAAAAGAAGGAAGAAAGAAAAAATCAAACAAGAATGATAAGAAAAATAAAAGTGATTACAAATCTATTTTACACTCACCCTCACTCCAAGCTGAAATTATCCTGTTCACTGAGACACAGGTGGTGATTTTCCTAACTTGATTTGGTCATTAAAAATCCTCTAGCTGCTTCAATATTTTCTCCCAGAGGCCCCTATCAGCACTCTCTTCTCCAGTGATTAGAATAGAGCCGATTGGCCTTCTGAACTTATTACAACCCTTTTTCTAATGATCTCATAATGACTGCAAACCTGAGCCCAGCAACCTGACAGATAATGATGTCAATTATGCAAAACAGAAATGATGACTTTGAATCTAATAGACTGTATTTGGAACTTGGGGGGAGGGGGGACATGGGGAGACTGGCTTATTTATAGTTCCACTGACTAACTCTGTCATATTTCAAAATGTCAGTAAAAGTTAATAAAGGGGAGGTTGGGGAACACACAAAAAGATGCTGTTTACCCTTTCTAAATCTCAAAAAGAGGGTTAGTTCTTCTTCCTTCCCTTCTTCCCTAAAAAGCTTCTGGGACATTTTTGACTCTTGTGTTACTCCAGTGAGATTTTACAACTTTAGTCCCTTCTTTTTGTTTTCCAGTGGAATTCCTATGGGAAATCCTAAGGCTTGTAGGCATGTCAACAATGTCAGTGAATTTGCTTTAAATGACTCCTTATTAGAAAAAATCACTCTGCAGTCAGTGTTTTTTTTGCTTTAAATTATCAGCAGTTATGGGTTAAAATATGAGGAAGCATTTAAGTCAAAACTAAGACACATTTAGCTTTCAGCCTTGAATAAATCAAAATTAAAAAAAAAATAATCAAAAGTTTTCTTGGACAACTCCTGTAACTTTGCATGATAGTGGCACTTACATCAGGTGTGCCATGACAAACTCGGATTGAGTTAGGACATCACATCACACACCCAGTGACACTGAATCCACATCCCAGCCTAGTTTTTGTTTTATTAATCTACATTGTTCTAGTTCCAATTATTCCCACCATCCCGTGATCCCCAGGCAACAGTAACCTCCTAGCTCTTAATTCTCATGGCAGTTTGACAAATCCCAATGAGCTGTTCTTTTTAGACCTCAAGGGTTATGTTTCAAAGTTCTATGATTTAATAATTTTTTTTTTATCAGAATAGGAATCTGTCCCAGAGTAGCTAAAGAAGTTGTAGGTTCAGGACATTTTATGTGATTGCTTAGTGTGAGAAAACGAAGCCTGAGCCCTGCACGAAGGAAAGTGCCATCTTAGAGATGCAAAAAAGTCAATGACATGGAGAGGGACAATTGTGTGATGGGAATAAAGGCATTACAGAAAGGGGAATGTGCTTTGGAGTAGTGTTTCGGTATAAGGATGGACCTGGGAAATATGGAAATTACACCTGTTTATTTCTAACTGTGTATGACCAAAAAGCAACAATCTTGCAAACTGACATGCCACGTTGCCCTTTTTAAACAGTGGTGATAATACTGCAGCCAGTTCCAGGAGTGGGAATAAAAAGTGCCTGTAATCAATGCAAATAGATGCATAATATTCTGCACGTCTGATCCAGTACATAATGCAATTGACAGAAGAGCTCCTATTGATTTCCATAACGTTAGACAAAACCTCAGGTGGCAGAAATGTATCCCACAAGATGATTCAAACTTTATTATTTTTCTCACATTATAAAAAAATAAATGCACAGATTTTTCAAAATCAGATGCTTTTCACAGGGCTTTAAGATCCAATAATTTGTAGTGAATCATAAGTACTCTTTATATAATTTATTAGAATACATGTTTGCAGATGAATATTTAAATGGTTTTATTTATAGTAGCATAGGAAATGTACTTGTAATGATCTCAGTATTTTCCGGTAGAGAGAGATGGTGAGAAATCCTGTGCAAGGGTAAACTCAGAAATCAGAAATGAAAAAAACATTATTGAACCATCCAACTGTAATATCATCTCACTGTAAATGTCATATTTTTCTTTACAGTGGTGATACTGTGTCACCAGGGTTTTAGCAGGAAGGGTGACAGTTTCCATCACCGACACACACCACTGTCCTAAGGTACTCCCTGCCCCAGAAAGAAGTATCTCTTTACTGTGGCTGATCACATTTCTCCTCCATGCCAACCCCACCTTGTGATGCTAACAGAATGTCATAGTTGGGTGACTTCTTAGGGAGATGAGTACAATATAAAAACCCCAAAAGCCAGAGGGGGGAAACAAAAAAAGGCAGGAGGAGATTAAAGAAGTGAACACTGAGCTTTCAAGTGGTTTTTCCTTGTTTGTTTTGTTGGGTGGCTACAGACAGACCGCTGTCATGGCTATGTCTCTATTGTGTTGTCAGTAAAATGCAGACTTAACATTTTTCTCTTTATATGTTATGCCTAGATATTAATGGATGTTGTAAATCTTTAGGTAATTTCACTGAACACATGGATTTGTACATATGTTGCCCATAAGTTGTCCGTTAATAAAACAAAAAACAAAGCAAAATAGAATTCATTCTCCTGCTACACAGGTCATATATAAATGAAGGTAATAACAAGGTATTTTTATCTAAAAATATTCTCCTTACTACTAGATCTCTTTAAGAGTATTCTTATTCTTTAATGTAACTCTGTATTTACCCAATGCACCATACAGTGATGCCTTCACCAAGACCTGGATATTTGAAGAATGTCCTGGGGTCAAAAAAGAGAATTTACCACTTATCAGTGGTGGATCACTATTACTGAATAATTGATTTTCAAGCAGGAGTAGTTTTGGTGGAAGTAACTTAATGTGAGGTTGTATATTTTGTGTGTAGCTTCTTTTGTTAGCCACTTTTTCCGAATCCAAAACCATTTGATTTTTTTATGCGAGGTTAACTTTTTTGATTTTTGGGGTTTTCGGGGTGCTTGTAATTAGTCATAAAATATTAGTCATAGTCTGTCTCAGAAAAAAACAACTTATTATTCATATTTTTGTGCCTGCAGCCCAGAGTGCTACCAAATACTTTGTGCTCTTGTAGTGTATGTTCATGGCTAATGTGCTCTTCACTACCATTTTTCAGTGTCTCAGTACAATAAGCACACTGACTCAGGAGGTGCTTGCTTAGGCTGTAGTGCTCTGGATCTTATGTCGTCTTTAATTTCTGTGAGACAAACTACCTTTCTGTGAAGTGGCCCTGCCTTAAAATACTTCATTTCAAACACTCCAGTGCAATGACAAAGTATGGTGCATGTAATAAGTGTTGTAGCGCTCCAAAAGCAAATATATTTAATTTCCATCTTACATTTAATTGATTGCTTAATCTAGCACTTGTTGCTGCGGGGTATGGTGAAAGTAGCATTGACATTGAAGGAAATAAGTGCAAACAAAGATACATCTGTAATACCAATGCTTTTATTTTCTCTACATGCAGTTACATCTCATGTGATGGACAGGAGAATTACTCTTCCTGTCCAGAGAAAAAGCTATATAGCAATAGTTATTAAAGAGCAACAGGGGAAATAGATATCACATATTGAATGTGTCCAGCACTCTCATGTTGTTGGGAAAGAAAAGCAAAATCTTAGGTACCAGGTGTAACTAATACTTCAGTTCAGCCGCTGTGCCCACTTCTCTTAATATTTTATTTCCAGCTGCAATAGCTTTTTGTCTTTCGAAAATTACAAAAAGTTATTAGTTCTCCTATAAGCCATAAATTCTATCAGTTTTAGGAACAGGCTTATACATCTCTAAGAATATCACTAACCCAGATATTGGTTTTCTTACTGCTTAAAAAAATAGTTGATTATTATTTATTATTCTCTATATGTCAAATAGTACAAGTCCAGAACTTTTAAGTAAAAGCCTACTGTGTTTGGCACTTCAGAAATAAATGTCAAAAGAGATCCAACCCTGAAGAGTTTACAATGCAAAGATAAAACATAACAGAGCAGGCAAATATGACAGATAGATGGTGTTAACACAAGATACCAAGAGGAAAATGATTACCCATGTCATAAGGTGCAGTCATGACCCACCAGCTGCCTACCTGCTGCAGGAGTTTCAGATACTCTGACAGAGATCAGAAGAGGAAAAGGAGTGAGGTGACTGTTGGCTAGAAATATGACAAAAAAACTTCAGTGGGAGGTTTAAGTTATCATAGTTCATGGCTTGGCAAAGCCCTTGGGGCTGGGGATAAGTAGGATTGTGCATTGGCTTTCCTAAGACCATCCTTGGACTGACTGACTTTTCATGGTGTTGTTTTTCTTGTCTCTCAATAACATGACAGCATTATTTATGAGAGACATGGGCATTACAAATCTACCTCACTGAAATTACTTATTTGGCAGTCATAAAGAATACTTCTGGGGCATGAGAAATTGGAGATGTGTAACCAACAGTGGACTCAATCATGAAACTCGATGAAGTATGCTATATTCACTGCTGTTCAGTCATCTCATGATCTTTGTTATCCCTGTCCCCCCCAAAAAATCTAGACCTGCCCCTGTTTAAAAAAAATCATCTGAGTTTTCATAGATGTAAATATACTTTAGGGCATGCATGTTTGTATAACTACTTACACAGTGTAGCCCTGATCCTGGCTGGGCAGTCTCCAGCACTCAGTATGCAGTACCCCATGCAGACCTTTGACACTTAGAGAATGTGTGTGGGACTTAAAACAATTTGTGGCTGAGAGTATCTCCTTCCATTAGTCAATGATGACAATGAATTTCCTTCCCACGTGCTTGCCAGCAGCTAACTACTTCCTCCCTCCTCCAGTCCACAATGAGCAATGATATCTTAAGCCACAAATAACAGCACTTTATTAATACAAAAAGGAGGCTGGTGACCACAACAAGTTCTTGTGTGGCTTTGCCTAGTGGGATGATAACTTTTTGAGACAAGCTGCCCTCTAAGGGCTGGTCTTCGGGACACTTAATTACTTATTGTTGCAAAGGAAGTGAAAAAATGAATCAGAACGTGCACATAAAAACTCCCGAAGTCTGTTCATGCAGCTCCCTCACACAGCCTGAGGTTATCAAGGAAACTGCCACTTGCAAAACTCTCCAGTTGGGAAATGTGCTTGCAGTATAGAACAAGTATTTGGGAACCATATTGTCAGAAGCATGAAAAAAATTGAAAAAAGTCCCGGGGAATCCTATCCTTCCCCCACTCTTTTCTAAGTTCAAAGGTCAGATCGTCTTGTAGTAGATTTACCATGGAAAGCATTTAGCTGTATTTTGAAGTTTAAGTGCCTTATTATTATTTCTCACCTAAAATGCTGGGGGGAAAAGGGTCATTATTTAACGGTCACTAAATAACAACTGTCTTTCGCTCAAGACTTCCTTGATTCACAATAAATCAGTGAAGAGAAGAAGAAAATACCAGGGAAAGTATCACAATGAATAAAAAAAAATTGTTTGCAAGGGATCTCTGGAGGTCCTTTAAGCCAGCCTCCTACTTTGGGTGGAACTACTGTCTTCACTGGGTTGGAAAAGGCTTGCCTAGCCAAATCTGGAAGAATTCCAAGAAGGGAGATTCCACAAGGATGGTTGTTTGATCTAAGCAGTTGATGGTTGTCATGTTCTTAATTTCGTAAGTATGACCACCATTTAAAAACAGAATATGGCGGTAAGTGGACCTTCAGTAGGGCCTAATATTGGTATTTCCACATTCTTATATTGTCTTCACATTGTCTTCTTATTTTATTTTCCATTGATAGCAATGAATCTTAACATCACTGAAGATATTCATACCTTTTCTGTTCCTAATCAAAAGCTTTGGATTTTTTAGCTTAAAAGTACTAAACTTCAATTGTTCCTTTAATAGAATCTCTTGGGTTTATGTGGCAAGGTTTTGATAGTGAAAGGGCTGCAGGGGTGACTTCTGTGAGAAGTCGCTGGAAGCTGCTTCCATGTCTGACAGAGTGAGATCCAAAATGGACCCATCACTGCCCAAAGCTGAGCCAATCGGTGACATTGGTAACACATCTGTGATAACATATTTAAGTAAGGGTAAAAAATGCTGCACAACAGCAGCTGGGAGAGAGGTATGAGAAACTGTGAGAGGAAACAACTCTGTAGACATCAAGGTCAGTGAAGACAGAGGGAGGAGGTTCTCCAGGCACCAGAACAGAGATTCCCCTGCAGTCTTTGGTGAAGACCACGGTGAGGCAGACTGTCCCCTTGAAGCCCGTGGAGGTCCACAGTGGAGCAGATATCCACCTGCATCCCATGGATGACCTCATGCCAGAGCAGGTGGACATGCCCTGAAGGAAGCCCATGGAAATCTATGCTGGAGCAGGGTCCTGGCAGCAGCTGTAACCCTTGGAGAGGAGCCCACACTGGAACAGGCTTGCTGGCAGAAACTGCAACCTGTAGGAGACCCACACTGAAGCAGTCTGTTCCTGAAGGACTGAACCCTATGGAAAGGGAACATGCTGAAGCAGTCCATGAAGAATTGCAGCCCATGGGAAGGACTCATGTTGGAGCACTTTGTGAAGGAGTGTATCCCATGGGAAAGATCCTATGCTGGAGCAGGACAAGAGTGTGAGGAAAAAGGAAGAGGCAGAGACGAAGTGTTATGAACTGACCACAACCCCATTCCGAATCCCCCTGCGTCACTCAGGGGGAAGCAGTAGAAGAGTTGGGAATGAAGTTGAGCCTGGGAGGAAGGGGCAGATGGAGGAAAGGTGTTCTTAAATTTGTTCTTAGTTCTCATTGTCCTACTCCAGTTTTGATTGGCAATAAATTAAATTAACCTTCCCCAACTCAAGTCTGTTTTGCCTATGACAATAACTGGTGAATAATCTCCCTGTCTTTCTCTTAACCCACAAGCTTTTAACTGGCTGGATGGCCACACTCAAAGGGTTGTGGTTAATGGGTCAATGTCCACGTGGCGGCCAGTGACGAATGGTGTCCCGCAAGGGTCAGTACTGGGACCAGTGCTATTTAACATCTTTGTTGGAGACATGGACAGTGGGATCGAGTGCACCCTCAGCAAGTTTGCCGATGACACCAAGCTCGGTGGCGCGGTTGACACACTGGAGGGAAGGGATGCCATCCAGAGGGACCTGGACAGGCTTGAGAGGTGGGCTAATGCAAATGGCATGAAG
>VZSF01006295.1:232003-321381 GCA_013398295.1 Chionis minor
CGTATGAGGACAGGCTGAGAGAGCTGTGGCTGTTCAGCCTGGAGAAGAGAAGGCTCCGGGGAGACCTGATAGCAGCCTTTCAGTATCTGAAGGGAGCCTACAGGAGAGCTGGAGAGGGACTCTTTGTCAGGAAGTCTAGTGATAGGACAAGGGGTAATGGTTTTAAATTGGAAGAGGGGAGATTTAGATTGGATATTAGGAAGAAGTTCTTTACTGTGAGGGTGGTGAGGCACTGGAACAGGTTCCCCAGGGAAGTTGTGGAGGCCCCATCCCTGGAAGTGTTTAAGGCCAGGCTGGATGGGGCTTTGAGCAACCTGCTGTAGTGAGAGGTGTCCCTGCCCATGGCAGGGGGGTTGGAACTTGATAATCTTTAAGGTCCCTTCCAACTCTAACCATTTTATGATTCTATGATTCTATGAACTGTATTTTCTCCCCCTGTCCTGTTGATGGGAGTGATAGAGCGGCTTGGTGGATACCTGGTGGCCAACTGAGGTTAACCCATTGCAGAACCTAAGTGCAGATCACTAGTCCAAGTGCTGTTCAGACATCACTAGTAATCTGAATCCTTTAATATTTTTTTCATTACTGTATCCTTCATTTTTGCAAAAGACTAAATTCTTCAAAAGAAAACAAAAGGATTCCAATAATAACAGTTAAAAAAGAAAGCAAACAAAGCCACCCATAACAATAAAAAATCCATATTTCCTATGCTGTTTGTATTTGGCAGTGGGACTGGGATAAATGCATCCTTCAGTTAAATGAAATAATACATGGTTTGCTGCATCTGTGAATTAGCTGCATAAAGATAACTGAGGCAGGTAAATGCTGAATAAAACTGGATGATATGCATTAGAGAACCAATTGCATCTGTTAGCAAATAGTCTTTATATTAGGGTGCCCACTAAGCGCTGATGCCAAGCTAGCACTTGAAATGAATGGCTGCAGATCCTAATTTGATAACTAGTATAGATATGATGGAAGCAATGGAAATGCGTTGATTTGGGCTACTCAGCAAAGAATAACCGATGCCTTAAAATAGAACATTATTCTGTAAATGCTGAACATCTGTGTTCTCCCTGTGACTGCGACAACTGAGATGAGATTTTCTTATTCTAATTTGCAGGATGTATTTAAATTGGGAAATCAGACCTTCCATCCACTCCACATGTACCTCAATCTCAAACTTTGGAATCTACAGCTTTTCAGATAGTTACAGCCATGATACACTCTGGGTCAGGGTGTGAGCCAGGATCTCAGCACAAAGCTTTGTCCAAATTAAAGGAGCTTTGGGGCAATGCCTTTGCCATTTTAACTCAGATATCCTAACTCAAACTCATCTTAGATGACATAATTTCCCTACACCCTCCAAAAAACTGAGTTTGTTATTAAAAGCATTTTTTTATTCATAGTTTCAATCTGAGTCACAGTGTGGCCATTCCTGTCACAACCTTGCTGTCACAGATCCCATCGCTCTTCTTTTTCACAAAGCACCAGTTTCCTATAGCAATTTTTGTCCCTAAATACAACTGATATGAATTGCGAAGGAAGAACAGTAAGTCCCAGGGAATGAACAGCTGGAAGTGATTAAATGTTGCTTTAAATTAAAAGCTGAACAAACTCATTTTATGTTCACAGGAGAGAGGCCCTAATACAAGCATATACATTTTCTTACCTTTAGATTAACTCCACCGCAAGGCTGAGAAGACTGGTTCCATTTTCTTGATGACCTCCTCATAGTTTCCTGGAAGGCAGCTGTTAGGTCCTCTGAAGTTGTCCCTTCTTCAAGCTGAAAAAGCTCCACTCCCTCAGCCCCTCCACACCAGGCAAGTGCTTTAACCCTGACAAACTCAGAGCTCCCCACTGAACTTGTTCCAGTTTGTAGATGTCTTTCTTGTATCAGCAGAGACAAAACTGGACACAGCATACTAGATGCAGTCTAAAATGTGCACTGACTACATGCATTTTATCCATCAAAAACATGACCTCGTCCTAAAACTCATCAACAGAGGATAAGTTTGCCTCTCTATCTCACTGGGAAAAGATGCAAACTGGCAAATAACACATCATCTATACTGGACACCTCTGTTAAAGACTGACTGTAGAGAGCAGTAGAGACTGTAAAGTCTGGTGGTTTAGTTTAGTATGGGTGTTAAAATATTCAATGATTAAAGATAAGGAAGATGAATATCATATTTGTAGACTGCCCTGTGATGTCGACTCAAAATTGATTCTTCAAGTACAAAGTTGAGGCAGCATCTGAAGGTTCATAACGGAACACTTTGCACTTGGTCTGTTGTGAGAATAACTAGAGCCCATTAGTTTGCAGGGCTGTCAAGCCATGAAAACTTCCACTAAGATGAAGCTGACTTAGAAACAAAAAGGGTATTTTCTCTTTTTTCTCCAACAAAGGGACTTTCAATTCATGATTCGCAAAGGACTTCATGTCTTCAATGACAGGGACAGACAGAAGAAAAACTCAGATTAACAAAGTATTATATATCATTTATGAAATGTTTCTCATGTCTGAGACTACAGATCTCCTTAATAAAACACAGAAATAAAATGAGAGAAAGAAAATGAAAGCTAGGATTTCATGAGATAAGAAAGGGAACATCACACACAGCTCCCCTGCAGATGTGGAGCATCCCAGTCTAAATCCCTCACACTATCTCTTCCCAACACACTTTTGTCTTCAATTCTGTGTTTTTTCACTTTCCTGCTCCTGTCCAAGAATCTAATATTCACCCACCTCACAAATATGGTCACCACCAGCTCAAAAAGTTCAGAGAATGCTGTCAGCCCACAAAACACCATTCACTTTTCTGCAATTACAAAGTTATATGAGCCACCTGGGGACCACTTACCATGGCTTCATGAACCACTAACTCCACTTGGATTACAGTTTGGGAATCAGTAGTCTATATCATTTAATCTTCAATGACATCTGGCCTTGATTCAGCAAATATTTCAAAATAAGTTTAGTTTCTTTACAATTTCTTTGACTTCAGTTGGGTTTCAGATTGTTTTTAGGGTGATCTGCTTAATAATGGTTCTGGTTTTGTGTGCTTTTTTTTAAAGTTTAACTCTTTTTTTTATTTCACTTGAGTTTTTTTGTTGTTGAAAATATTTCAAAGGACAAAGGACCTAAAAATCTTTTAAAATTCACCCCTGCCCACTCATTTCATGTTTAAAAACAGGACTTAACCTCTCATTTCACTTAGGTGTGTTTTGGAAAAATACATTCATGTTTGTCAAAATAGTATGATCTATAAACTCCATGCAGGAGACTTTGTTCTCATCTACTCTCTCTGTACAAAGTCTTTTCTGTCCTTATGTCTCATTCATCTGCTCTTTACTCAAACAAGCCTCCATTTTTCCCAGTCTTGTTTCATCTTTACTCTTCTTTTCCCTCCAAACCAGAAAAAAAAAACATCCAGCAATACTTTGAGTTATAGCTGAATGCTTCAACTCCTGAAGCCGGATTTGTTCACTCTCAAGACAATCAAGCTCACTCATCTCTAAAAATCATCAGTCTGAAGTAGCAAGGTTGTTAATTATTCTCAGTGTTTGTTGGAGGCTATTAAGAAATTAATAATTAAAGTTGATCATGTTTCCTGGAAACGCTACAGTGCTGATTAACTGCTTGTTAAAATAAGGAACATATACCAACCATTTCCATATAATTAATCTTTTCTATTCCTCATTTCTTCCTTATTTATTGACTAAGATATGCTTTCTGAAAGCAGGATTTATGTCCAGGAACAGTAGCGGCACAATATTTAAAACTCTGCTAAGCACTTTTCCTATAGAAATGTTATATGTATAAATATTTAACACATTTTAGTGAGAGATTCGGGCAACACAGGTTTAATCATGTTTCGTTCTCAAGAAGAGTTTGCAGGTTGGTGTAAGACACTCAGACTAGCAATACAAAAGCCAAACAGTTTTGGATAAAGTCAGCTCTCCACCTACACAAACAACCTTCCCTGGAATTGCACTGCATTTCAGCATCTAACCGTATTTTGCCTGAAGTTCAGCCAAGCAAAAATCGGCACATTTATCTCAGCTATACTCCTAACTCAGACAGAAGACCCTATTCCCACAAAGACTTGATATTAACAATAAAAAATTCTAATTCCTCTTTGAAATAGACCAGAACTTTGGGGTTTAGGAAAGGTTTGCTTCCAGCAAGGAAGTCATGCCTTGGTTTCCAGTCTTGCCATGTTCTTATTCAACTTGTCAGAAAAAAGCAGCATCAGAATACTTAGTGGAGAGCTTTGCTACCAGCTAATAGCAGCCTGGTTATGGCCTAGTGATTCACACTGATATATTGAGAGGTCTTAGATCCTCTGTCAAGCTTCATTTACAGTGAAAATGAGCCAATGACTCCTGTCTATTTTCCTTCCCAGGCTATCAGAGCAGCCATCTCCTGACCATGTTTCCTATCCCTAGGGAAGGGCACAACTGTGCTGATAATCACTTTCTTGATTCAGTCTGACATGCAATTTCTCTTCTCCTCCAATCCAACAAGCCCTTTTTTAAGCACACTTCTTCCAAAACATGCTTAAATATTAGATCTCCCGCACAGAGACAGGCATTATCTAACTGATCCTGGAGTTCGTAAGTGTTCCATTGAACCAATTAAAAAACCCCAACAAGTGAGTCTCTGTAAGACAGTAGCATAACTTTATCATTTCATGGTGCTGTACCCTCTTATTTCCATTTCCTTGCCTTTTTTTTGGAATTACCTGTTTGAAATAGAACCTCCTCGTGGCAAGGGTGACTCTTCCCATAAGACTGCAAAACATGTAGACAGCTGGAGTGATAAAAATCATAGCTAAGTAGTAACAACTAATGAGCACTGCTGGTATGGGAGTTTTATTATTGTGCTAGCTTTAATAAATAAAAACAGTTGAAAATTTTTCTGTGAAATTATTTTTCGTAGAGAATTGTTTCTTTGACAGAAAAGACATTTTCATGGAATGGGACTTTTTTCTTTAGGGGAGTTAAAAACCCACAAGCAGAACCTGTTTAGTTCCTGAAGAACTGAAGCCCTAAGGGCACTTCCTGAAGTTATTATATCTGCAATCAAAAGAATATTGTGCACACACAGAAATACATATACCTGCACATGCACACACACACATACTTATTTATTTATTTATTTGTTCATTCATTTGTTCATTCATTTATTCCTTTATTCATTCTGTCTCTTTTTTTGGGGTGAAAGGAGAATGAACGAAGTTTGGGAGGCTGAGTCCTCTTTGATTTTTCACTGAACAGTTTACTACAGAAATTTTTAATGTTCTGTTCAGCTGAGATGATAAATGCTTTGTCTGCTCTAATCAATAAAATATGTATTTATACATACATCTATGTATATATATTCGTACATGCCTAAGATATAGTGGAGTTAAATTTGGTTGTTTCCTCTAATACAGTTTTTAAAGTCATGCATGCACAGATAAGATAACAACTTTTATATATCCATTCTTCTGTAACGATTTGAAATCCTATTTGTACCACTGAGGATGAGAGAGTTTTTGCACTTGTAGCAGTTGGATATTGCCCCATAGCTCATTCAAAAGTGATGGTGCTAACCTGCACAGCCAGCTCTGAGCTGCTTAAACCATCACCCCACAAGTAGAACTTAAGTTACTTCTAACGCCCAAAAGGAAGACTTGACTGACGCCACAGAGATTTCGCTTAGTTTTTGAGTGGAAACTGTGCAAAACCATCCACGAACATGCATTCACCTTCACACTCACTTTAAACTTGCACCATGTTCCATTATGATTCTGCAAAGATTCATTCATATCGAAGATGAATCTGCTTTTCATTTGTTTGTTTTGGTGTGTTTTTTTAATCAAAATAGAAAACTTGGAAAAATTTTGCCTGTAAATGGTTTGTTTAACTGTAAGGAGATGTACATGGTCTTAAACCCACCCATTCTTATTTTTTTTTATTATTTTCAATTACTGGAGCACATACGCATAAACAATGCACATTGTACATTTCCATTTCTTCTCTTCCTACCTTCCTGCACTGAACAGGCAGCTGTGTTGAGGGGGATTTTAGTCTGTCTCAACTAAGTTGTTTACGAAGCACATATCAAAACTTAATTTCTAGCTCTGGACTTTGTAGAAAACCTATTTTATGGAGATGACAGTTTATTTCAGGACTTAAAGGTAATATGGGGGATGCACAAAGCTGCAAAGTCCAGTTGTTGAAGGAGAGACATATAAATGGATTGTAACCAACAGTTGAGTCCACAGTTCAGACTATTTAACAGCTCAGGATGAGAAGGGCCATGTAGTAAGGCCAGGGATAATTTGTTGCAGAGTCCCAAGATTAAAATTTTGATTTATCAGCTATGCCTTTTCTTCAGTTGCTCCTACAGGACTGCTGGCTGTTGTAAATGTGCCGTTCTGGTTTAGGCTGCAATGATTAAAATGATGTCTCCCACTGAAAGTGTTTAAAACTGCATATGAAATGATATGTTTAAAATTTTCAGTATGAAAACTCAATGATAATCACACTTTACAGCATAAAACTACAGGGCCCGATTAAGTTTGACATTAGGAAGAATTCTAACAAGATATTACTAAGAAAAATATTGCACTCAAATCATACGATTTGGCTCTTACCACATTAAGGAAGTAATAAGCTTCTAACATCTCTACTGCAAGACATAGCAAAAATAGAAAAGCATCTTTCCTGTCAGATGTTTTAACAGAAAATCTAAACAGATAAAAAAGAAAGGAAATGTAGCCTAAGTAGAAGCAAAGCAAGAGTAGCCAGAGGCTGACCTACATTTGAAATCTGAGAGAGCCCAACAGCAGTGCTCGCTGCAGCTCTAAGAATGCAATTTCAAGTATTTTCCACGACTTCCTATGAAATGGTGATGATTCAGTCCGAATCAGTGCAGCAGCTGTTGCAATGATCTATAGGAATTATCAGTAATAAGTCTCAGAGGAGGTTGAAAATGTGCAGTGAGAGCAGCTGAATCCTCCTCATCTCCTGCTGGACAGCAGTTCCTCCTCACTCTGATCCACGTGCGAGGAGTACCAGAGGGCAATGGAGCTGCCTTGTTATTTTACTACTCTGTGAGCAGCATTATTTTATAATGAACCTCAATCAGACTTCATGATTTTTGCAAGTCTATTAGTCAGAGAACCTGCTTCATCTTGCCCCCTTGTAATGGGATTTGCAAAGCAATTATACATCCCCGTCTCAGTTGATGTGCCTCGGACTAAAACCTTACACATGACTGCATTAGTTTATCACAGTACCACATACACTCTATAACACACCTCTGCTACCTGTCACAACAGTCAAAGAAATTAAAGAAAAAAAGAAAACTGGGAAGTTTCTAACTGTTGTTGCTGTAGTCATTTTCCCAGTCAGTCTCAATTAATTTCCTTTAAGGCTGACAATAGTCTGTGTTTTCATCCACAGATCTCCAAGCGCATTTGAAAGGCTGGGAACGTGTTGATTCTTTGTCTTTACGGAATAACTGAGGAGAAGTGAGTGGTTTTCTATGCAAACAAAGGAATTCTGCTTTCTTCTGGATAAGCATCTAGGGCAACTCAGTGCACTGTAATGGACCACCCTTGCAGCACAGTGGAGATATGGGGCAAAGACCATCTGTATAATCAGGATGTCAGCGAGAGTATATTTACACACTAAAAAAAGTCAAGAAAGACAGCTTTTTTGAGCAGTTATTAGGTTGTGACTCTCAGCAGTTTAAAATAGAAGTGGAAGGGGTGCTGGCTAAACTGGTGATAGGTTGTATGAGCATAGATGAAAACAGACACATGGGATGAAAGAGTGGTTTAAAGATTTCTCACAAATCCATTTTAATTCCAGTCAGAAAGGAAAGGTGGTTTGTCAAAAAAATGAAATTCATCTTACACTTTTACCCACTTCAGTTAAATGTCTGCAGAGCACATTGCTGAGGTCCAGAGTGAACAGAGGAGAAGAACACAGAAGAGAATATATCCATGAAGAATCAACAGAGCAGGGATGTTGAGTCCCAGGTAACAGCCTCTGAAGTAGGGAAGGGCAAAACCAGACAGTACCTTAACCCGAGTTTGTTACACTCGGAGACTCTAAAGATTTAACCCTCTAACCAATACATTCTTTATTTTCTCCTTTTAGTTTTTTTTTTTTTTTTTTTTGAGGAGCAGGAGGGTGCAGAGGACGGAAATAGCTGTGATTTTGGAATGTTTAAAGGTCCAGATGTGGCAACTTCCTAGCCAAAGTGTTTTTCCCAGTATTTTGCCCTGCTCGCTCTGTCTCTATTGATCTCTTCTATATGCTACAGTACATCTGTTCTCCTTGGGTATTTTTACTGCAAGCTGGCAGGATTTGTTTCTCTTCCAGCATGCCAAGTTAAAAAATAAATAATCCTGCATTGTGTATAAAATTCATTCCCATGAGACCAACCCTCTCCTAATGAAGTCAGTTGTTTTATTTTTTTCATACACCAGATCATTTACTCTGAGATGATATTAATTTACAACTGGAATCACAATTGACACCTGGCAGTGCACTAAACAATATGGGGCTTCCAATCTACATCATTAGTTGCTCATGCTTTGCTGAATCTCTGCTCATTAAACTTCGAATCCTGACTCCAGTGAAATCTCAGCAGCTTGTTGGTCACTGGGGAGTTCCTTCTGAAATAAAGAGGTAGGAACACTCCACAAATGCCATGAAAATCGAGGGCTGGAGCAGCTGTCGAGATACCTGTGCCTCTAGCTTCATCTATTCTGGCAGAAAAAGCTGGATGATGTGCATGATGGTGGATTCATCATTTATACTTTCCCCTTGCCTCATTTGCACTAAATCCCTGATGCATGTTGGCAGACTCGGGCTTTAAAGATGAGCTGGAGATACCCATTACAAACAGCGGATACTCCTCCAATCAGCAGAGAGATTTAGCAATGGTGCAGGAACAGCTATCACTTCCCACAGAGATTAGGACCAAAGGGAGATACTTCCAAAGCTATAAAACCCAAGTCATTTGATGGCGAGCCGTAGAAATATAGTTCTGTAGTCAAGCAGCTGCAGATCTGCTTTCCTGCCTCACCGCTTTACAAATTAGCTGTGGGCATAATATGTCTACAACTGAGATCTCGACCATGGGACAAATCTGAGGGACGTCCATAGAGGTTGGTACTGTTTCTGTACATGTTTTGTAGTTGTGGAAAGAAACAGATGCTATTTAATTAGAAAGTAACCCCCCTGCCAGACAGGCCTAGTTAGCTTTGTGGTCTACTACTTGTCACCAGTGATTGTTTCTTAAGAGTAGACATTGTAGGAACGTTGAATCATTTCTTCCAGCTGAGACAAGCTATCGGCTTATTCAAGAGGTAACTTTGCTTTGACTGATGCAGCAGAGTATCCGACTGTGCATGCAGTGTTGTTAGACTACGTCTTACATGAGGCAATATAAAAGAACTACTTATATCAGGATCAACTATAGGCTAAGAAGCTCCTTTCAAACTCAAGCTCTCTCTGGTGTTTTGTTCTATTTGACAGATACATAAGTGATAGCAGAAGTAAAATTGGATGTGATTCATTTAATGTGCTGAGGTAACTTATGTTCACAGTAGAAAAGGTAGTTGTAAAAAATAGAAAAACAACAAAAAATTATTAAATATTGATTACTAAAGTGAAGTGGGATTTGGAATGCAAAGAGGGGAAGTTTTGAAAGTGCTTTCAGAAGCAAAGGAGTTACTTGAGGACTAAAGAACAGTTGCAGATTTTACACTGGTCACCTTCAGCCTTATAAAACAGACCTTTGCAGCGGGTCAAGGAGAAAGGTCTTGGCAATAGAAAGAATGATACTTTGACTGGATTTAGCAAAACGCCTGTGCAGTGTAGGAAGTGAATTATTTTATGTATGTGTTTGTGTGTTTGTGTATTTAAGCAATAACTACTACAAGTTGTGAGGAATTTGCTTACTCCTGTAATATTCAACAATGATACTCAACATGAAAAAAATCAACATTGCCTGTACCTACAAAGACTGGATATAAGGACGGTGGTGCAACACTGGAACATCTTTCCCAGAGAGGTGTTAGATGTCCCATCCCTGGAAACATTCTAGGTCAGGTTGGATGCGTCTCTGAGCAACCTGATCTAGTTGAAGATGTCCCTGTTCGTTGCAGGGGGGTTGGACTAGATGGCCTTTAAAGGTCCCTTCCAAACCAAACCATTCTGTGATTCTGTGATTCTATGACCCTATTATTCTATGGATGAATCCTCATTGGATTTGTTTTCACTACTAGAACAGTAGTGAAAGTACTAAATTATTTTGTAGTGAAGAGAAAAAGCCACAAATAAAGACAGAGTAGTATCTACAAAGCTAGTCATCCTTAAGACACTTAGTAGAACTGAATGATTTTCAATCAGTGCTCTGCAACTTCCCAGAGGATATATGAAATATTTCAATCAGACCTATGAATGGTAAGAAAATCAAGCCTGTTTTTAATGGGATGAAATAGAATTCAGGGAGATCTGCACTTTTCATGGATATTTTTTAGGAATCTGTGTAATGATGGAGAAGAAAAGTAATGTGGCAGAAATTGATAAGTTAGCTTAGACATAATGGTTGTAGAAAAACCTCTTTTTTTGGCCACACCTTAAGTCTTTTCTGTCTTTAATCCACAAAAAAATTTAGAAGCAAAAAGGAAGGAAAACTATTCGGTGATTGTCACCTAAATAATACAAGTTTTGTTTTCTTAAGAATTCCAGAAGTTCTTGCTTGAAATGAATTTCATTTTTTGTCTATCTGAGATAACTGTATTATCGCTCCTGACAGAAAAAGATTGATTTTCTTGACTATGTGAATGATAATATCGCTTTAGACAGGGAACATCAGAGGGGTGTCCATGAACATATCCTAGCCTTAAGTTTGTTCACACATGCTCAAGCTCTTCTGTATGCACTTTTACTGGTTTTGGCTAGCACAGTGTTAATTTTCTTCAGAGTAGCTTGTATGGTGTTGTGTTTTGGATTTGTGGCCAAAACAGTAAGGCTGAGATGCCTGACAAGGTTAAACCACAACAATAATCAAGTAAAATACTAAAGAAAACAGTGGAGTAGAACTGCTGCTAGGACTAAGCAGAGATTTTATCCAGTCTCCATTTGATCATCTTTTTTTCCCATCAGTTTTCCATTCAATATTTTCCGTTCAACTTTGTGGAGTACTCAGAGCTGTGGCTAGCAATTGGTTTCAGTTCACCTCTTGACAAGTAGTACATCCATTTGAAACACTTGTTACACACAAAATGACAAAGATTATAGTTTTAAAAATCCACGGTGGCAACTGATGCATTCTCTCTCAGCCATTTCTGTTGTTGCTGTTGCTGTCAATAAAATGGGCTCCTGTTGTGACATTTCTTTCTTTTTCCATCACTTTTTGTCTTAAAAATGGGACTTAGAGTTGTTACATGTCACCGTCTCTACTGTGCAGTTAAAATAACCTCCTACAGATGCAGAGATTTAACTGCCTAGTGAAACTATGTCAGCCTTTATAAGGCCTCAGAAAAGAACACAAGAGAGCAACACAGTTTTCTGGAGAGAGGTTTTATTCAAACTTGAGTAAAATTATGCAAGATTCCTATTTTATACTTTGGGTCTGATTTGAAAACAAATGCTAGCAAGGGAAATTCAAGATGGCTAGCTACCATGAGGTCTTTATAACCACAAGCAAAGTGGTACACAAGGGATGAAATTGCTTGTTGCTTTCTGCAGAAAATGTCGTTTTTGAACTCCATACCTTGAGAAATACCTTTTCATAAAATTGAAGAGCTACTTCATAGTCATAGAATTGGTGTAAATTTTAGAAAACCCTTATATTTGTACTCCGGTGATATGCAAATAGAAGTAATCCAGTATGAATAACAACCCCACACTCCGCAGACAAGCCATATCTGAAATAACAGGGTAAATAAAGAGCTCAGACTGAACTATGTTTGCTGAGTTCTGCCTGGGTATCTTGGCCTGAATGATGGTATCATGCTGATGCAATAGGAATTGCTATTTTGACTTTTCGTAAGCTTTCCAAACCTGACAATATCCCATTGGTTCCATAAAGTACCATGTGTGGTGAGACCTTAACTTGTGAATAATAGATCTAGTTGCTATTTCACTATGAATAAATAAAGCTAATCATGTTTCAGTATGAAATCTTAGCTTTTTAGTAGATTCTTCCTCCCATATGATTGATTTCTTTGTAGGTGTCCTGGTATTTGATATGTGATTCATCCTTTTTTGATCATCCAGTCATCTTCTTGTTTTAATGCTCTGGTCACAAGCTATGCATGCCCATTTGCCATTGTAAGACTAGACTTGAAAAGCATCCACACACATGCTGAAGAGTTACAACTGTACCCATGTGAAGTACCCAGACCTTGTATCCAGGAACTAGTATAAGTGAACCCAGAAGGTAGGAACTAGGAGGAAATAACTTTCCATTGAACAAAAAGGAAATGGGGAAGGACTAATGCTTCAGAAGATGATGTGGGGTTTTGTTTTGTTAATGCTCTCTCTAACCTTTAGGTCTCTTCCAACTTCTAGAGAAGTCAATGGATTTTTGGTTGTGCTTACTTTTAGTTTCCCTTTCAATTTCCCTTTCCTGTTTTACTAAATGGTAACTTGTGGACCTATTTTGGAACTTTATATTCGTCTCCACAGTGATAACATCCGAGTGTAACCATTTAAAATTGACTTCAATGACAAAGTCTCTGGTGACTATAGGGTATGGTCAGTATGAAACTGCTTTAGTAAAGGAAGTCGTGCTCAGTCTTCTCATCTCCTAAAGGATGATGTTTTTCACAGGAGAACTTTCTGCACATAAATTGTGTGTTAGAAACATATAGAAACAGTCAGTCCAAGTCAGTTAATGCAGACTATAGTCCAGTGGAACTGTGCTCAGAGACGTGATTATCTGATTGAGAATGTCAGGACATAATCACAGGTTTTGGATGAAGGCAGAATAAGGGTCACAACATACAGCTTATTAATAGCAGCACTGTGGATAAAATATCTAGACTATAGAAACCAGGAGCAGGAAGGTCCTGACATAATCAAAGCCACAAACCAAGCCTTCACATTGTGTTAATTAGGATTTCTGTTGACATAATCATACAGGACAGAGAGTAGTATGCTCTATTCAAATTCTAAGGTGCATGTGTGTCAGGCCATTTCATTTCCGTTTGGGGTATTTTTTCTGTAATAAGATTTTTTTCTGCTCTGTCTGAGAAAGACCTTTCTTTTCTAATAACTTATTTGAATCATAGAAAGGAAAAAAAAGTCACACCAGGTATGTGAAGACCTTTAAGGAAAACATTCGTGAGGAATGAGGAATGTGGTTCACTAAAGCACTTGGCTATTTCTTTATACAACTTTGAAAATTGTTGCAGATAACAGTTTTGCATTTGAAAAGGAGTGGCTTGTAAGGAAGATGCTTTAGTTGAGGGCAAAAACCCTATCAAACTTCTCTACATAGGAATGCGTTCAATCCAATATGTAGTCACTCTTTGTTGTCATGCTGCAGGAAACTTCCTCTGCCATTCAAACTCCAGAAAATCTTTAACAACACAAATGAAAACAATATGAAATAAAAAATAATTTTATATTAAACTTCCTGGAATTGCCTGACTATAATTCTGCCAGTGACCTCGGTGGCTTGGGCTCTACGGTCTGCTCACTGCTTAAAGTATTTGTTGTGATTTTGTTATCGCTGCCTTACCCTATGTGCTGTTACACAAAAGTCCTTTTGAAGCTCTGCCATGAAGCTTGGGCTCAATAACAAATGAGTGAGGTTTTGCCATTTGTGTGCCAATATGACAGATACAATAGCATGCCTGCTTCTGTAGACATTAGATCTGAAGACTTCTTTAGCCTGTGAATTGCTATTTTTCCTCAGCACATATGCTTTATTCATATACCTCTTACTGTACCCCCATCTACTTCTTCAGTAACCCTCTTAGCAAAAAGCTGTCTCATCCCATACCTCTTCTTTGTCTGCACTAATACCCCTCAATATGCATTCTTGTTCATTTTCTTTTACCTTCAAATGCAGTTTTAATGTAATTTTCATATTTCATTACTTCTTTATAATAGCAACTTAGTTAGCATTACATGGGGTGAGGTAATTGCACACCCTGCACAATATCAAAAGGTTTTTTAGTTAGTTGACTTTCTGGGACCATTTCTTTTTTTAACACGTTCCATCTGTTGACATCATAACATCTCAACATTGGAAGATAAGAACTTCCAATGGTGATACGGAGAAGAAAGGAGAAATAGAAGTGCTTGTTCTGTCCAGTTTGCTTTCTGATGTTCTTGTTCTTTTAATTAAAAGCACCTGAAGTCCCAAAATTAGTGCAAAGGCTCTGCGTGTTTTGCCTTATACAACTACACAGATCCTAAACTGTTTTTCTGTTTGTTTAAGGTTGGTTTATGGCAGGGCAGTTGTTTGTTTTAGTTTTGGTTTGTTTGGGGTTTTTTTAAGGTTGGGAACATTGAAACAGCTCAGGAAATAAGTAAGAAAAGAGGAGTAAGTGGCACAGAAAACCTTGCATCTCGAGACAAATTTGGTTGTAAAGACATTAAAGCCATGGAAATAAAATAGCAGTTTTTTCCTTACTGTTTCCTTACATACTCTATCCATTGTGCAGTCAGACTAGATCCTTGCCTTCCACAAGTCTCAAAATCTTTTCCCACTGTTTCCCTAAGGTTATGCATGTGGAAGATATCCTTGGTTATCTGGCAAAATGTGTTCCCTTCTTTAAAACTTTCCTTAACTGACCCACTCTAACCCTTGTATCACAGCATTCTTATAGGTCAGGAATCAACAAATTACCTTAATCATGGAATTAAATTATCAGTATTTGACTCAGTCCCTACATAGTCAATGGTACATAAGTACACACTTAAAATACCCAAAAGCTTTGCTAAATCAGGGACACAGCTAATTACGTTATTTCACTCTTACTGTTTAAAAACAACCCCTTTTCATAAATCATGTGGTTAGGCAGTACCAGTATTCCTTTTTTAATGACTGGAAACCCAGGAGAAAGTTGTTTTTGTTTTTGTTTTTTTTTAAACTTCTTTTACTTCTTTGTAACTGAAGAGATGCATTGCTATAGAGACATTGATCCTACTCGATTTCCCTTCAGGTTCAACACAACACTTTGTTCTTTAAATAAATATCTCCTTTGAGCTGAGAAATGGCGTGTTCATTGGTATTATACTACCAGTCACTGCAGTGTTTTTCAGGTCCTTGGCCTTAAGACATCTCTATGGATAATGGAGATGGTGTTATTTTAACATTTGAATTACCTACCCCATAAGTGGCTATGTCCTGCGGCATCATAATCTAGGATCAGGGAATAATCTCACAATTTGTAAATAGCAATATGTGTCTCATGTTAAACATGTGCCCAAGAATTATGACCTTAGGGTATTTGGATTCCTTTTTTTATTGCTGCTGTTGTTGTTGTTTTCTTTTCAGAAAGACAATCACCATACTTAAAATGCATAATTAAAAAATAATAATAATGCAACTCTTCTGCCAGAACTTGACTGGCAACAAGAACTGGGTTCTAATGTGAAGAAATCATTATTAACACACTCATTAGAGCCTCCACACAGAAACATGAGAAAACTAAAATAAGATTTCTGTTGCTCAGTGACCTAGTTTTCCCCAGTCTCAAAGATTAATTAGTTTAAGAAACAATATTTGTATTAAATGGAGAAAACAAACCTCCAACAAGACAGATAAACAAGGCAACATGCAATACCTAATTCATAAAATCTATCTGTAATATTTTTCAGTCTTTCTCTCTGGGGAAGCAACTACTCGGCAACTCTGTAGCCTTCTATTTTTCCACTACACAGGAGGTCTACAGGGATCTTCTTGGAAGAATCCCATGGGAGACAGTCATGGATGAAAAAAAGGTACAGGAGAGTTGATTGATTTTTAAGGATCACTTCCTCCTAGCTTGAGAATAACGCATCGTGATTTACAGGAAGGTAAGCAAAATCAGCAGGAGTTCTGTGAGGATGAAGAAGGAGGTCCTAACAAATGTTTAACATAAAAAGGAACCATACAAGAGGTGGAAGTAGAGACAAGTCATCCAGGAGGAAAGTAAGAAGCATTGATACATCAAGCAAGAGTGACATTAGTAAAGCCAAAGCCCAGGTGAAGTTGAATCTGGTGAGAGATGTGGAAAATGACAAGAAAGATTTCTGAAGATATACTAGCAGCAAAAACACTAGGGAAAATGTGGACCTGATGCTAATGAGGCAGGACACCTGATGACAAAGGACATGGAAAAGGCCAAGTAATTCAGTGACTTTTCTGGCCCATCCTTTGCTGGTAAGACAGATGTTCATGAATCCCAGGCCACTGAGAGCAAAAGGAAAGTCTGAACTAAGGAAAACTTGCCCTTGGTGGAGCAGGATCAGGTCAGGGAACAATTAAGCAAACTAGACATACAATAGTTCCTGGTAGGTAAGAGGACACACCCATAGATGCTGAGGCAGCTCACTGATGTCAATGACATGCCACTGTTGACCCTATTTGAAAGGCTGTGTCAGGTTGGAGAGATTTATGTGAGAAAGTAAATATCAATCCCATCCTCACAAAGGCTAAAAAGAAGGATCCAAGGAATTGCAGATAGGTCAGCCTCACTTCAGTCCCTGGGAAGGTAATGGAGTGACTAATTCTGGAAACCATTTCCAAACACGAAGGATGAGAAGGTGATTGGGAGTATTCCTCATGGATGTACGGCAGGGAAATCTTGTCAATACTGGGGGCAATATCATTTAACCTCTTCATTACTGACTTAGATAACAGGGCAGGATGAACCCGCAGTGGATTTGCAGACAATACAAAGGTGTCAGGAGTAGACGATGCACTACCCAGTTGTGCCAACATTCAGAGGGACCTTGACAGGCTAGAGAGATGGGCTGATGGGAGCCTTGTGAAGTTGCACAACAGGAAATGCAGGGTCCTGCACCTGGGAATACCTACACAGATTTCTTCATGCCACCAGTAGTACTGTAAGTGTTATAGGGCATTTGGGGGGGAGGGGAGGACTGTAGTTTTGTAAGGGACGTGGTCTTCTTTAGCATTAAGAAGGGAAGCTGAGACTTCAGTTGCTAGAGGTAGTTTCCCCAAACACCTGTGTCCCATTTGTGAAAGTAGCAGCTTTTAGATAGGATTACAAATGAAACAGAGAGAGAAGGATTTGCTGCTTCAGGACTTTATGTAACAGAATTCTCCATATTGGTTGATTTGTACTAAATCTTGTAGCTTTATCATTGACTTTAAATTAGCCAGCTGTTGTTTCCTGTTGAACACTCCCAGAAAGTGGCTGATTGCGTAATAAATCCAGATTTTCTCTGAATAGGTTTAAAGAGATGAAAACATTCACTTGCAAAGTTGCCTGTATATTTGACAAGTAATTGGTAGAACTTATTAATTGAGCAATGTTATTTTTCCTGTCACAGGAAGAAATAATCTTTTCCCCTATGTCTGGCTGTGCTGCAACTTTCTTGCATCATTTCTTTGTTACTCTAAACAGGGAACTAATAAAGGAGAAACAGATTTCTGTTTACTGTGGACAAAAACAGGAAGAGAAAACACTGGAGCACTTCATAGAAACAGGGAGACAATGTTCCAAGGGCTAACATTCTGGTACATATATATACGCGTGTGGTGTGTATGTATAACTTATACAGCAGAAAGCATAGTAAGATAATCTAGAAATTTTATAGCTTGCAATGAGACTTTAATGCCATTGAAACCAGTGGCAGAATTTCTGTTGGTTTCTGTGTTGCCATAATGCCACTCATAGGCAGGAAAGAGAAAAAGACCAAATTTCCTCCTCATTTCACAGAATCACAGGGGTTGGAAGGGATCTTCAGAGATCATCTAGTCCAACCCTCCTGCCAAACCAGGTTCACCTAGACCAGGCTGGACAGAATAGCATCCAGGCAGGTTTTGAATATCTCCAGAGAAGGAGACTCCACCACCCCTTTGGGCAGCCTGTTCCAGTGCTTTGCCACCCTCAAAGGAAAGAACTTCCTCCTCATGTTAAGATGGAATTTTTTGTGTTCCAGCTTGTGCCTGTTGCCCCTTGTCTTGTCACTGGGCACCACTGAAAAGGGTCTTGACACCCACTCTTTAGATATTGATAAGTATTGATGAGATTCCCTCTTAGTCTTCCCCAGACTAAACAAACACAGGTCTCTCAGCCTTTCCTCATAAGAGAGGTGCTCCATTTGCTTGATCATCTTCGTAGCCCTCTGCTGGACTCTATCCAGTCGTTCCCTGTCTTTCTTGAACTGGGGAGCCCAGAACTGGACACAGTAGTCCAGATGTGGCATCACCAGAGGAGAGCAGAGGGGAAGGATGACCTCCCCCAACCTGCTGGCCACACTTTTTAATGCACCCCAGGATGCCATTGGTCTTCTTGGTCATAAGGGCACATTGGTGGTTCATGGAATTTTTTGCTCACAAGGATCAACATGCAAAGAGACATGTAAAGGCATGAAAGATTAATTAGCATTTTCTCTCACCTTGGCATTTCACAAACCAAGATGGATCCCTTCCCTCCCCAAACATATCTTATCATTTGTCCTAGTCTTAATAAATCTAAATAATAAAATAAATAATAAAATAAAACTAGTACAGATAAATGCATCAGAGTGTAATAAGCTTTGGGCTACATCCAGTAAAAGATGAAGGTATGATAAAAAGGGCCTAGTTAGAATTTAGACATCTACTTCCAAAGTTGTAGACAAAAGATCCATATACACAGCTGGTCTTTTCTCCTGATTATCCACACTTCTCTTGTTCAGATCTTATTTTGGTTTTCACTGTTTTAAACTATAAAGTCCAAAACTGGTTTTCTGAGCTACAGTCTGGAAGAAACGTGAATTTAGTTGTTCAGCTAGCTGTCTGAGCTTCCTTCTGCAGGCACTTTGTTCCAAATTAAGACAGTCATCATAGAATTAATTGTTTTCTGGACTGTTTTTTGTTGCTGGTGGTAGTGTGTGCTTGTCTTTTATTGGATTTTGAGACAGCTGAGTAGCTTAGACTTAAAAATAGAGGTGATGAAAGGCAATTTGGATTCCCAAGTCCATTTCTAAATCTAGTCCTTGTTAACAATTCTCAACATGAATTTCTACCGATGTTCTGAAAATGTTAAAAAAGATTAAAAAAGCCCCATAAAAATGCAAAATATGTTTCATGTTTAGAAGCATTTTTCTGTTTTCTCTGCAGGAAAACTTCATCGATGCAAGTCAGTTCCCATGTTCCAAATTGATATTTGCTTTATCTTGCTGAAACGTGGTTACCTCCCGGGTCTCTCCCCATCATTACTTAACAGGAAGTTCATTGGAAGACCTTCCTAATCCTCCTTTCTGATTCTTACTCAGTATCTATCTATCCCCTTCTTTTCTTTCTCTGTAAATTTTTCTTTATCTATCTGCATTACAAACAATACCACATTTATATTATTAATTTACAGGTTAACTTCTTCACCAAAAAACTTCCTTGTTTCTGAAGTTTTATGGAAGTAGATTTATGATGCCTGCTGTCCTTTGGCTCCGTGTTTCACAGCTGTGTTACCCTGTTTCTAATAAATTGTCCATTCTAGGTGATCCTTTTCCTGTACCTGGTGTGGACTGTCTAAAGTGTTTCAGTTTTATTGTTGACCAAAAACTCTGGACACTTCCCCAGTGGGATCACTATTTTACATTACTCTCCTTTATTCATCTGATGTTTTCATGAAACTTCTTTGTCCTTAATAGATTTGAGATATTTTCCCTCTCTCACAGATGGTTGAAATATTGAAAATTAAGTTTTAAAGACATTTGGAAGGAGGACAAGGGAATGACAGACAGATAACATACAGGCTGATCATACAGGTTTCATTTTCCTAGGAAACAGGTTTAAAAATATCACAGTTTTGGAAGTAAATAAAAAAAACTCACCAAATCACAACATTTTCAATAAAACTAATAAAACTAGATATTTTCAATAAAGTTTAAAATGTGTATAAAAAAAGTAGCTGAGATTTCACTGGGAGACTCAAGAGACATCTAAATTATAATATGAATATGATGATATTTTATATTATATATATTCCACTTTTAATTTTATGTTTATTCCTCACTCAACTCATCTTAAGGCAGACATCTAAAATGGGTTGAATATGTTGCATTCTAGAAGTGGGCAGTTAACATCAGACATAAGTGACTGGATTTGTTTGCTGAAACATAGGCATCTTACGTCATTTGATACTCTCATGGGTATCCAAAAAATTTGTGTGGGGACAACAGGTAAGCATGGAACTCATGAGTGAGTCACTTGTGTCTTTCTGGTGTAGTGTATGGAAGTCAGGAGTATCTAAGAGGACACTAGATGCCTATGTTCAGTCATTTAAATCCTACTGCAGGGGTAGGATTCAGCTTGAGACTCAAATATCTAAATATAAGTGTCTTCAATTCAGGTGTCTACATGTGAACCAAGTGTCCAAACTCCTATTATACTCAACAAAGATTTAGCTAGTACAGTCAGTGAAGTCTTCGAGAAATATTTAGCTGTACTTGAGACATAGCAACTCAACTTAGACATCGTAATTTTTGTATCTGAATTCTGTCCCAAATACCACTGTTTGCATGATAGATGCCAAAAGTTTGATCAGATGAATTTTCATTTGTGTGCCACCACAATGGTTGTATACTTTTCATGGTCTAGATGAGGTTAGTCTTCCTCTGTGTCTATGCAAAGGAAGCCACTCCAAAGGCTTTTTTTCACCCAGCACATCCAGCCAAAACTCCTAACCTCTGAGAAGCCTTTCTGTCTTCAGACAATACCCAACAGACCTTTTTAGCTTGCCCAGTGTGCTTTGGCATGAAGATCCCCTACTATTTTTCTGCTGTCCTCCAAAATGAGGTGTTCTACCCTTAGATCTTCTCTGAAGAAAGTATTCCTTTAGGAAGCAGCCCTCTTTGTACCTCTTTCCTACCTCATACATGTTACAATGAACACAATATAACTGACTTCACTTTCAAAATGGGAGCACTGCCTGTAAACGCTTCCCAAGTCAATGCATTTTGATTATTAAAATGTCTTTTGCTATGATGCCTACAATATAACTGGCAAGGGCTATAACTCTGTTATGTGGAGACTAGGTAACGAGGCAATGAATACTTTGCACTATTTTCTCTTGTTCTTGTCTCTATTGCAAATCGTTTCTTACCTTGTGTCTTAGATATCAAACTTTTCAGGGCAGGCCTACTTTCTTGTCCAGCATTGGTAGGACAGAGAATGCCATCACAGCTTAGCAGGGGGCTATACAAATAACATTGAATAAACATGGTAAAAATATGGTTGAAATAAAACATTTTTTTTTTGTTATGAGAAAAGTTCTTTAGAAAACACGAGAATAAAGTTGCTTAGTTGTGTGGTTGTAGTAGTGAATTATCATATCTTACCGATACAGCCGTGAAATAAGAATATGGGAGAACCAGCAGCACTGGCAAATCCAGCCATGAAACTATATTTAATGAGAATTATTGCACACTGTAAGTTGTGTTTTCCCAGGGGCGTCTGCAGGGATCTCATGGTGCATATAATTACAATCCATTATCTGTTGATCCGTCTATTTTTGACACCCTGTGGTCCCGCCATTCCTTCCAAGGATGCCTAATGATGCCTCTTGCTGGCTGCTACCTTTGACGTGTAATACATTTGTTAAGAAGCTTTGATATTCACCTCTTCTGTAATGTAATAGGTTACTTTGGTGTGGGATGTTTTTAGATTTCCACCTTTATGAGATTTGTGGCTTGGCTGACAAACTGCAATCAATGACTTCATTAGATGCCCTTTCATCTGATACGTGTCTTTTCATCGTATGCCGACATTCAGCGGGGCTGGAGCAAGTTTAGCCTCATTGCTCTACTCAGGATCCACTAGTCCATCTTCCCTCCTTCACATTTTAATTTAATAGTCATATTTATCATTATGTTTATGTCTTGTGGAGGCTTTTGATGAACTTCAGGAGGAGGTGATGCTACTTTTATCATAGTATTTCCTGGTAACTTGTATAGACTCTGATGTTAGGTGAAGTTTGTTCTACTGAGGATTATTCTGAGGGTTATTCTACATTCACAAAGGCAGAGGCTTGCTTACTTGGTGAGAGGCCTTCTTTGCACACTACTCTTCTCTGATCCAGATTTCTGGGCTTTTTTTGTGCTGATAGTTTTTTTTTTGCAGTATGTTTATTTGTTCTGTGGCTTATAAATAAGTCATGTTTTCTTAAGTATGGTTTGCCAAAGCCTAATTTTGCCCTTACGTGAATCAAATCAAAGTTGCTTTGCAAATGATAACGCCACTTGAAAAATTACCAAAGCGAACCTAAAAATACCTTCCACCTTAATGCCCATGTAGAACAAATACTCAAGGGTGCAACTTCATGTATTTGGGACTGTATGAGATCAGCTGTAATGCACAAATCTACCACTTGGGGATTGTGAGAAATGATGTGCTAAATGGCTCATTGCTAGGAGCTGTGCATAGATAGTGGATTCAGGTCAATAGTTTCTGCAGTTGCTATTTTAGAGGGCATGGTAAATCTGTGAGTGTAGAGGATAAGAACAAATTTAGAGCTGAGTAAAGGAAATGTCTGACTAGCCTACAAAATTCATGGCCACAAGAGACAAAAGAGTTTGCAATTAAAATTAAAGGAGACTAATTTTCCATCAGAAAAGAAAATGACCCAAAAGTTGGAATGTGTGTCCTTCTCCATAATGTAGATAGAAAAGACTTAACTATTTGCCATATTTCTTTTCCCAGCTTTTTCAAGGGTAGGACACGGTCCTGTCTGCTTTCCAAAATCTTTTTGGCACAGCTTCTAAGAATTTCTTCCAGGTTTGCATTTAAATGAATGTTTCCAAGCAATGGATCTTTCTTTTTCTTGTATCCCCACCTTATACACACTAAATCTTCTACAGCTCTCAGATTCAGCAAAGATATATTATTATGCACAAAAATGTAATGAAATTAATACTTTCAGGATATCTACGTTGAACAAAATTTAGTAACAAGTGCTTGAAGAATGGTATTATCCCTCTACAGTATGATGGTGTATAAGACTGGCGGGTAGCAGCACAATCCTCCAGGTGAGAACTCAGAAGGCCATAAATGTCTCCCTGCTGTCTGTTTTGAAAAGAGGATTTTCCTTGTGCTGAAAGGAGATCAGGGAGGGTGTTTCCATAAGATGCAAAGACATGGAAAGACTTACAGGCACCCCTTTGAAGGGATGTGACATGAGTGGCAACTGCTCCTGGTGCCATGTATCCTCACAAATGGCTGTCTGGCTGATCTTGCCAGGCAGACAAGGGTTCAATAAAAGACATGGTCAAACTTCTATCCTCAGTGCTAGATTTTGATATTTTTGTGTGTTTGAGTAAATACAATCGAGATTACATATTTTTTCACTAATAAAATATACACACACATACATTTCCACTAGTAAAAAAATGTGTACAATGCTATGGGCTTTTATTTATTGACACGTCAGTCTCAAAGGAAGGAAAAAATTACATTTTGTCTTCTACTTGTCACATTTTTGTTGTCATGGGTTGAAAAATGTATTATTTCTGGTTTATGCAGTAAATAAATGATATATCAAATATGAGTTATGGCTTTTGTTCTACTTCTTGTGTCTGTATCTCTAAGGTAGCTCTCATAACATCTGGAGGATAATCTGATCTAACAAGTTATTTTTCTTCCAGAAGTTACTTTAACTTCCCTTCCCTTCCCGTAAAGAAAGAGGAAGATGACCCATAAAATGTGTTTTTTACTGCTTTTTATTCTATTTGATACAGAGAATAAATATCCACTGCATAAACCCAATAGTTGTGTTAAGGTAAATTAGACTGAGAGGAACAAACTTCAATAATAATGGAAAACATCTGGGTTGGTCACAGCCCCTATACTACTCTAACATACACTGTATGTCAGGTAAATGAGGAAAAAAATACGCCATGCCTTTATAGACAGCCAATACAGCAGACAAGAAAGCACTTCTTTAGGGAAAATGTTCAAATGTTGGCACTTCAGGGAAGGTGGATCAGATGGTTTAAAATGTTGCAATCACTCTTTGACTGGTAACTAGTTTCTAGAGGGAGTCCATGCATCCGTGGAAAGATGGCAGCTGTACTTTAATAAATTACTTGCAGCTGTACTGCTAGCTCTGGAAAGGGAAACAGATTTAAAAACTGACAGGGAAACTTGAAAAAGTAAGGTAAGGATTTTGAAGCATGGAAATGAAAAAAAATCACATAAAGAAAGACAAGGTCCAATATGCTCATGCCATTCCTGACCCATTTTTGTCCAGCTTACTCTTAAGAATCTCTAATAATGATGATTACATAAGAGTATTCCCATGCTTCAGCATCTCCACCCTTCACCAGTTTTCCAGTGTCCAATGTTTGTCCTCCTAACCAAAGGAGACATGGCTGAGAGTTATATTCTTTATATTACCTCTGATAGTCCAGGTATGTTCATGTCTACTGTCAGCCTTTGTTCTTCTAAACTAAGCAGTCATGATTTCTTCAACCTTTCCTCACAGCTCATATTCTCAATGCCTCTGATTATTCTTATTGCTCACTTCAAACCATTGTCCAACAGTCCCACAACCTTCCTGCATTATTTTGCACAGAGTAGGACACATAAATGAAGACTCACCATGTGAATTTTATTTTTCAGATAGATAAGTAATTATCAAAGCTCCATACAAACAAGGAGTGCTAAGTTCAGTTACCCACACATAGGTGTCCAGAACCAGGTTGACCAATCTAAGTTAGTCATGAAAAGATCAGATCGTGTCAAATAGAAACTCCCAGCACTACCCTGAGAACAAATCTTTGACTAATGTAAATTAGCATAGTGCCATTAAACCAATTTATTCAGTGAAGCAGCTTTGATTTATAGCAGTTGAATAACCCACTCACAACTTCTTTGTCATCATTAATCCTTACAATGGTTTAGGAAACGTAGATAGACCACCTGAACTAAATCCCAGATGAAAGAAATTCAGGAGTGTTCAAAATGAAAGGGATCCTACCTTTATTATGGCAGTGTCCCTCAAACCATTCAAAGAAATGTTGCATGTCAGAAATTCAGTTATAAACTCTAATTTCTGGGTTTAATAGCATGGCTGTTTCAAATTGCGAGGGTTTGAAACCTGAAATATATGTGTCCACCCATATGAAACTTTCTTTGATTTAAAAAATGGTTTAAATCAATCTTTGAAGAGTGCAGGGCACTCTTTTTGTTCACTTAAAATGGGTTTAAGACTTTCTTCTTGTCATATCCTAGATCAGTAATAGTCTTCCTCTATCAGGTAAACTATAGAGGAAGTGAGCCCTTAATCCCTTTCAAGTCTTTACATTCTCTTCCAGTCAGTGACACTGAAAAAAAGACAAAAGGCAATAATAAGGTGTTTGAGAGTGTTCAGAGGGTTAATAACTACTGCACTTTTGTGCATCGTTAGTGCAACATCTGAGCAGCACAGCCTTTAACATCTTCAGATGCACCCTTGGTGCTTGGAGATCTTCAAGAATGTACAGAGTTGTCCCCTGAGTTAATCATCATGTAGCAGCAATTTGGGGATGTTTTTGACATATGGGTGCATCCAACCTAAGGCACCCATGGCTATATTGCTATAATATTAGAGTCAGGGAGTAAAGCATGGTCATTGGACCAAGCCATGTAGACTGACATATGTCTGTACATATCTTGAATATTCCTATCAAGAAAATTAATTGGTTTACTCTACTTGAACTATTATATACACAGAGTAGGTGATAAGTAGAGTAGGTGATAAGTAGAGCAGGTTGACTGGGTGAAACAGATTTCTTTTGGGATAAAGTTCTTACTTTCCATTGTGCAAACTGGTGTCACCCTACAATAGTTGGCAGGAGCTATGTGGTTTTACAAAAGATAAATAAATGCCCCCAAACATTGGCATTTACTAGTATCTATTATTTATGACTATCTGTATTTATTATTTAACTCTGTAGCCAAGTGTTTCCATTTTCCCAGACACAGCCACAGTGCTTGATTCCTGCCCCAAGGAACTTACAAACTGATTTGTAATTACTAAGAAATGGCTAAGTCTGGCAATTACTTGTTTTGTGCAAGATGCACTCTATAGTCCTGGAAGAGCTTCACGAAGGGATGCAACAGAAATTAGAAAATGACTAATCTGGAATCATCAAGTATTTAATTCCTTAAGTGAAGTTGTGTGTGCCTATGTGTGTGTGTTGCAAAAAGATACAATGATTTCTGTGTAGATTGGGCAATTAACACTTTTATGGATTTTGTTTTTTTTCCCAGCGAAAGCATCTCTTACCCGTCGTCTGGAAAATCTAAGCACACTGTGATTGCTAGCATACCCATCAGCAATACACAATAATCTCCTTCATTTTAAACCTCAGAAAACAAAGAGAGAGGAGCAGATGAGTGCTTGGCCCCAGACACCTACCTCACTGTGATACCCTAATGAAAGAATAATGGATCTCTGCTCTTATCTCACTGGATACTTTACCAGAGTAAAGTCCATGACACAGTTAGGTTTGCAAACATCACTTGAGATACCCATGGCATTTCCCAAACTATATTACAGGGGAAAAAACAAAGCAGGACTCAGATCTTTAAAATCAGCCTAGCCCTTTTGAGGTGGTTCTGGCTAAAGGGATACAGAATCTGTGGTCAGGTCTGAGTCTTCATTAAGTCACCTCTTTGTGATAGAAGTAAACATACATGGGGTTAAAAACATTTATTTTTGCAACAGAGGGAAAATTCACATTCCCAGTCTATGGGTTAACCCTTCAAACAAACACAGGAATATGCTAAAGTATGAGAGTAAAACCATAGGAATATAGCCAAACACGGGTGGTCTGAATTTACTAAATTATAACAATTGACAATTCTTTAATTTGTAGAGATTTGGTGTCATTGTATTTCCACTGTTCAAATGTATAAATATAAAAGATTGCTCTTTGCCACACAGAATGTCATTAGAGAAGACTAAGAAAACAGTAATTTAATTGGGCCTGAATGAGAACAAAGGAAATCGTTCTGTGTAAGTAAATTCTGTTTTGTCTAATAATGAGGTCACACACTGCATTGCTTCTTTTTCTCTTCTTTCTTACTATTTTTGGTTTTCTTTTTCACTCCTTACATAATAAATAAAAAGACATGTAAATTGAGACAAACTTTTCATTGCCATGGGTGCAATATTGTAAGCAAAGGTGTGGGACACTGTAAAACAAAGGCATGAATGATACTATGACACAGAAAAGACATTACAGATGGAGAATTTTTCAAGGAAAAAGTTAAAAGCTGAAAGAAATCGATTTCACTTGGATTCCTCCACGATAAGGACATTTAAATACAGTCAACTAGGTGTTAGTAATATTGCAATTTGGGAAGTGAGAACACAGTATGAGCCTGAACACAAGCAAGGTGGGAACTGATGACTAGTGAAACATTAAGCAAACTACAGGAATCTCCCTTGTTTTACAACAGGAAGCTTGGTCAGCAAAGTCATGAGCAATTTAGTCATCTCCCATGCAATGTATATTGATTTGTTACTTTGTTTTATTTGATGTAACAATAAACTAATGTATCTCAAATAACTGGAACAGTCTAGGATCTCACTTATTGCTACTGCTTTTCCGTAAAAAATTACTAGCTTCACAAATGAATGAAGCTTTATCTCCATTCTATAAATAAGGAACTCCAGCACAGAAAGATGAAATATGAGCTTATACTGCTACCAAAGGCCCAACAGAACCTTAAAGAGTTATATTTAACGTAATTTTTGTCTAGTAGAATGCAAACTACTTTCTTTTTAATGTTTACATAGCTTTTGACTGCAGTATAAACCAATCTTTTGTGATTTATGGCAGAAAATACCCGTAAAACTTCAATCATCTAAAAACCAGACATTTATTGTAAGCTTATTATCAATGAAGAGGGAGATTAGTATATCCCAAGTGCTAGTCAGGTCAATCTAAATCATCATAAGTTTCTATTTCAGCAATAGATTCACCTAATGTTTTCACGCTTTAAATGAGTTGCCTCCCTTCCCCTAGGAATTTAACTTATCTTTTCCAAGCACATTTCTGACTAAACTGTCTTTGTTTCTGGTGGCAAGCTTTCCAACACAGTCATTCTCCGTATCACTTATGTATGCTTCAGGGCTGAATGAAATTTGGGGCAGGAGAGTTGTTCTGGAGTGCTGCAGTGGCTTTCCTGTCGCATTAACACAACACATATCAGGTGACCCCTAGAAAAGGGGCTTTTATGCCTCTGGTTCCTCTCCTTTTCACATTAAAATTGCCTCTGCAGCTTCCAGCAAGGTGAGGGGAGAATCATTTTGCATCATGTAAAGTGTGCATTAAATAATGCAATACACAAAAATGCCTGCCCCTTGACCTCTCTATCTTCAATGCCTTGATGACATTGCATGAATTTTAAATGTATGCCATTCCATGCCCAGCTCAATCATAGTTTTTTCAGATGCTAAGTACAAGCAAATATTCTAATAATTTATTTTGATTTCACACTACGTTTGTGAAATACCACAAACTATACCATTGCTATCCTCTGCAGTTAAGTTCCTGTTGCTTATTTACATGAACCACTATCAAAGTCTGTCAGGGAAACTCATGCTTTCCGTTGACTGTTACAGGAGTCCAGACAACCAGTTGGGAGCCGGACATCTGCTTGTATATGCTTAAAGCCAGGAGAAATAAATTGCATTTTAGGGCTTGATTCAGTTGTGAAAAGGCATGGCTGGTGCCTTAGAGTACTTGGAATACCAGTGACAAGGCTGCCAAATGTTATACCTGGTGTCATTTGGGGATTCCCTAGGGTGCCTGATATGTTTGTGTTGTAGCATACGATACAGTACCTTCTGGAGTGGCAGCTGGAGACAAGGAGGGACATTTTGAACATCCATGTTTATATCTGGGCAATCCTAATCCTTGTACTCAGTAAGTTAGGGGTGTGATTCCTCCGACCAAATATTACTATTTACTTAAAGACAGGGTGAATTATACCACAAACAACAGTGTCTTTATTGACCAGTTCTCTGAATTCAAAGGAAGTCAAGAAGGACTTGCAGACAACTACACTGTAGATACCCACATTTAGTTACTCAGATGAATCCCATCTCAGCCATTCATACAGCAGACTTCCAGATATGAGAAAGAATACTCTTCTGTCAAAAAGGATGAGCCCAAAGAGTAAACCCTGTGGTCAAAAAATTGAGGAAGATGTCTGTGGGCCTGCTGTTCTGGGGGCATAGCTTGTTATTTATTTTTAATTTTCAGTCCCATTTTCTTCAAATGTCATTTGAATTTCACTGACTCTCAAATGTGTCTAAGCATCTACTTTCCTACACAGGCACATAATTCCCTGTTAGTGTTATGAGTAAAGGAAACCAACTGTGCATCACAAGGCTTGGTGCCTAAATGGTCTTCAATCTAACAGACTGTGACAAACTGTTCCTTAAAGACGCTGCCCCTTTTCTTGAAAGTATTCATTACCCTTTTTCTTTGCAGTTTCCTAGTGAAAGACAAAACACATGGATCAAACACAAGACTAATGGAATCCTTTCAGTGGACTTCAACTGTAACTTGATGAGGCATGGGTGAAGAACAGATACAGGAAACTTCCTGAACATGGTATGAGTGAAGGCTTTGGCATGCGCCTCTGTGAATTATTGCTTGATTAAAGATTGATCTCTTTCAGAAGATAAAAAGAAAAGCACTTATAGCACAGTGTATTTGTATTTACAGTGGCCTGAAGAAGGCAGAGAGGTGTCATATTTTTTAAGTCCTGTTTCTGTAGGAATTCACATACAGGTGGACAGGAATCATCTTGTGCATGAGTAGCAAACATCCTGTTTGCAAATCGGAGTAGTCAGGCAGATGTTAACACAGGGTAGGCAGAGTTTCTGAGATGCAAGGATGAGAGCGGAGTGTTGCAGCTACAAAAACCCAAAGGCAGGGGGTCACTGAGTGCAGAAACTGGACATATTTTCTATATTTAAAAGTCAGAGTATTTATACTGTAGCAAAGAAATTTAGTGTATTCATTAGCAAGTTTGTGATACAGTTACCAGAGGAAGAAAGAGAGACACTATATAAAGATGAGTTTTGTGCATATATATATACATATATAAAATCTGTCCACACATATATAGATACACTGTGCTCATTTTCTCAAATATCTGTTTTTCAGACAACACAATCAAGCTCCTGATTAGCAAAGCTGAACACAGTCCCTCTTCTGTATAGTTTCTAGAGGCTGTGTCTAACCAGGATTGCATTTTAAATAATAAACAGTGACTTTCCTCTCTACTAGGTAAAGCACATTAATTTTTACATGATCTATTTTAAGCAAGCAAGTATATGTAATTCACACTTTTTTTAATAGCTTAGGATTTTCTCTAAGAAGTGTTATGCAAAGATTGCTCTGTGACAGATCATCTGTGTTTATGGTATAAATTAATGCGAGCGTTACATTAGCTATTGTAGTTATACACCTTTGAAAAAGAAAATTGTGAAAGATAAAATTTGGCACATTATATGAAATGGGTTTTAATGTCTGATCCAGTTGCATATTGTTAGAAATCCAAATTTTTACATTTTCTTTTAACAAAGAACTTTTTGGAATAGCGAGTACTGATTTGGGGTGTTGATAAAACTTATGTCTGCTGTTAAAGATAGTTTAAGCTACTTATCTGTAATTGCATGGACCTCATAAATTTTCTACCAAGTGACAAATGATACTGCTGCTGAGAGAGAAATTTTGATTATGTTGATTAACTTTTCCAAGACACTACAGGCCATATGCCATTACACTGAATTGTAATTTACTCTGAGAGTAAGTTCATTGATTTTATTGTGACTGCTCAAAAACTAAAGTAATATGCTGTGTGAGTTGCACTTCACAGTTGATTATTTAGCTGTTACAATAATCTAGGAGTATGAATTTTGCTCCAGGCTGGGTATATAGCAGCTTAAAATTATAAATAGTTATTGAACATTTGAAGGAGTTTCTTGCACTTCCAGGATATGACCGAAAAGCAAAAGAAAAAGAAAAGAAGACTGACTAGCACAGCAGTGATCTCACTTATCATCATGGGAGTTTCTGCATTCCATATCTTAAGGAAAGTTCAAAACTTCTTTCTGCTCTATTTTTTGGCAAGAATAAGCAGAGAATAAATTATGCTTTGGGTATCATCATGTTTTTCTTCTCATTGCTGACCAAGTCTGCAGCAGAAGCAACTCTGAGGCCACAATCAATTCTGGGAACCCAAGAAGGAAGCTGCCATTTTACTAACTGTGAGGTGTTTGGCTTAGTCCCAGCAGCACTTACATGCTGATGAAAGATGAGTGAGATAGGTTTTGCACCAAGATTCTGCTGACTGGCTGCCCCAGTTTCATTAAAGTCTTCATGAGAAGAAAAATGCAGTCTAAACTCAGGTAGATTCTCCAAGTATTTTTTCTCTTTTTACACACTAAAACCTATCTTTCTTTAAGAGCTGTCTTCCTTTCACTCTTCCTCACTCAAATCTGAAAGGATGATGATCATTTGCCCTGTGGTATTTTCTGTTCGAAAAAAATAACCATCCATTTTCAGTCATGCATATTCTTTTCTTAGTTTTTACTAAAGTCTTTAATAACTAGATTTCTTGGAGTTTAAAAAATTTGCATTATCCTCTACAAATATCTCCATTACATCTATCAGACTGCACCTGTGCCATCTTCAAAGTGCCTGTTGGCAGAAAGGTGTAGACATATTGCTAAGATATTATCTTGTAAGAATAGCAGTGAAGGTGCTAAATGTTATACTGTAAAAACAAGTAGAAGTAACATATTGAAGTGCCAATGTGATTAACCAGCATAGCACTTTTCAATGTTTTTGTAAGGAAATGCTGGTAAGCTATTTCCATTATGTATAAAGAACTAACAATAAGTATATTGCATATTAACATGAGTTACTGTGGCTAAAATTAGTATACAAGATATTCCTTTAAATTTATATACAGGCATTGCAAGATCTTCTAAAAATCTGAATAAGATTAGGTTACCTCCACAAAATGAGTATACATAAAGCTGTAAAGCTTGGCTGTAAAGTGTCCTGTTTCCAAAAATGTGGATCATTGTAAATGATCGGTTCAACAATATGCTTTTCTTTAAACATACTTTATTGAGGACTCAGCACGTTTGTCACAGATGGTCCTAATGGACCAGGGGACAGCCTGTTCAGGGCACTCATTGAGAGAGTTCTTTGGGAGAAAATTCTGAAGGGCAAAGGGGTCCAAGAAGGACCAGGAGCAGGCTGTCCCCATGTGCTGTAAGACAAACCGGCAGGGAAGATGACCGGCCTGGATGAACAGGGAGCTTCTGTCGGGACTCAGAGAAAAAAGGAGAGTTTACCACCTCTGGAAGAAGGGGCAGGCAACTCCAGAAGAATATAGGGACCTAGTAAGATCATGTAGAAAGAACACCAGAAAGGCAAAAGAACAGCTAGAACTTAATCTGGCCACTGCTGTAAAAGATAATAAAAAAGCTTTTTACAAATATATTAACAACAAGAAGAGAGCTAGGGAAAACCTCCACCCTTTACTGGACGCAGAGGGGAAGATTGTCAGCAAGGATGAGGAGAAGGCTCTTTGCCTCCATCTCCAACAGCAAAACCAGTTATTGTCAGAGTATCCAGCCCCCTGAGCTGGAAGACAGGGATGGAGAGCAAAATAAATCCCCTGTAATCCAGAAGGAAGCAGTTAGTGACTTGCTACACCAACTGAATAGTCACAAGTCTGTGGGGCTGGATGGACTCAATGATCTTAAAGGTCTCTTCCAACCTAAGTGATTCTGTGATTCTGTGAAAAGAAAATGCAGAGCACAGCATTTCAGAGCTACTAACAGATGAGGAAAACTTTAACCTAAAGCCCATGCTTTAAATCTTGATTCCACTGAAGCCAATGGCAAAATTCCTATTTGCATTAGGAAAGATGGAATTTTGATGCTAGTGTGAGTTTTCCTTCAAATGAAAGGGCATTTTGATACCTATTTCTTAGACTTCTCTATATTTGAGGCATAATCATTCAGAGGTCTGGAAGATTTGGTTTGACTGTTTCTTCGCAGTAGTGGATCTCCAAAACATGGGTTATCGTCAAGACATTTTATGAAAAATTTTGATGGGCTTGAAAGTGTTTTCTCTAGGCACACACCACACACTGGCTTCCCACAGGAGTATATTTTAGATTAATTTTATAGGGAACCAGTTGTGTTGAGGGAGAGGGGTATCTCAAGCATACGCTAAAATTCAGACCATGCTCCAGTATATAATTCCATAAGGAGTCCATATAGTACTGTGGCTGGCTAGTCATACATGTCCCATTTGCTGCTGCACTGATACTAGAGATAAAAAAAACAGAAAAAGGAGCAAATAATCAAATTCAGACACGATCCTGCAAATCTCTTCCCTGGTACCAAGCAAGCAGTGAAGCATAGTGGCTTAATGTAAGCCAGAAAATCATATATACCTTCATGTTATGATAAGACTAAAAGACTTCACTATATCAAATGGAAAATTCCAGCCCCTAACACAATTTAATAATGTTGTCTTAAAGATTAGCTTTCATTACAACAAAATATTGTGTTCCTACTGTTGTGCTGAATATAACCAATGCAGCAACATCTGCTGAAGATGTGACAAACAAGAACTGCAGCTCACAGAGATGTGAAGTCCCTAATTACTCTTAATAAGTTAACATCTCTAATATATGCTGCCCAAGAGGTATGAACCACAGTATTTTCTCTGGGTATTAAGAAAATTGGGCTGCCATTGCTAAAGAAACATGATTTTTCTGAGATTGTCCTGAAGGTAGATCAAGGGTAAATTGTCTCTTCTCTCAGACATTTCCCAGCTGACTTAGAGATGGCACACAAAAATTTGCAGAAAGGGCATAGACATAGGCTGCATAGACATGGATGTTGTCATGGAAAAAGCCCATGGCTGAAAATGGTAAACACCCTGGTTTGTGCCTTTACTTAACGTACTTAATGTAGTATCAATGAAGTGCTAATGCCAATATTCCCTTAGGATTATTTTGTAAAGTAACATTTGAAATCTCTTATCAAATCCAAGGACACTAGATATTTTCACTAAAGGAAAAAATGACCCTTTACGCAAAACAGATAAAAATTTTTATACCTGTTTCGTGAGATATAATGTAAAAAATGCAGATTTACAAAAGGCCTATAATGCTCCCAATAAATTAATTTTTAGTAATCATGGAGTTCAATATTAATATTTGCCATTAATCAGCATATACCTTTTTGTAAGTTAGATGATCAATAACCTATGTTCAAAATGCATGTTAACAGAGGTCAATAGCTGATCTCTCTTAATTAGGTGTTGCTCATTAACTCACAGTTCTGCACTGAAATGTTTAAACTATGTGTTTTCTATGTTCTTGAATAATCACTACTTTTAATATAACTATGATGAACTGTGCTGCTACTAAATACAACTTTGTGTTTTGATAGCTGCAGCAAGGAATGATGTTGGAAAGGGAGGGAAGCAGATACAAACAGTATAATACAGTGATGCAGGTTGGAGGAAGAGGAGATGAGCAAGCTGGCAAGTAAGATCAGAGTTGAGGATAAGGTGAAAAGACTGGGATGTGTACAGCTTGTGCCTGGGACTATCCAGATATTTTTATTTGCTACTGAGGAAAGCTAGCCTGAGAAAAGCTGGTTCATACTGTAGAGCTGGCATTACTTAAAACAAACAGTATGCCGCTGGGGGGCTTTACTTCTTTTTTTTTTTTTTTTTTTTCACTGAAGCTTTGAAAGATGCCAGAAAACTTACTGAAGACTAACAGATAACCTTTTCTTGCATGTCACAGGATATCCTGCATGTAAATAAGGATACAAAGATGTCCAAAGCTCCTTTTAATTGGTAATTGTTCCCCTTTTTCAATATGTCACTGTAACAAAAAGCCATTTTCAAGTTGGAGATTGTCTCCTGCCCTGTATCATGACATTTCCCTAAAAAAACCCCAAAACAAACCAAAAAAACAACCAACCAACTAACAAAATGTGAAAATTAAAATTAGAAATTAAATGTGACATGTCATACTGTTACCTGGTAATCTCAGGAAAGAGAGAAGAGGAGAGAAAAATGTCCTCTGTCTTGAGAAACCAATTCACTCCAGAGGCTCCCTCATTCACCTTGAATTAAAGAGCAGCTTCTGCCCATAACTGACTGTTGCAAAAACATTGTCTGAGTTTAGGCAACAACCTCCAAAGAGCTGGTGTGCTTCTAGCAGGCATCTAAATGAGTACATGAGATAAAACTGTCTTCAGCTAGTCTGACTTCATGTCATATAGTATGTTGTCATTAGTAATTGCAGTCTTTTTTGGTGTAGGTACTTCAGTGAACAGTCATCCTGAGATTGTATGTGGGACTGGCATTCACATGGCTGGCCAAAGGTGTAGTGCCATGAACTGCAGACAAGTTCAATTTCTAGACCGTGTTTTTCTTACCTCAAATCTTGAGTAAAATTCTTATAAATGTCTTCAAAGACAGGATGTTACTTGCCTTGCTTTTTTCTTTAACATTATGAATAAATGAGCTTTTATTTCTCCCTTCATCTCCTTGTCTTATTTTGGGATGTTTTATAACTTGCAAGGAAATATTGAGTAATGTAATAGAAAGTCATACATAAAGATTATAAAGATCACATACCTCAGTCTGACAATAAGAAAAATAAAATGCTTGATGGTTACCAGTCAAAAGTTATTTAGGACATTATGACCAAATAAATACATATCTATTTTAAAAATATATGAAATATGTCAGAAACAGCTTATAAAGACATAAATACTGACATTTGTATTAAAAAAGTGTGTTCTTTTTAAAATTTCACTAAAGATTTCTGAAGACTGAGGTTTCAATAGAAAATAATTTGAAAATAAAAAATCCAATATATTTGTTAGAAACATTATTATGAAAAAACCCCACCATTATAATTTTTGTTTAGGAGGCAGGTTATGCACAGATTTTCATTTAGGAAGTCAACATGTCAAACTCCATGACATCTGGGCTACGATTCATGTGGAAATGAAAGAAAAGGAGGAAAGGAGAAATTCGGGAACAGATGCAGAGTAGTCGTTGGGCTACCTTATTGCTCTGTTTGGTAGCTATATGTCACACCTTCAGGACAGTTATTTGCTGAAAAATAGTAATTAAAGTAAATCCCCTTTGAGAATTCAAGGGTATGGAAAGTTTACTCTATGGGCAGGAGTCTGAAGGGATGATAGAACAAAAATCCACTCTGGCAGAATATCTTGGCACTCAATGACAGACTATATATTACAGAGGACAAGAGTAGTCTTGCGCTTAAAGACCAGGTCTAGGCAACAAAAGATATGGGTGTGGTGTTCAGGTGTGCAAAACATCAGCAGTATTTTGTGTTGCTTTCCTTTGCTCTTCTAAGGCACCCGCCGCTCTGACGCACCAGCTGTCACTTGCTGATAGTCTGGTGCTTTTTTGCATTATTAGAAGCTAAAAGCTAAATGCCATGATTCCAGATTTGCTATTGTATCTGCCTCATGGACCTAAACCTCACAAATAGTGCAGTCCTCAAATGTGAGCTTCCTGAAACCAAGGTCATTTAAGAAAGTCATATTTTAAGGGGAATTTTTGTTGTTTTATTCCCAGTGAGAGGCTGTTGAAACGAAGCATGTTTGCTTCCAGAGAAATCCTACCAAAGCAAAATTACAGTACTGCTCACTTTTAAATTTCACAGCAAAGTAGCACTTAAGGCTTATTGCAGCGCATTAGATTTAAAACCAATTAAGTACAATGCTAAATCAGTGTAAACCACATTTCTGAATTTATCTACAACATAATGAATAACATCTGCATCTGCAAAGAAAAGATTTATACTGAGCAGCAAAACAAAATGTGTTGACAATTTGAGCAGTTTTCATTCCCTTCTGTCATATGTCTTCATTATTTGGCAAAGCTTTGCTATAATCCTTCATTGTTAGAGCAGTAAAGGGGAAAAACACCCAAATCGCAACACATTTAGGTGTTCTTTTGCTCTTCTCAGCAAAGGTACATATTATTTACCTCAGGAGCTTTTCTAATTTGAAATCTATTCAGGATTTGACAAGGATCACCTTTCTTCAGGTATGTTCAGGGACAAGGTCAAGGATTATCTTCTGACCTCTGATGGACATTTCTAGTACTGCCCTCTCCAGAAAGCTGACTTTTGGTAAAGCAAACCTGCTCTATTTATCTTCCTACATGACAACAGGCACAAATTGTGACAAAGGGAACCAAAAGGTTCCAATGCTCTTTAAGGGACCGAATAGCCCTTTGACAGAGCTGAGCTTCCTTACTAAGACTGCCTGAAGTTTCATGTGTGCTTTAACAAATAACTTACTGATATGGACACAGTTTGTACAAATCTGTTTTGCAGAGATGACTCTCAAAATTTGCCTTCTTATAATTCTCCACTCTTAAAAGAAGGTAGGAAAAATAGTCTGTTTTCCTTTCTTGGCTTGTAAAGTTGCCTCTATGGGTCTCCTTCCTATTACAGACGTGTACAGCACTTGAATCAACAGAAAGGGAGCTTTGGTCTGGGTGTCTGAGCCCTGTGATGCAGGAGTAATTATTTCATGTTTATGGCTGGTTTATGAATGACCTACTAACAATGCTACAGACTGTCCTATTTATTGATAACATACATATTATAACACATAGCAAAACAGCAAAAGCTTGCATTGCTGCTGCCTTCCAGCCCTCTGGCAGCAACTTTTTTTTTTAGGTAAAAGAACAACCTTATTCCCATTTAATTTTCAATGTTTTTATGATGGAGAGCATAGAAGGATAGCTCTTCTTAATGGTGATAGTTTCTGTGAGACAGAACTATTGTCCACAGAGAGGTTACTGGTAAGAAAATATTCATAAAGATACCTCTGTATTTTAAGGATTAACCTTTAATGTTCATACAGCAGAGTCATGAGTCCCAATCTCAAAGAGGCTTTTGGTTAATACTGTCCTTATTTATTTTTGAAGTTGGGTCCTGCTCCTGTTGTTATGGGTCCGTAATCTTCTTATGCCTCTAGAAAGTACAGTGCTTGCTGTTGATAATTGAGCTGCATGAAGAATGACCAAAATTGATGTGAAATTTTATTGTAAAGCTGAAGTTCTTTATCCCCGGTAGTCCTACATGTGGAGTTTCTATTCTTCAGGACTGGGATGTAGCTCAAACTACACAGCAAGGGTGCATTGTCTTGGCATGAAGCAGAAGATGTAATGATAACAGCAGGTTCATTTAGGAGTCTATTACTCCTGGATGGCATTCTGTACCCAATACGTATGACCAAAGGAAAAATAGATTATGACACATCTGAAACCCAGGGGGCTTATGAATATGCAAGGTTGTGGGGTGAGATGGGAGGGAAGATCAACAAAACTATAAAACCAACCAATGGAAGCAGCAGAAATGGAATTAAAAAAAATATTGTGTTACCTACCATGTGGTAATGACGCTAGTGCTCAGAATGCTCTGCTTTACTGACGAATGATGGCATAGAATCATAGAATCACCAAATGGTTAGAGTTGGAAGGGACCTTAAAGATCGTCTCATTCCAGCCCTCCTGCCCTGGGTGTCCTGGGCAGGGATACCTTCCACTAGACCAGGTTGCTCAAAGCCCCATCCAACTTGGCTTTGGGGCTTTCAGCGTAAGTCTACAACACACAGTGCAGCACTGGGCAGACACACATATTTTCCACAAAAATCCCTTCTGATGATGTTGGATGCTGCATAGAGGGAACAGCTCTGCAGCTTCCAGAGCTGAAGCTAGTATTTCTGCCCCATGTCTCATTGTGCTACGCAGATGTAACAGCTCGTTCAGAGTTAGCCTGGCTGGCACCAAGTGGGGTAGTACAACCTTCCTATAACAAACCATTATGGACCAGCAATGGACCAGTCTGAATGAAGAAAGCTAAATCTATACCAGTAATACCTCTGGTTCTCACATATCCCAGGAGCTCTCTGATGTTAAGGAGTTTATCCTGCAGAGCATGGGGAAGTTCAATCTCATTTCACTGGTAAGTAAAATGAGGCAAGTAAGGTTTCAGTGTAAATGCTAACACGTTAGTCTATCTGGGAAGTAGTATCTCTCCAGAAAGTCAATTCAATGTTTTCCTCTGCTGGATAATATTCTGTCACAAATATTTTGACTGACAGGGCTGAAACGTGAACATCATTTACTTCAATCCCAGTCTGTAGACTGATTTATGCCAGAGTATCCAAAACATCTGCCTGAGACCTCTAGCTGTGGTAACAGATCTCTGTGTCCTTCTGGAGCTGCACCCAGGGGTCAGAAAGGGTGTTTCATGGCATTTGAAATAGCACTGAATGCCCACATTTTGGCGAACAGATTCTATCTATGGTGTCTTGACTGAGAAACTCCCTTGAAGAAATCAAGAAAAACTGGGAAATGCAACTCAACAAGCTAAGCAGTAAATTTTGCCAATGAAACTTTGGGGTGGATTTCCTCACAGGACACTGCCATGGGAAGAAAAGCAGTTCCCCTTTCAAAAAGACTGTTTTAAGTGTTAACCCTGCCATGCTGGTTTGTTTTTTTTGCTGTGAAATCTTGTTTGCAAAGCACCCGAGGGGTCTAATGGCTTTCAAGAAAAGACTTACACTTTGTGCTTGCCCTCTGCAAATACACAGTCAGGCCATTGGCTAAAAAAAGCTTTTTTCTTCTGAACCCAAAAAGGTCTCCTGTGGCCTGTGAACAGGTCTGGCTCTCTCTGCAAATCCATTCTAAACCTTACTAGGGACACAGATTCTTTTTTAGGTTTGAATGGAGAGCAGAAATTTACTTTTGCTAATGAGGTTTTTTTTTGAATTGCACTGTGTTTTATACCACTGGGGCTTAAGAACAGCTTCATTTACCAATATCAGGTAATTGCTACTGCTGCAATTTGCTACTATAGAACTGAGCAGCTGGAAGGTATTGATGTCTTGATAAAAGGTTGTTATTTGTGTTAATTTTCCCTCCCTCATTTTCATTTTTGGCCAGCTAAACATGGTATCATGTGCCATTGTTAACGGGTGTGTTACCTGAAGCTGTTACAAAAGTCCATGCCAAGTTCATCCCAGTGAATTGAGGAGTAATGTAGTTTTAATTTTAACTCCAATTATATCCAGGAAGATTAATTGTTAGGGGCAAATCCTTGTGTGGGGCCAAAAGGGAGTTATAAATCATTCAGTTAGATTATCAGATAATTTTCAAGCTCCTGTGGGTTTCAGAAAATGACCAAGAATAGCTTAAACCTGTCTCTTTCAGAAAGAACCAGTAGCTTGTGATAAATTAGAATCTGTCTTTTTCCCCTCTCCAATGATCTCCCTGGATGTGGGTGAAATGTCCACCAGTGCTAATTTAATTGCAAGTGGAACCCTCTACTGCCTGCAAGTAATTCACATTTTTCAATAGGAGGTAATGGCAAATAGTGAAAGTGTCTCCTTGCTATCAGGTCATTTTATTTTTAAGTCAATGACAATGGAACTGTTATGTACCAGCTGATGAGAGTTTAATTTGTTTTAGTATAGAAGAGGATTTATTAGCAGTCATATGTTAGTATTACAATGGCCCTCTACTCATAGCTCTTACATATGCATTAGACAATTTGCCCTAATCTAACCAAATCTAAACTAATCTAGGTGGATGCATAAGTATGAACTTCATTTTCCTTTCACTGAGACAAGTGTTAATTAGAAGACACTTACTGGACCTAAAGCTGAGTAACTTAGCAGAGAATCAGGTCTCACATCTTTTGTCTAATCTGAATATTGCATGAATATAATCATGATTCTATGCGTAATGAGGGTCACAGAACATGACAAATTGCTTCCATGAAAGTGAACTGTCCCCCTGTAGCAAGGCATGCATCCATGCCAGCTGCTAAACAGCAGTACTGGAGAGCATCTATGAATGAGCCTCTCAATATTACTGCATAACAGACTCTTTTCCCTTCACTTAGGTATATACAAATTAGAAAGAACCCAGGAAAATCTAGAAAAGTTGGGATGGGGCTGAGGTCAGTCCATGGCAGCCCCTCTGGGCTGCTCCTCCGTCCTCACCCCTCTCCCTGCTCCAGCCCCGCAGTCCTTCAGGGACAACCCGCTCCCGCCTGGGCTCTCCAGGCCGCGGCTCCTCTGCAGGAAATCTCCCCCCTCCCCGGGCTGCAGGCTGGGTCTCTGCTCCAGCGGGGTCTCTGCAGGGCTGCAGGGGATCCCTGCTCCAGGCCGGCAGCACCTCCTGCCCTCCTGCTCCTCCGCCCTCGGGCTCCCTCTGCTGCTGCCGCCTCCGGGCCTTCCTCCTCCTCTGCCTGGGCCGCCTTCCGCCCTCCTGGAAAACTCTTTTCCCCCTGGCGCCCCCAGCTCGGCTGAGGGGCTCCGCTGTGTCCTGCCGTGGGGCCCTTGGAGCCGGCGGGCACCGGCTGTGTCCGGCACTTGGAACAGGTTGAATACTCTTGCAGAGTGGTAAAAACGTTGCCTCTTCTTCTTCATGCAATAAGTATTTTGCAGAGGGTATTTGTGGTTTTTTCGTGTTCTAAACTTTTATGACTGGGGCTGGAGGTTCCTTTAACCTTCCTTGAGTTTCTTTAATTAAAACCATGATGAATGAGTGGGGAAAATGGAGATCTGGGAGCAGAGAAAGTTCTTGAAAATGTTCCCACCTTCTCGATCACCAGAACTAGAGATTTGAAAGGAAAACCTTGAACAGGCATACAGTTTTTTAAAAAATCATAGAAGTACTGAGTTTCTTCAGAGGGGAGTAGGTTAATGCATTTAGCAGTTTGTACTTCTGAATCTTCTTCAATTGCTTGAAATTTTATGGACTTCTGTAGGCAGATTTGACGTGATATTGTGGATCTCATCGTCTCTTTTGGTTTCAGTCTTCTGTTAAGAAAGTCTGACCAATTATAATAAAGATTAAAGGATATATATACACTTATATATATTTATATATTCATATTTAACTAGTCTCATCCTACTGTACACAAACATACACTTTTGGTTGTGAATATTTTATCCTATGCTTTTCACCTCATAAGGAAAGTTTGTTTCAAGTATTGAAAATCAGCTTCTATTAGAACTGTTTTTCTTGAAAATGAGCTCAAGAGAGGCTACCAAAAAATCCCTATAGCTTGTTTGTATGCCAATGACAGATGACTTTGACACAGAATTGGGGGCCACATTCTGATACAATTTACTCCCCACTGAAGCTACTGGATCTATACCTAGTTACTATGGCAAAACCAAGATCAGAATCTATATCCAAATCATGTTAGCAATGAATATTTTAGCCTTTCAAAAGGTGCTTTTGAAGTTACATTGTTGTGCCTATTTAGTAAATAAAAGAGATGTTCTTTTTTCTGTGTTGTCATTTCTTCCTTTCACATGATAGTCATTTAAAAGAGAGAAATTGGGACAAGTAGCACTGTCTTGCCAGGCTGCATTCCTCATATTTTCTTTTATGGTTATACAATGGATTTTGTAGAGCAACATATTTATTCTGAAGTAAAAAGAAGCAAAATTACTGAGTGATCTTTCCAGGTATCCTAATTTTTGAATTTTGGAACATTAACAACATACATAAAAATCAGACGTTGATTTCTACAGAAGTTAGCAATTTGAAAGGTAAATTGTCTGATGCAGTGTAGTAAGTTTCTAGTTTTCAGTTTTATTTAGAGGTTTCAAGTGTGAAAGCAGTACAGTTTAATACAAAATAGCTCTAATGATTTATTTTCAGAGGATAATTTGTTTGCCAATTAAGCAGAGGTAATCCTAAATAAATATAGCCCCCCTGCTCCCAATCATCTAGATACACTTAAATGTCTTCTCAGCTATTGATAGATATGCATGAATAACAGCATGGTCACCCCAACGTGATACTTTTTAATGAAAAGCCAGTGTTCCATATTCATTTGATAGCCAGTTTTTCTTTTTCTTTTTGCCTTTGCCAATGATTTCCTTGTTCAATCACCTAATCTTTGAAGTATCCAATTTCAGGTAGAGAGAGTAAATTTTGCACCTTTTAGAGATAAAGTTAGCGCCAAAATCTCTATTCAAGCACTCAAATAGACTTCATTGGAAGCTGGGCTTCATATTCACACGTAATAACCTCTACTAAGAAGGTGTCCTATTCCCTTAAATACTAATATTTGTTTCAGTCCTTAAATGCTAAGTATTTTGCAAATTAATATGTGAAATTCTACTTCAACTGACAGTCGTCAAGAACAGATCTCCCTTCTTTTTAAACGGACTAGGCGGAAATAATTTTTAAAAGCTAATTTATCTCGTGTCTATAATGAGAAGTTACTGACCATAGCAAAGTAAGTGCATAGGCAGAAAGGAGAAGTAGTTTAGAGGATTTCAGAGTTTTTCTTTATCAAGAAAAACAATAGAACAAGAATGCTTCGCATATTTATCTCTCTCTTAAAGCAGACTGGCCAGAGGAAAATAATAGTTTTGGTAGACCAAAGAATAATTCTGTTCCTTAAGTGATGGCGGTAGTTGGTAGTTCTTGGGACAACCTGAGTCCACGATCATAGAATCATAGGTTTAGGTTGGAAGGCACTTTAAGGATCATCTAATTCAAACCCCCTGCCATGGGCAAGAAAACCTCTTACTAGACCAGATTGGTCAAAGCCTTCTCCAACCTGGCCTTGAAAACTTCCAGGGATGAGGCATCTGCAACTTCCCTGGGCAACCTCTCCCACTGCCTCACTACCCTCATGGTGAAAAATTTCTTCCTCAGATCTCTGGTTTGAAGCCATTACTCTTCATCTTATCACTACGTGCCCTTGTAAAAAGTCCAGATTTCTTGTAGGCCCCTTTCAGATACTGAAAAAGCTGCTGTAAGATCTCCCCAGAGCCTTCTCTTCTGTAGGCTGAACAACCCCAACTCTCTCAACCTGTATTCATAGAAAAGGTGCTCTAACTCTCTGACCGTCTTTGTAGTCCTCCTCTGGACCTGCTCCAACAGGTCCATGTCCTTCTTATGTTGGAGGCTGCAGAGCTGGACACAGTATTCCAGGTGGGGTCTCACCAGAGCGGAGTAGAGGGGGAGAAACACCTCCCTCACCCTGCTGGACATGTTTCTTTTGATGCAGCCCAGGATGCAGTTGGTTTTCTGGGCTGTGAGTGCACATTGCTGGCTCATGTTGAGCTTCTAATCTATCAGCAGCCCCAAATCCTCAGGGCTGCTCTCTATCCCCTCTCCGCCCAGCCTTGGGCGGAGTATTTGTGCTTGAGATTGTCACAACCTATGTGCAGGACCTTGCACGTGGCCTGGTTGAACTTCATGAGGTTGGCATGGACCCATGTCTCAAGCCATGTACCTACCCTCTAGATACGTATCCCTTCCCTCCAGCGTGTGGATCACTCCACACAGTCCCTGAATCTAAGTTCAATTTAATTTTCTTTTTTTATGTTGATACTCCAAGCAGATCCTAATTTCTCAAACTTCTTTTTTTCCTTTTCTTTTATTCCCAATTCAAAAAAGCACCTAACCACCTAAAAGTATGTTCATCTTTAACTTCTCAGTTATAGAACTAGAAGTCTGGAGACCTTTTTGAGCACTGTGTTCATTCACAAAGATGTTATTCAAAACATTTTTTTATCCATCATAAAAGAAAAAGGCATCTGAGCTGCTACTACTTGATGGCTTTTTTTATTTCCATGTGTACAAATATGTTCATATTTCTATATGGACCACCATCTGCTGTCAGCGTTCCATGAGTAACACAATGACAAAAATGGAGTAAATGGTAACTCTCAAGACCTCCTTTTAGGAATATTGCTCTGAATTACTGCAATGGAATATGTTGCATAAAGCTGCACATTTGTTTTCAGACATCTATTTTATTCTAAAGAACACCGAAACAGGTAAAAATAAACCAGGCTAAGGGTTTTGTTCAGATCCTTTGAATGTCTCAACTTACATGATAGATGTGTCACAGCTGAAACAAAGGCCTGGTCTGAATTCTTATTTTGTGTGTGCTGCATTGTGTCAGAGTGATAGTATTAACTCAGTCTTATCTCCAGCAATCTTTAGGGGTTTTGTTTGTTTTGGGTTTTTTTTTTTTTCCTCCTGGGCTATTTCAGGGTCAGTCATGGGTCAAGGTTGGTTACTGTTCCAATAATGCCTTGCAAATAAACACAACTGGGAGAAATCATATTACTTCCTCGTAGTGAACTGCAGCCCAGGAATCCCAGTGTGATGAGGTACATAGAGGTAGAATAAAAAAAATCAGAGCTCCCTGTTTGGGATAGCATTCTTTGGATTGATTTAGATATTCATAATCCTCTTTGGAGCTGGATGAAGTGTGGCATATGTCTAATAGAGGAAGATAGAAAGTGAAAGCTTTTTAAAGGGATTAAAATGATACACTAAAATGCTAGGAATTGCCAAAAGCCTAACTCATATTTGCAAGCATTATAATTTCACACAAAGTCCATACTTCTATGCGAGTGAAGGGAGTCAGCCCTGATCCCACTTAGGAAGCTCTGATATATGTTTACGACATTGTCCTTCTGAGTCATGAAAGGCTAGAAATGGTTCATAAGCAATATTACACGAACCAATTTGAAAGTTCAGATTTTCAAATGCAGAGAGCCACCATATGAACATGCTTGGCCAACAAAAAGAGTATGGTCCTTTGAGTACTTCTGCTTCATTACTTTTAACATGCATCCCCAGAAAGTTGTATTAATGTTTGCAACTATTTGACCCTGGCGAGATGTACATCAAGATGAAAGTTAAATATGGGAAGGATACTTCATTTTCTTTTGAAAATATACTGCTTAGGTCTTTCTTCCTGGGCAGCTTTAAATGTTTCAATAATGATGTTTACATAATTTTCTTTGGAAAATGAATGAATGAAAAAAACAGGTTTTTTTTTTTTTTTTTTTTTTTTTTTAAATCTTTTCTACCCCTATTCTTCATCCTGAATTAAATAATTCAGCTTTCTCATTAGTAAGATGATCCTTTTAGGTTACCCTCTTACCAATGCTTCTTAGTCTTCATTTATCCTCTTTCTGAACATTTAATCCTACATTTAAAACAAAAAAAAAGCCTCATGAAATTAATGGACAGCATGGGAAAACTGTGCTTTTTATAAATCACCTCTTTCACGTGATAGAATCTGCCATAGGTCCTCTGATTTTAAACAGGCATTATTATAGCCCTGGCTTCAATTTAATTTTTCTTTTTAGTTCCATTGCACAACTCTCCATATATAGAACTTATTTAATTACTTGTTTTATTCCTAAACTCTTTCCATTTTGTCCATTATATTTTTTTCCCTCAGAAGGGAAAAGCCCAAGTATAGAGGCAAGAGGGTGCATGAACTACTGCTAAGGTTCCCCTTCACTAGAATTTAGATCTTCAGATAGCTCATAGATGCTTGCAAAAGGCTACAGTAAAATGTGTTAATGACCATTCTGTGTGTAGACTGAGAAGTTTAAACAGGTTAAAAAATACCTAATAGAGCTTATACCTAAAAAACAAGTTTGGATTTGATCCATTGTAATGGCCGCGAGGAGTTCATGATCACATATGCCAACAGCAGGATTGGGCAGGTTGTTTTGTGGGCAATTTCTCCGTGGAAGGTCTCTATCTTCTGCTGTGGAAGGTCTCTATCTTCTGATGCCTGCCTTTCTCACCAAGAAGGAACAACTTGAATTCTGTTTGGTCTGTGGTGATCTAATCTCATTATTCACCTAGAATTAGTGGTGGAATTTAAAGTCCGTCCTGATCCTAATGATTAATTGCAAAAAGGAACAATTTCAGCCTTGAGATTTGAGGACTTGTCCATGTCTTGAAATTAAGATGCTGCCAAGCTGTGACTTAAAAATTAGCTGCATAATATCAGTCTGTGAGCTGTGGTGAGTCCATTTTATTAATTCCATTATGTGTTCAGTGATGCAAGAAGAAGACTAGGCTGTCCGGACTCCTAAGACTGCTTTGTATTGTGGACGTATGTAGCACAGAGAGAATTGCAAAGACACATAGTTGCTGAAAGGAGTGAGAAATTCAGGTGCAGTTCACATTTTAGGAACCCTAGAGTATCTTTTTTGTCCTTCAGCTGTGACACCAGAAGAGTATGGTCTTCCACAAGCCTTTGCCAACATCCTCCACAAAGCTTAAGATACCACAGCTGTCCTAAAAAGGCTCTAGGGTTAGCCTAGTGGATTGATCTTAAGAGAGGTCCCGGTCCACTTTTAAGTAGTTTAAGATGCAAGCCAAATCAATACATTTCATCCTGAGTTCTCTACCATATTCATGTTTAGATATACTGATGAATTAAAATCATAACATGGCAAATATAGGCTTATTCTTTCTACTTTTAGAAGGTTACTTTGGACTGTATATTTTAATAAGAAGTTTTACAATGTGCACTTCACAGAATGTTTGAATGTCTTTTATATGGGAATAGTAATATTACAGCTGGGCAATGCTTTCATGAGGAAATGCTTCTTAGATAAAACTCCTTGGGAAAAGTTTTTAGTTTCATTTGTATTTCTCAACAAAAATACACAGACACACAAAACCAAAATTAAGCAAGCTATAAGTACCCACATGTTGCTTATGGACAATAGATTGTGGGAAACTGGATTAAGGGGAAGAGATAATTGTTGTGGTTTTTTTTCCCCCAAACAAACAAAAATTAGTAAGCTTTAAATAACATTTCTATTGTTTTTTTCTTCTTGAAAACCAAAACATTTAGATTTACCAATAACATCTTCATTTTTAATAGGAAATTCACAACAAACAAACAACCTTTTCTTATCTACTGTGTTTGAGGTTTTTATAATTTTTAAACATAGTCTATAAAAGCAACATAACTGAAAATTTCTGAAAACTCTGAAAGGCTTTGTCAATGAACTCAAATAATAACCATGATCATTTGAATTTTAGCTTATGAAATTTAAATGTAAGCACTCTTATTCTAGGAAGCATTTTGTTTGCCTATTTTTGTCATAAATATAAGACTAGGAGAGGAACTCAATAGTTTGACAAGTTCCTCCTTGTTCCTTAGGGCAGGATCAACTGTACAAGTGCTATTCCTGACAGATGTTGTCTAACCTGTTCTTCAAGATGTCTAAGGGACCCCACAACATCCCCAGGGAATTTGTTTCAGCATTTTACACTTCCTTTTAAAAGCTTTCTTGATGCCTACTCCTGAATTTTTCCTTCTTCAATTTAACCTCACTGCTTCCTTTTTTTATTCATCATAGGCAAAGAAATCAGAATTTTTCTTCCTTTTGCAGCAACCTTTTTTTAGTAACAAGTATTTCATAGTCTCCATCCAGTTTTCTCTCCCTTAAGTTGAGAAGCTCTAGTCATTTCGGTATTTTCTGGCCGGGAATGATTAATACTTCCCTGGAAACCCCTGTCATCCCCAAACTGATTCCCACCTATCTTGAAGAGTAAGGCCCAAACCAGAAAACCTACTTCAGCTGAAAGCTAAGATCATGCCAGTAGTGGGAGATGTTACTCTCTTGCAGGCTATATTCTCATTTGTGTCATCTAGTATTCACTTCATAGATGGTTCATTGGTTAGAACCAGAGTTAAGGGTGTTTACTAGCTTGTAAAATAATTTAACTGTGTTTTCTTTTTTATTTAAATAATAGTTACAAGGAATTCAAGGAAAGATAACTGGTTTTATTGGAACCAAAGAGAGTTTTGTGACTAACTTCATTAATATCCAAGTTTGTGAGAGATCCTTTATTTCAAATACAGAGATCTGAAATATAAGAGATCATAAAATTTCTGAGTATCAGTCTCCACCTTTTGCAAGGTTAAATTTTTTCATTTATTATGTCAGTCATGGTCACCTCGATGAAATATTTGGCTTGCTGTAGTTTTGCATTCACTCTGTGGAGCTATAGATATAAACCCAGGGGCCGAGGAACCTTGGCTTCCTTTGCAATAACTTGTAACAAAGACTAAGGAGTTACATATATTTTATGTTTACATTTGTATTATTTGGATCACATGCATTCACCTCACGTATTTCTGGGGGAAATCTTTTCAGTTTTAAAATACTAGCTCCCCCTTTGTCTTGTTGGTGAAGCAGAGCTCCAAATATAATCCTGTCATATTCACAACTGTGGAAAAGTTTCCATTCTTCCTTTGCTGTCCTACATGTGCAGCAAAAGTTGTACAGCATCCATCTTATCTTTTTTAATAATTGTACTTTAAATTATGGTTATTTGTCAAATACTCTTAAACCTGTAGCTGCAGATCTATAAGTACCATGACCTGTCTCCACTGGAAAGGGCTGATGTAATTAGAAAAAGGCCTATATCAATCACTGAGATAATGGGTGTTCTCTCTCTCTTCCCCCACCCCGTCTGTCTCTCATTGTCAATTACCCTGACTATTTTAGAAAAAATATCAGAAGAACCTACCTTCTTTTAGCTACAGTGCTGCCATTGCTATTAATGGAATTTTAAATCTTCTGTTACATGAAAGTTTCCTAGGGAGACTATTTTGCAACTGCCAATTAAGGAAAGTCTAATTTATGTAATCTCACAGAATTAGCAATGGATTTAATAAATGTGGTAAAAGTTGACATGCCTCGTACGGAGTGATTCTTCTGGAATTACCTATGTGAATTAGGAGTGTTTCCCTTTTAGTCTTACTGTGACTTGTATTAAACACCATGCATCAAAACACAAATCTAAGGTTAAAATCACCATCACCATTACCATTACTCTTATTTCTAAAAATGCTTTTAAAGGTGTTGAAAACACCAGCCTTAGAAAGGCATTGAATATCTCTTACTGTCAATGGGAGATATCCTACTATCTGTTGTTGCCAGAAATTACTCTTCAACTAACATCTCTCATAAATAGCTCCTCAGGAGCTGCTTCAAAAAAACCCACCGCAGTATAATAAAAACACCTGCTAGAACTTAATCATTTGCAGAATAATAACAAATTTAAATATAAATTTAAGCATGTTTGTTTGACTTTTGAAATTGAAGCTGGTGTAGCCCTGCTGGAATTAGTGAGAGAGAACAGGACTATGCTGAGCAGCTTTGATGATGTCTTTGAGTTCTTTGAGAACTGGGCCTTGCCGCAAGACAAAAAAGGAAAACCTATTGCAGGAAATTATCAGCTCTCCTGAGTATCAAAGGCCAAAGAATTTCACTCCAACTTTCCCACATCAAGCCTAATCACTTACTGATAGCTGTCTTCCAGTTTTTAAAGCAACATAAAACAAATGCCACACAATTCCTGTAATGACTTTAGCAGAGAGCAAAATTGCTTTGCCCCAAAGTTAACACAGCTACAGTCTGGTGAAATAAAAACCCTTGTGAGATCTTGCATTAAAATGTGAGTAGATTTGAATACATGAGTACCAGACATCTCAACAGAGTAGGTATAAACTCTAGTATATTCTGTGGGGTGAGATTGTGTAGACTAACCTTAACAGCAGAGGTAGCTTACCTGGAGGTAGCCCAGAAAATGAAGAAGGAATTGCCCCCAGTGATTCTTTGGACAGAGATGGTGTCTCTCAGGTGGATGAGAAGAGGTTGCAGTTTATGCATTTGTCTCTGAATTCCAAATGCTGTCAGTGGTCAGGTATTTGTATTCCAAGAAAACAAAATGGTTGATGGTTTCTCACTTTCCTCACCCATATTTATTTGTTTCACAGAAATGTCCATAGGATTTTTATTGATTCTGGGAAGATTTTCATACAATGAAATTAATATATAAGCAAAGTCACAAAGAAACACTTTTTTCAGATAGATTTTCATTTTGCACAAACCAGGCGAATAAATGAGTTTCTCTTCATTTTTCTGGCTTGAATTGTCAGCTCTTCAACAACAGTCAGATGATACCTTTAGCCTGTTGGCCTATGACAACTCCAATGATGAGCCAAAATGATCCTTTAGCAATGATATAGGTTGATTATTCACACTGTAAGGAGTACAAGGGTCCTACAGCGGCATCATTTTTCAGGAGTGATTTACTTATTGGTAAAGCAGTGCTTGACTTTGCTATTGTTCTTATCTTTTGAAAATGTTATGCATTGGTAGTAGCCTTTCCAGGTATGCAGAGAAATGCAAAAGATTTAAAAAATGCAACAAAAAGCTTCTGAAACTCAACATTTCAACCTTTAACAAATGCTGCTTATCTCTTTCTGATAATGAGCACATTTGTTGTCAAACTGCACAAAGGCCACATTATAAAACATACTGAAGATGTATAAGAAATTTGCAATTTGTGGCTTGGCTTACTGACCTTATCCCACTTCGATGCTTTAAACAGTTTCTCCAAGTTTAGTGTTACTGCTGGTGAATGGATTAATACAACACTATTTCTCATTTCGTTATCGCTAAATGTTAACTTTATTCATATGGCATATAATTACCTTCAAACAAAATTCAAAGCTGATAATGAATTGAAAGTCTCCTTTTGTCTCTGTCCCTTTAAAATCTGTGTGTATGGGTCTGCATATGTCTGTGTGTGTCTGCATGTGTTTCTGCAGTACCTGCTGCCATTTAGTAAGTTATAAAACCTCCAGCTTCTTGTTATGAAGAGAAATAAGCCAAGGGGAAGCAGTTGGTGATCTCATTCTAGTTCATACTGGTATTTTCAATTGAAAAAGATATTAATGGCAGCTTCGCAGAATCGCAGCACATCTGGAGTTTGGATTGAATCTGAATTTCCCTGCTAGTATTCATCTTACAAACATGGGCAGTAAAAAACTTTGAACACCTCCTGGCAGAATTCATTTGGTTTAAGACTTGAGAACAGAGTTGCCTGTAACCTTAAGTCTTTCTCCTGGTTTGAGTTCTCCCGATTTCTCTTCTAATGTTTGGGAAAAATTCACTTTTAAAAGACTAGTGTCTGAATTGGTGAAAGTGTTTACTTGTAGCTAGCTCTGGTATGTGGGTTTCAAGGTCTCAGTGTTTTTGAGCTCGCCAGGTGCAGAGATAAGGAGAGCGAGACCTGAGCACTTGAACAAAGCTGGCCAAGAGGATTATTTCATACCATGAACATCATATTTCCATATATAACATTTCCATATAAATTAGAAAGCTTGCTGTGAAGCTCTTTCTCCTTTGATGATAGTGATCCAGAGAACTTCTTGCCCTGGTGGCAGACCTTTGAGCCCTTCGCTTCCTCCTGAAGCTGTAGCACTCACAGTGTCTGACATTTGCTGTCCACTGCTGGGAGTATATTTTATATTGGTATCAGGATCAATATTGGGTTTTTAGTGTTATTAATGTTATATTCATTCTTTAGTGTTATTAATCACAGAATCACAGAATGTTAAGGGTTGGAAGGGACCTCTAGAGATCATCTGGTCCAACCCCCCTGCCACAGCAGGTCCACCTACAGCAGGTTGCACAGGATGGCATCCAGGTGGGTTTGGAATGTCTCCAGAGTGGGAGACTCCACCACCTCTCTGGGCAGCCTGTTCCAGTGCTCTGCCACCCTCAAAGGAAAGAACTTCCTCCTCATGCTCAGATGGAACTTCCTATATTCGAGTTTATACCCATTGCCCCTTGTCCTATCACTGGGTACCACTGAAAAAAGACTGGCCCCCTCCTCCCGGCACCCTCCCTTTAAGTATTTGTAAACATTTATGAGATCCCCCCTCAGTCTTCTCTTCTCCAGACTAAAAAGACCCAACTGCCTCAGCCTTTCCTCACAAGAAACATGTTCCAGCCCCCTAATCATCTCTGTAGCCCTTTGCTGTCCCCTCTCCAGCAGCTCCCTGCCTTTCTTAAACTGGGGAGCCCAGAACTGAACACAATACTCCAGTTGTGGTCTCCCCAGGGCAGAGTAGAGGGGGAGGATGACCTCCCTCAACCTGCTTGCCACACTCCTCTGGCAATGGCACCCCAGGATGCCATTGGCCTTCTTGGCCACCAGGACACATTGCTGGCTCATGGTCATCCTGTTTTCCACCAGGACTCCTAGGTCCCTCTCTACACAGCTGCTTTCCAGCAGGTCAGTCCCCAGCCTGTACTGGTGCATGGGGTTATTCCTCCCCATGTTAACTATCTGGTCTTATTCTATTGAATCTGTTTACATTTCAGTCCCCAGGTTTCCTTGTTTTTTCCCGATTCCCCTTCCTGGGTGGGGAGGGGTCATCGGATAATAGAATTATTGTCTAAACAACAATAAATTGTTGCGAGTTTCTCAAACCATAACCGTCTTGAAGGTAGAAGACATCTGCCTGGTGAAATCATTCACTGCTTACTGGAAAAGGGCATTTCTGATAAATTCCAGCTTGGCTTTTTGTTCACTCTCAGTACAGACAGTGTTCTTGCCTACATTTTTGTAATGGTTTATTAATGCACTCTCACTGTGGATGTTGGAGTGTTTTAATGTTGTTTGATCTGAGTGCTGCTTTTGACACTTTTGATTATAACAGCATTCCACTTGATCATGTCTAATGTTCTCTGGGCTTAGCTGGCTCTATATTTTGAGTTCATTTCAATCTTATTTGTCCAACACATCAGGGGTATTTTTTTTTAAATTTATTTTTAGTTTTTCATTTGGAGAGTTCCCTTGGCCTCATTTGCTCAGAATTTATTTATGGAAAGGTTCTTTTACCAATTCAGTTCTGAGCATTTTGGTTCTGCAGAAGAGCTGCCACTGAAAGCAAAGTTTAAGGGGAAGGCTGAATGCTTCCAAAGAACCAAGACCAATGTATGTGTTTTTTTACAGAATTCCCTTTTGACATCTCACTTTGAATACACTGACTTTAACAACCACACGGCTTTATTTTGCATAGTAATATGATGCATTAGCATAATTCATATTCTCCTTTCTGTGTTGTGATTACTTGACTATATTTTTGTGAAATGCAATAGTGTGAATAACCACAGCACATTAAGGGTATAAAAAAATTCCAAGTCATTTCTAAGGGAAAAATCTAAACTCTCAAAAACTCCTAACCCAGGAAATAAGAGAGAACTGAAAAAAAAATAAATCTCAGCAAGACTGAGGTTTACTTTGAATTAGCAAGCAGGAAACAAGGGTTTCATAAAACAAGGAGGGCAGTATGTCATGCCTGATACACAGGTGAGAAGAACATAGGGACAGAGGTTTTCCTAATAGGTAGATCACAGCTATGTCTTCCTGTCAGGAGCAAGAGCTTGGACTTAGGCCCAGAAGACTAAGGCAGAAAAAACTCAACACTCTCCCTGCCAGGCAATTAAATGGCTTTTTGCGGACCAGAACCCTGTCGGATGTGTTACAGCCCTCTACCCTGACCATCTACATGATATGATTTTCTCCTAAGGAGATACAGAGAAGGCAAGGAGAAAAAAAAAAAAACGGTTTCTAAAGGGGTAGGAGAGCAGGGTATGCTTTTTTTTAGGTTAAAATAAAAAGGAAAAAGAAGTATTTTATGAGAAGGACTATGAAATTAATCAGATTCCACATAGTGGAAAATTAAACTTAGAACCTTTAAATATGTGCAAATAATCTGAAAGTGTTACGTCACATTAAAAACTATGCCGTGAAACAACTTTGGCTTCAGAGAAATGGATCAATAGACAGAAGGAAGGCAAGAAAATTTAAAGCCTAGCTGTGACACAGAGTGAACCTTACTTTGTGAAATGTACTGCATCAGTAAGACAGGATCAGATGCTAGCAAGTTGCACTTCCAAGAGGTATTAGAACTATGTGATTTGATCAGTCCTTTGAATTTTTTGAGGTCCTCCTGCCTTCTTTTAAAACATTGTCTACATCACATGAATAATAGATCCATTTCTTTTGATGAATTTGACATTGCTGTGTTCCAGCTTTAATGCTCCTTACCATACTAAAGAACAGGCTGGGGCAAAACTTTTGTCCCCTTGAACAGAAAAGGGAAGGACCACACTGCAGCTCCAAACAAGTCCCTGTAAAGTTATGAGGAGAGGTGACATTGGAAAGCAGGGGGAGAAAAAAAACTAGTCACAACACAGGACAGCAAGTTGATTGCACTTGGCGCCCATATGTGTTCATGTCTTTGATGCATCTCTATGAAGCAATGGGTTCTTCTCCTAGGCAAGAGAGTGCAGAGGTGAAAGAGTGTTTTTAAGGGCCTCCAACCTCTTTGGAAACTAGTCTGTCTTTATTTCTTCATTCTGCCTAGTGAAGCCTGCTGCATCAGACCAGTCATGCATGTGGCTTTCCACAGACTACTCTTGTGACTGTTTCTCACTTCAGGTTTTCCAGTTCAAAGATGAACTGAAATTACAGGATCAAAATAGAGTAAGTTTTCCTTTTGATTTGAAGACAAGATTGTTAGTCAACAAAAGAATGAGACCTGTCCTTAAACACCTCTGATCTCCACTGTCCTCTTCAGTTTTTTGGAGGCCCAGAAAACAATGTTCATGGTTTAAGCTGACTCTTGCTGAGTGAGAAACGCTTTTTTTGACACCAGAACTGCATATTAACTTACAGTATTTTCAGAAACACAAAGCAAAATCACACAAGCTGGATGTCTACTTACAGGGTTCAAGTTTTGACCAAATAAGTAAACTTGTTAGAAATTCTAGTTTTATTGAGGTCTTGTCTTGGAAACAAAGACAAGCTTGTCTTTTATTTGTAATAATACAAATAAAACAACTTTTAATGGGTTTATAATCTGTTCTGGACATTTGTTGAGTAGAAGTACTGAGTGTCTTTCATGTCAGGTGAAATAGTCAAGTACCTGAATTACTACTGACCTATAGGGATATAGTTCTCCCCTTCCCTTCCCTTCCCTTCCCTTCCCTTCCCTTCCCCTCCCTTCCCTTTCCCAGAAGACAAAGACACCATACAGACCTTGAAAAAGTTGTGTTGAGAGAACACTTTTCTTATTCAAATTTCTTAGTAATGTACCATCAAAAGCTAAGATGAGATCTTCTCTGCTCCTTGTGTAATGACTATGGAACTTGGACAACATCTTCAATATTTCCCTGTACATCCCTTGTCCAATGTGGGCAGGGCAGAGGACACCATCAAGTTGTGGCCCAAACCCAGCAGATCTGTCATACAAATGTATATCACATGGGCAAGATTACTTGCTTAAATTACACCTAAAAGCCTCCAGCAAAACCAGGTTAAAGCAAGGTATAAAACATCAAGAAACTGAAAATCAGAAGAGACAAAACATCATCCCCATTTTACAATCTGAAGACAGAGAGATGAAATTATTTTTGGTCAAATAAGGGCACCGAGAACACCTTTGGCAGGGGTAGAAATATAATCACACTTTCTTTACCATTAGATTAGCCTTTCCTCCTGGCTTTTGTCTAAACCCACTTGACAGCAACTGACTCGATTATTCTTTGTGATTAATTTACAGATATATAGCCCTTTTTTTCATTTATTTTCTCATGTACCACTTTCAGACCAACCCCAGTGTCTCTAAATGCATCTTTTATTAGTATCACATGAATATTTTTCTGAATAATGTTGAGGGAGTAGACGACAGTTTAGTTTAAGCTAATTAACAAAACGTATTAGATATCAACCCAGCACAAGACACAGTGTTGCCTTCTTACCGGGCAGATTCATTTTGAAATGTTAAAACTAAATGAAAGGCAAAGAATAAATACTTCCATTTTGTACAGATGTCTTTAGATATGCAGATATGTACATAAACATCAATGTCTATTTATCAAACATATGAGAACCCATCCCATTATTGTCCCAGCTGCTTAAAACCTATGGTTAGCAGATTTTTATTTAAACAAGGTCATATTGCAGAGCTGTACACCATATCAGCTGATGGGTGTGTAAAAACATAGTGGTAGAATGAGTAGTTTGCACTGGCACTTATGTCAGCTTGCACTTGATAGGTTCAAGTTTCTCATGATAACCTGCAGTAATACTTTGTTCTCTTTGAGGATCTTTGAAAAATTTCAAAAGACCACCAAACTTGGATGAATGTCTCGCACATTTCTTAAGGTTCCTGCCAGTTAAGCTTGTATCCATGGAATATTTGATCATCAAATACAAAGCTAAATGGATAAAAAATATTTATATTCTTTATGCTCGCATAAGAAAAAAAGAGATTACAGGGCAAGAATTAATCTAACTAATATTATCCAAAATTACACTTCTAATAATTCTTTTATACAGGAGGTTGATAGTCCTGATTCGTTGTAGTCACTTGTGAGGATGTATAGGATCTGTACACACCTTGGCAAGGTGCCAACATGCTCTTCCAAAGGGCTTTTTATCATTTCCAGTGCAAAGCTTTTCCTTCCTGCCTTCTTCCCTTCCTGCATGCCTGCCAAACTTTCAGCCTCTCTTGCCTGCCTTAACACCTTCTTTCTTTCTCTCTTTCTTCCTTTTCCTTTTCCTTTTCCTTTTCCTTTTCCTTTTCCTTTTCCTTTTCCTTTTCCTTTTCCTTTTCCTTTTCCTTTTCCTTTTCCTTTTCCTTTTCCTTTTCCTTTCCCTTTCCCTTTTCCTTTCCCTTTCCCTTTCCCTTTCCCTTTCCCTTTCCCTTTCCCTCCTTTCTTCAGCAGCCAGGAATATCATAATCTGCGGGAGCTGCTGGTCCCAGCTCTATCTATATCTGGACTGTTTTTGCACCAACTGAATGTGCCTGTCATACCAGTTAGCAGAGGGAGCACATCCAGCCCACTCAGTTCAGTTCTAAAGGGAAAGGAGGTCTCCCCAGTGTGGGCAAATACTTACTCTGGCTGACTCCCACCCAGAGCCTCAATTAACTATCAGCAGCTTCAGGACATTAAATTTACTTGCCACCTACGACAAAAAAGCAAAGCTGCAGTGAACAAGACTGAACAGTTCTTGCACATCACTATCAGAGAGGCTGGGTGCTGGTGCTATTTAGTGGGTAAGCAGGTAGAGATATCAGTGTTGTCTTATTCCCCGACAATTTTAGAATAAGACCTTCCTGGATGTTGTGCAGAATTAATCTCTTTCATCTTGTCAGAGGAGCTGTGTAGTCTACTGTGGACAATGGATCCTGCTCCACTTTCCTTCCTACACACTGCAGTTTTCAAACTGCTTCAGTCAAGTTTATGATATCTTAAAAGCAAGTAATACATCGTTTCTTTCAAGGACTTTCTGTTTCCTCAGTTTCTTGCCTGGCAGCTGTCCAGGCACGTTTTTGGGTATCAACAGCACTATCTAGCAGCAGTGCATCTCACCTGTTATGCAAAGTGTTGTACTGCAATGTAAAGCAATTTACTTCACGTTGTTCTGCAAAAGATGTGGGGGAATTTCCGTGTATAATGAAAAAAAAATAATATGGGGAGAATAAAGAAGCTACCACAAGACTTCGCTCATCAACACATCAGTATGAAATACCTAAACCACAAAACTCAATGTTCAAGCTACCAGAGAACAGATACCTGCCAAGGTTACCAGGAAGACATACTGGAGCACAGATCAAACCACATGCATAAACTAATGAGGTTCTTTAGATGTGAGGATGACTGTAAGGCATAGTCATTGAATCCACTGTGATCCAAAGAGTAATATCTGAAATACCTTAATGGCTAAGTTAAGATGTTTTTTTAAATGAATCAGGAAAAACTTTGAAGAACATTTGTAAAAACAAGAAGTTTCCAAAAAAGTTGCAAGAATGTAGTTTTAAGAAATAGCAAGGATTTTTTTTTTTTTTAAATAGTCAGAATTTTTACTTGGGGCATCATTTGGGCATAAAACTGATAAATTCATTTGAAAAAAAAAGGCTTTTGAGAGTATATGATCACTGTCAAATATCTTGTTGTATGTACTATTTTTGGCTATATGATGGAACATTCATTCCACTTATATATGTCATCATCAATCAGTTTTATTTTAACCCCTCAAAATATGAAGGGTTTTCCAACATCAAGAGGTGAGAAAAACCTACTTCACAACAGAAGGAAATAGAAAAAAAAAGTCCTTAGTCAACATTTTTTTTGTTGTTTTATTAAATTGTTGCAGTACCTCTTCAGATGGAAAAAAATAATCTTCGTTGCATACCATAAACTACTGGTGAAGGTACTGAGGACAAAGATAGCCATTTCATTGCTGATAGTAGCCAGAATAAATAAATGTTGCTGTATTAATTTTAAAAGTAATTATATAGGTGTACAGACCTGGTTTTACTTATTCACAGGAAAATTTTTAAGGGGGAAATCATTGCTGTGTCCTTATCTGATGCCTTTCCCAGAAGAGCTAACAGCTCCAGAAACAGAATTCCATTTGATAAATAATTACAAACTTTGGGGATGGTACCATTAAATAACCAAAAAGCAATTCAGACCTTTCTAATTCAGGAAACTGAAGCTGTCTTTAAAGAATAGCTGTCTCCTATGGGGAAAAGGTAGTAATGAAATTATATCATTAGCACGAAAGATTAATATGATTTCAAGAAGATATTCTTGGCCATAAGCTTAATATAAAGACAGAACTGGAAAGTAATCGTCTGACTGCAGAAATAACCACTGGCTGTGTCAGAAACTACAGCGTGTCAGACATGGAATTGAATGACAAAGTCTTGGAGAAAGCTAAATGCAGAAACAAAAAAGGTGCTTATTTTGTAGAGGCTGATGTTTGCTTTCCGTGGCCAGAAGTGATACACATGACAACAATCTGATGCAGAAAAAATGCCAGTTACAAATCCTGAATGGATTTGTAAAACACATTTTCTTCAGGTTACCTAGTGAATTTTTTTCAGCTAGGTGCTCACAGTTTATTTCTGAGAAATTCTCAACATTACTACAGTAATATTTAGGCAAACATTAAGGCAGCTACCTACCATGTACCAGCAAATGCACAGACAGAATGGAGCAATAGCAAAAACAAGGTGAACCTTGCTGTTTGTACATAAGCCTTCTCCTCACATTATTATTGCAAAGACTGGGGTGTATATATCCCTAAATTTTGTTTTACTGTATAGGTTAAACAATGCTTGTTCATTATTATAAGAAAAGGAAATAGGAAGAAGCTGGGGGAAATATGGATTTTAAATCTTTAACACATTTCCGAGAAGACAAAGGGGAAGCGATTAAGAGACCAAATAATCACCTAATTTTAAATAAAAGTTCAATATGGGTGCTGCTTCTACCTTTGAATGGCTACACTTTTCAAAGACAAAAGTTCTTTCCCAGGGAAATGCTGTCCAACTAGTGGTAGTAAGGGTTGAAAGAAAAAGTTACAGTTGCTCTTCCTGAAAGAGCAGCACTAATGAGAACAGGTTCATGGAACGTGTGTAATACTAGCCATGTGATTACTTGGGGTTTAGTGGTTATGTCTGAGGAATGTTTTAATGGTTATATTTAAGGAGCATTTGGGAAATGATATGTTACATGAAAAAGCTTAGTTATCGCTTTACATCTTACATAGCCACCAATGCTGTACTTGTAGACAATTGAGCTCTACAAAACCGTATGACCAGGAGAATTTATTTGCTTTCTGAGATCTTTGTACATGCTTGAAACATATTTAAAGTTGGGGTTTTTTGATTTTTATTTCCCTAAATTTTATTTTGCGTAAACAGAAATATGGAAGTCACTGCTCTGCATTCCAATCAAATAAAATGTTTTTTTAATTATTTATTTTATTATGTCAGTGCTTCTCTGCATATTGCAAAACTGTAACACTATGTAGAGTAACTTACCTTTATTTATGACATCATGGACTTGCTGTTAATTCAATCAGCAGAGAGGCTGGCAAGTAAGGTACTTAGCTACCTGCCCTCCTTATGGATTTATCAGCCTTATTTAAGGCAATTGAATGGTAAAGCTGGGGGTTATTTCTACAGACACCTGCTCTATTCAAAATGAGACATACAAGCTAAAATTCTCAAAGCAGCCAACTTGTGAGTTTGAAATGCATGGCACTCATGAACTTTATGGGAAAACGCATGGCTACACTATAAATTTTTTTGAAAGGTGAAAGCAGAAACTCGTGCATATGATAAGATAGTGTTAGAAGAGCCCTCATATTAGATTTTTGTCTAGGCCTTTGAAGTCAAATGCAGCCCGATCATTACCTCTAAGTCAGATTTATATTTACCTCTTACATGCTCATTTTTTCCCTGCTGTTTTCAAATATCATCACTTGCCTTTACCCCATCCAAGAGGTATGTGTGTGTATGAGTCAGAGAAACTATTAGTCTGATCTACAAAGACTGCTATATCTGGAGACAAAGAAAAAAGAAAGAAAGAAAAAAAAAGCTGTTTCATTTGGTCTGGGTGTTCTTATGTTAGTTTCCTTGGACACATTAACACTGATTCTCTTGGAACGGGCTCAGGCATTCCTGTTAACTGTATTGTCCCCAAGCAAGTGTTTTTCAAGAAGTTTAAGAGAGTCCTGCTGGGAAGAAGAAGAGCACACAAAATAAATAAAAAAACAAAACAAAAAAAAACCCAAAAGAAAATAAAAACCCCTGTGCTTAATTTACAGTATTTTCATCTTAAGAAGGCTGTCAGATATTTCACCTAATCATCTAACAAAGTGCCTTCATAACTGTTCTGTGTAACAGGGTTGACCTGATGGGAGTCTTAAATCAGGTTTTCATTGCTTTAGTCAGACTGAATTGGTGCCTAGATGTTATTAGACCCTAGTTCCCTGTGTGTAATAAACAAAGATTAGAGCTGTGCAAAACTCAGCCTTCACAGCATTTGTACAAAGATTTTCTTTGCTTTCCTTATTTGTGGATTCTCTGATTCCCCAGATTTGCTTTCTGTCTGACATTTCAATTAGGCTACAAGTGGTAGGATAATCACCATAGTATCTGGGAAAAAGGACCCTTTCACCCCCTTAGGGAACAACAGTGTATTCAAGACTATAAACACAGAAACTATAGCCATCAGAGAGGACTGAACCAAGTTTCATGCACTTCAGCTAAGGAAATAACGTGGTCATTGAGAAGTTGTAGATGACTGTATCAATTGCTTTGGGCACCCAAGAGGTAAAGATATGATCACATTTACCAGGCACATTAGGTCTATTTAGAAATTTTCAGTAGAGACCAGGTGGGGTTTTTCTTTTTCAAGAAAATTGTGGCTTTCAGGAATTGTATTTTTCTTGGTCAGAAGTGTGAGTTTCCTTCAAAAACGCCAACTTTTCTTCAAAACACACCCAGATCATCTAACCTGAAATAATTTTGGGGAAAGAAAAAAATTGTCCTGGGAGGAGGAGAGGTTGACAGATAATGAAATATTTTCCTCAGAAAATTAAGGTCAAGGGGAAAAAAGAAATCTTCCCTGTCTCACTCACCTCTTGCTCACACACTGGACTATAACTCCCCGTTCATTCTCTCTCCATATCCCTGGTTCTCATTTATTTGCAGGGATGCCCTGTGGATGGCCTTCAGCTCTGGGACTCCTTCATCCAAGGCAAAGCCCAGTGGATTGGCTTAATTTCTATCTGCTCAAACTCACCTGGTTCTGAGAGAAGTAAACCCATACTAGGAGAAAGAGACTGTGGTTTTATATCAAATATAAAATTTCAGATATTTGCAAGCTCTTTCCTCAAAGAATCATGCTAGAAAGTGCACTCTCCAGGTCCTGCCTAGAAAGGTGTCTTTCACAAAGCCCTTCATATTCCCATCACCTGGTTGATGATGTCTCAACCAATGGGAGAGAATAAATCTGGGAGGTCTGGAGAGACTAGATACATTAGTGCTATATGACACCTTTATTCTTATCTAGAGCTGAAGAAAAGAGAGACCACAATATCCTTCGAAGTCATACTGCCAAGACTTAGGAAAAGATATTTCTAAAAAAGTTAAATTTTTTTGGAACAGGGACCATCTGTTTGACGAACGTTAATGGAGCACCTACTATGATGAGTTGCCCGTCTGCTGCTTAATATCTTGCATTTTTGAGATTTTAATAGCAGTTAATTGTAATAGTTTGTACCTTATCTGAAAAGTGAGATACCTGGAGAATTTAGTTAGGGGAAAAAGCTAAAGCAAATTAAAACAACAACAGCAATACAAAAACAATTATACGAGGAAAAATTGAGAGTCTCAGTTGATCAGAAACTGCTCCCTGAGCAGCACAGTTGTGTTTCAATTTTGGTTTTTTTAAATTAAAAGACAGGTGGAAGCCCACAATGGAAACGGAACAGACTTAGAAAATAAGTGATATCTGGATGCAACTATCTTTCCAGTTGCATTATGGCAAAGCAAAGAAAAACAGCTGACTTTAATTGACAAGAATAACACTTCATATCTCATTTTTGCAAACAATGCATTTTGCTAGCACAAATTTCCAGAATTTACCTACATACATATGTTTATGCTACATAGATAGATAGATAGATAGATAGATACCTACCTACCTACCTACCTACCTACATCTATATTGTACCTATATTGTACTAATTCATTCAGAAAATGCATCGTGTAGGGAAAAAAATGTTTTTCACCTCTTCAACTACTTTAATGTGGTCACACCTCCACAAATTCCTGTAACGTTTCAACAAATAAAATGTCATATCCACTGCTCAATGAAATCAATGTGAGCCATCTTCAATTAACGTAAAAATTACCTTTACAGGCTACTTGCCACTTAAAACTTACAGTTTTTGTAATAACCAAGCCGAGGCAAAATCATTCTCTCACACAAAACAATTTCATAGAAAGAAAAGAAGTGGGGAAAAACCCGGTATTTCTAGGTTGGATTTTAGATTTTCCTCTCAAACTTTAATCCAATAAAATTAATGAAAAGAAAATCACAAAAGATTTAAAATTTCCAGAGGAAACACAGGCCATATTATCTTAGCATCTCTAGTGCATTGATTTAAATGTGTCTCCATGCACCATTATTTATTTTGAAGTAAATTCATGGAAAGTGTGAAGCATCCAGCTGAGACTAGAAATGCTGGGTCAAAATCTATTTAGTCACACGAACCAGTTTTTCTGACAGAGTTTCAGATCTTCTCAAGAGAGGAAAAATGGCAGTTCCACATACATTTACAGTGCATTTTAAAAAAAAGTTTTTACTTTGTGGATTTTTTGTATTGCCTTGAGTAGGTTACTTATTATTTTTGTCATTTCTGATTAAAACAGCAATTCCAGCATTTTCCAGTTCTAAAAGTATCGGGGACAAGTAGTTGAACGAGTAAAGTTTCCAGTTCAGTAGAAGTTCTGCTTCTGATTCAACTGTAATTAGAATAATCCTAATTCAATTCCCGTTTAGGTCTAACTAAACTTCACAGTAATAGTTTGGGTTTAGTTCCAATATAAGAAATAATATTGTTTATTGGTTCAAACTCTTTCTGACTCCCTAGCTGTGAGGAACAGTGTATCAAAGACTTTGAAACACTGAGGCATTGTGGCAAGAGTGAGACCTCATGAGTTCTGAAAATAACCAAATAGTTGTTTTCCCTGAGCAGTGTCAATACAGGAGAACATAGGAATTCAAGAACAGATCCTTAGAGCAGGAGTATAGGCAGTACATAAGAGAACTAGACTTATAAATTGGTGCATTGTATCAGGAAGGCAGCAGAAAAACTTTGTTTAGACTCCTTAAATTCAGGTGGAGCTGAAACTGCAATTGGCCAGCTCCCAAAAGCACTTGATAAACAAAACGTGTAAAAAACAACCATAAAACACACTCACATTTCTTGGCCATCAGAAGCACATCAGAACCAAAAGAAGAATCATGATTCAGTCCAGCAAAGGCAGCCTTTTTTACACATACACTGTCCACTATAAATCATACAAAACATTCACATGTACATTTAGGCATTCTGAGGAATACTGTTGAATTTAAACTGATTTGGGCAGCTGGAATTAAGAAGTCGCCAAAATGCTGTCATTTCTTTGGTTAATATATTCTTTAAGAGGCTCCTGCCTGCCCATGGAAAAGATGTTAGTTTAGAAACTGAAGCAAATACATAAAAGAGTGAAATTATAGTTGGTTTAATGAACATTTCAGAGACACTTTTTCACAACGGATGTAGGTCTCATGATTTTCTCTCTAGGTGTTGTTATTCTTGAATAAGCAACCTTTAATTTCCTTCCCAGGCTTTTAAGGGAGGAGGCTGTCTCCCTCTCTTTGTTTAAAGGATTGCAATTTCATTATAGCCTAATGCATTTAGTGATTACAGTCACTTAAAAAATCCTACATGAAACATTCACTGTGCACTTGGTGACTTGAATGATGGTCATTTAAATCCAGAGCATATCTTTTTTAGTCCTTTGAATACCTGAGACACAGTCCAAGTGCAACAGACACACAGAGCACCCAAAATTAAACTAATGTCTTATATTGTCATTACTTATGGTAACTTATCTCAACGTATTACTTTTTTTAATTTTTAAAAATTTTTTTCTAACAGTGGTTCCCAGCCTACCAGGCATTTCTGAAAGATAGCAGAAACTCAGACCTAGAATCTGTAACTGTAGTTGCAGATTTTGATGAGAGTGATTTGGAACAGATTTTTCAACCCTGTCTTTCAAAAAAGCTGCTTAATTACATTCAAAATATCTGCCAAACAGGTGGCTAAGGGTCTAACTCCAGGCTCTGCTCTTGTGCAGACTTCACATATGATGATGGGACAAGCCGTTGTGCTCTGTTCCCAATCTCCAGTTAATAACCCTGCTCTGTTTCATTCCTGTTTTGGAGACAGAAAACATTAATTTTATTAGGTACTTGGATATTGTGCTAACAAGGACCAGTAAACACTTCAGTTTTAGCGCTGTGCGAGACTAGTAGGTCAAATCGTGACAGAGGATGGTAATTCTTTTTTCTGTCTATAGATGGCTAGAGGAGTGAAAAAAACACTTTCCACACTTTCCACAGACATTCCTCATGCTATCTAATTCTGATTAGCAGGTGAAGCATGTCTCTGAAGATGCAACAATGACATACCCAACATGAAATCATCTAAAAGCCAGTCCTCCTTTCTCTGTTTCAAAAGACATGGGCTTATGTATAAAGAACGTTTCTCTGTGTGAAAGACATTCTCTTGGCCTGCAATTTATGAGGTCTCATAAGCTTTTCTTTTTTCTTCCTCCCTTGCCCCCCTTAAAAATGAAACTATATTCTTGGAAAGTTATCAAGATGAAGAGAGTTGATACAATGAACTCCATGAATTTGCAAAGCACTAGCAATGTTCTGGTCTTGCTCAATCACTTGCATCTTAAAAGCTCTCCCTGAGGTGTGAGTGACGACCGTCCCGGTTCAGTTCTGAGATCGTCTCAGAAAGAAGCAAGAACAAGACTCAGTAACGGATGTGATTGCCCTAGGGCCTGAACTGTAGCTTTCAGAAGCTGCAATTCATTCTGTAAGGGATCAAACTCTGTTGTCACATACATTTTAAGCACTAAAATTTCCTCTGTCTGAGGTATTATTCAAATGTCCTTTTCAGGGCTCAAGTTAAAGAACATCACAACGTCTAGACAATGGGTATGTGGCCCAGCAAAATGCTTCTGGCAGACTACGCATTTACTTTGGCTTTTGACTGTATAAAGAGCTTGGTTATTTCTGGAGAAAAACTCATTGGTTTTACATGCTGATGAAGAAACTGTTTAAAGAGGCTGGTTTTAATTGTTTCTGATGTGTAGCATGTTACACCTTTCATAAGCGGAAATGTCAGAGCCTGTAAAAGGAACACAAGTCTGATAGGTCACTTTTCTCTGCAACCTCTTGCAGGCTATAAGGCTCTCAGACATAGAATTCCACAAATCAAATTTTGAAAACCACTGTGCTAGGTCCAGCTAATAAAAAGAAGCAAACAAACCCCTGGGTGGATGTGTTTAGGGCACAGTGATTGAACCACTTATTTAGAAAGAAGGAGAATTGAGTTATAAACCACTCATAGGGTCCCACTCTGACCACGAGGCACAGTCCTGAAATAACCTTCTTTCAGTGCAGAAAACAGTATAAGACTGATAGAAAAAGAAGCATCATCCTGAAGCTCACAAAGGCTCTCATGCTTCAGACATTATAGAAGATTAGTTTGCTGTTTTTATAAATAAGAAAACTGTTCTTCAGAAGAACCTTACAGAAAGAAATGGGACCTTCCTGAAACAGAGGAACAAGTCAGCTACCTTCCAAAAACAAAAGCCATGTTAACAACTGTCCTTCAAGAGACGAAAAATGAGTACAGGAGGATCATGAAATAATGAAACTCTGCTGTTCTCTTTGCACTGCTGGGACAGAAGCTAAGTCACTGGCTGCTGTGTTCTAGGAGCCATAGAAACTGTTAGTGATCTTGCGTGGGGGAATATAATATGTCTATGTAAGTTTCCTCCCTCAAAGATATTGAGCATGAGGGTGGATAGCATGTATACAGATTAGGTATGTGACAACATGGTGACCGTGTGGGTGATTGCGAACAGTCACTGAAACAACAAGAACAGACCTCTTCACAAGAAAGTCCAGAAGAAGGGGTTGCATGCTTTCTTACTGAAGTGAGTCAGCCCAGAATAAATGTGATTGATAAGAGCTGTGGATAACTAGTTTCCATGTTGCAGAGCTAGGTTGACTATATCTTTGCAGCTCTGCATTGTGCCATATATCTGCAGATACTAACCCAAGTTAAAAGAAAATACGTTGTGCTCTGCTGAGCACCCCCAGAATGCATTAAATTGATGTGACATGTTCTTTACTTGCAAATATTTTTAAGATCTCCAGAAAAATAATTTGCTGTGTTTCTTCCATACTCCTACCACTGTTGTGCTTGACTGCAGTGCATTCAAGTATATCATAGGTTTTTTAAAGACTGGAGCATAAACTATAGCTCAAACATATGGAAGGCAAACAAGGAACTGCTCAGACAAATATGTTCAGGTAGCTATTCCAAATTCAGAGGACCACACCTATTGTTAAAGGAAACCAAATCTGGTCAACATTAGGACCCACAGGGTTACAGTTGGATCGCTCTCAATGCTTTGAGTGGTTTCCTCACAAGATCAAAACACTTGTGGGTTGACATAAGGACCGGGAAATCACTCATCAGTTACTTTCATGGCCAAAACAGGCTTGAGTTAGGGAAGATTAATTTAATTAATTGCCAATTAATAAGAGCAGGACAATGAGAAAACAAACAAACAAAAAAATCACCATGTCATTTTCCCTCTCCTTTTCTTCCTAGGCTCAACTTCACTCCAGACTCTTCTACCTCTATTCCCCCCAAGGCAGTGCAGTCAGATGGGGAACAGGGGTTGTGATCCGTTCATAACACTTCGTTCCTGCCACTCCTTCCTGCTGACATTCTTCCCCTGCTCCAGCACTGGGTCATTCCCATGAAATAGAGTCCTTCACGAACTTCTCATGCGTGGGTCCTTCCAACATGCTGTAGTTCAAGAGCTGCTCCAGTGTGGGTCCCTTTCACAGCATCGTCCTTCAGGAACAGACTGCTCCAGCATGAGTCCCCTGTGGACTGCAGCTCCCGCCAGAAAACCTGCTCCTGTGTGTGCTCCTCTCCATGGGCTGCATTTTCCTTCAGGGCATGTCCACCTGCTCTGGCATGGGGTCAGCCATGGGCTGCAGTGTTGATATATGTTCCACTGTGATCCTTCATGGATTGCAGGGGGAAAAACTCCATCACCATGGTCTTTTCCACAGACTGCAGAGGAGTCTTTGCTCCAGTGCCCGGAGCACCTCCTCCTCTCCTTCTCCACTGACCTTGGTGTCTGCAAGGCTGTCGTTCTCACATTTTCTCACTTCTATTTCACAGCTGCTGCAGTGTTTTTCACTCTTTCTTAAATATGTTATCACAGAGGCACCACCAGCATTGCTGATGAGTCTGCAGCAGGTCTGTCTTAGAGCTGGCTAGAGCTGGCTCTGTCTGATATGTGGGCAGCTCCTGGTGTTTTCTCACAGAAGCCACCCCTAAAGTCCCACACTATCAAAACATTGCCAAATAAACATGATAAGCCTCTCAACCTGTGATCTGAGACTATGGGACCCTGTTGTCTCCTGATTGGGTCAATTACTGTATCTAGGTGTGAATTATTCTTCCTGTCTCTTGTCTTTGTTTTTATGCTGAATAAACATTAACCGGATACCTTTACAAACCAGAAACTTCCATTCAAAGAATCACAAATTATTAAGGTGTGAAGGGACCTCTGGAGATTACCCAGTCCAATCCTCTGTTCAAAGCAGGGTCAACTAGAACAGGCTGCTCGTGGCCACATACAGTCCAGTTTTGAGTATCTCCAAGGATGAAAACTCCATAACCTCTCTGGGATGGCTGGTTCTAGTGTTCAACCATCCTCACAGTAAACATGTGTTTTCTTAAACAGAATTTACTGTATTTCAATTTGTGCCCATTGCCTGTTATCCTTTCACCGAGAGGAGTCTGGCTCTGAACCACTTTTTTTTGAGGAGATCATACTAATCCATGTTTTGGTGGAGGCTCCTCAGTGTTCCTATTTTCTTCCTGTTTTGTTTTTCTGCTTTCTGTTGCTTTAATCAAGAGGCAAGATAAGCTTTCCTTCACTCCAGTTCTTTCAAAACTGATTATACCTCTAAAAGATAGTTCAGTTGCAAGATCTTGAGTTTGATTCAGGAACTACTGGCTAAAATTTTATCACCTGTGTTACATGGGTCAGACTGGATGATCACAATAGGGTTTTTTAGCCTCTGAATCTGATTCCCTTTTTCTCTCTTTGTCTTATGTCCTTTTCTCTCCCAGTCTCACATACCTCCCTTTCCTATCAGCCCTGACACAGCACAGATTTATTTGGCTGTAATCCTTGTCTCTAATATTTCCCTGTGTTTTTTAATTAGTACAGTGGGATCAGCTGTTGCCATTCATCTCAGTAGGAGACTGGAGAGGCACAATACAACTGTACTATGAGAGGAGGATGCCAGGAGGCTAAGTATGGCAAAACTCATAGAATCTGCTATTTTAGTTTGACTACTAATTAGCAAAGTAATTTGCAAAAGCAGAACTGCGATATATGTCACGCTCTGGCTCTGTCTTCCTCCTGTTACTGATGAGGTGCTTGATTCATTGTGCTTTTTTCTCTCCCTTTCTCTCACCTCCTGTTGTGTGTGCACCAGCTCATCAGAGGCAGTGGCCATTAAGATGTTTCCTTGGTGAGAGTGGAGAAGAGATGCCAAAATCTGGAACAGAACCATCCACATATACTGCTCTTCCAGGTCTTTTTGTGTTTATCAGGCTCATGACGTCAGAAGAGAGTTTAGCACTTTAGGAATATTTGATTCAACAGGATCTGGTTTGCTGGCCTTCGTGGGAACTGTCAAGATTTCTTTTTGACTGTCTGGAGGGTACAGGCCAAGGAATCCTTTCTTCTGTACTCTGAATGCATGGAAAAGGCTCATTGCTTACTGACAACCTTAGGCAGCTGCAAGACTCAACCTATGTGAACCAGTTTACAGCACAGATGATCTTGAGGCCTTGTCAAAGCTCACTGATGTCAATGAAAAGATCACTGTATTTTCACTTGCTTAAGCAGATTAATAAATGCCTAGATAATAAATGCTAAACCCATTAGGACAGGCACTGTTATCCATGATGCAGTCAAGTAGCACACATAACCTCTGTGGTTAAAACACCTTGTGGGCCTGGTTGATCTTTTGAAATATTCTTCAATGGAAAACTCACTTTTCAAAGATTAAATTTCCCCCACCCACCCACCACCCCATTAAGAAACCATTTAATATACCAGGATCTGCTTGATCCTTTCCTAGATTTAGGTTACATTCCCCATCCAGCAGGTGAGATCCTACATCATAAAAACAGAAAATTTTCCATCACCAAAGTGTTCTAGTGATTCAAGAAAATGCTGTAATGGGAAACGTCAGTTTGAGAAAACAACCTCGATGTTGGGAGTTTTCCTCATAGTTCCCATTATAACAGGAAAAACCCTGTTCTGAGTTCTTTTCTATTCAGGATTCAAATCTGCAATTCAGGAAGTGCTAAACTTTATGAATTATCAGATTTTCTACAATATAGCTCTGTAATGAAGTCACAAAATAATCTTTTTTCTCCGTGATCAAAATATTTACCTCAAGGCTGTCTGCAACTTTGCCTCTTTTAAAGCTTTGATTTCTCATAGAAGCAGCTTTGTAACAAGTTTAGTAGATCACCACTTAAATTTTGTCACTTTCAACACTGCTTTAATTTGAGATTGCTTTCTCACACATTTTTTCTATGAAAGATGGTCTTCCCTTGGCTCTAATAGGGTGGCTCACAAAATGAGGCCAGAGTCAACCCCCTTTAAATCTGCTTACCCTGCCACTATGGTGTGGTGCAGCTCAGCATACCACTAGAAATTAGGGTCCCTAGAATGTAAACATTACCGTGCTTAAACATGTTTGGTATTCTATACCTAAGTTCCATAAGCATTCTTATAAAAAATCCACTATTTTTATTCTTGAAGAACAAAAAAAAAAAAAACAAAACCAAAAATAAAACCCAAGAAAAAGAGAAAAAAGTAAAAGATAGCTGTCACTCACCAATCAGACCTCCCAATTGCATGAATGTTTTCAGTCCTCTCTCCAGTTGTTTTACAAAGAAGGTGGGCAAGCTGAATTTATTAATATGTATTCTGATTTATTGCAAACACTTTCAAAGCACAGAGTGACATATTAGATGTCCAAGGTCACATAATATGTGACGAACACCCATAAGATACGTTAAAGTAACCCTGTGTCTACTACGAATAAGCAAAACTACAATTCAAATTCATCTTCCATATTGTTGTGGAGGAGTCCAGTTTGTGGTGATATTTATTGGGTCTTATGTCTGCGCCTCGGCCATGTTAGATCAGTACTTTCTTTTCCACTTCAGTTTCCCTGTTATTTGTTGCAAATCTGGCTATCTCAGTGTGGCTTGCATTATCAACAAATTAGGGCTAAGGCAAATGAAACATACTTGTTGCTAGGCCAGCTTTTCCTCAGGTGCTTTCTTACTAACTTATTTTGCTGTGTGGGTCCCGAGACTTCCAACACTTGCCACTGAGCCTGTAAAACACATTTGTAAATTATGGGGGGAGTGTGTGTCTTTTAGCCCCATTGACAACTCCCTCAATCAAATCAAATTACACCAGTATCCTTATCTCATTTCTATCTTAAAAGCGGTCTATGGGTAAACACCACGGCAGTGCTGTTCCCGGCACTATGATAGATCTTATCAGGGCCTTCCCCAGGATTGCCTTACTGACAAGCATTCTTCATATAAGCCACATTTTAATTCCACAACAATGCATCTGCTTTATGAGGTGTTTATGTAACCTCCACTTAAAGCACACTCTGCTGAGAAGAAATGTCAGATGTTATTAATACACCTGCTAGTTCATCAGTCACTTCCTATCCATGAGACTAAGCATTTGTCCCATGTGTGACCTCGGACATTTATCAACAACCAATTTATTATAACTATTCCTCTGTAAAATTGTTACATTTCTTGCACCAGTCCTGAAGACACAAAGCTTCCCAAGTCAGGTCCACCAGATTTATAGTCCCTAGTGTCAGCAGAGTAAAATACAATCATAAGTGGTATTTTTATATTTAAAATAGCAAGTAATTGTTAATAATAAAGACAAGTTAAATCTAGACAATGCTAGAACTTTATAATAGATTCACACTATCAAACACGTGCACATAAGCACACTAATTTGCATATATATGCACAGAAAACCTCATATGCAAATAAGGGGTCCAAAGCATCTGTCCGTCTTTATGTTTCCAAGAAACAGATTTCGTATGAGCCAAACTTACATTCAACATTGGAGGCCTTGGGACAAAGACAACCAAAAAAGGTAATAGGAAGTCCGATGCCAAGGTTACCACTTGCCAGACTTCCTAGTCTCAAAAAGAGCAATGTGTGTTAGCAGAGAGAGACAAAGAGAAGAGATAATTCATGAGTTAAAAGCGTACATTCATTTATAATGAACATGTAACATTCATTTCTGTCAATAAAGAAGTGTACATAGTTGAAAAAATATTGAAATTTCAAATAAATTATTTTTTTGTGATGAAGTTGCTTTTATAAACAATATTAATGGTATTCATAAATTTTCTTCATCTGCAGGGGAGACATTTAATTCCAGAGTCTTGAGTCTCCTATCCTTATTCTCATTAAATATCAGTAGTTATCATCAAGAGGTCCTCTTGCCTTCATTGGACGAATCCTGGAAACTCCATGGGGAATGCTGTCAAACAATTATTCATAACAGTAGGCTCACTCTTTTTGATAGGTATGTTTACGTGAGTAGGCTCAGCTACACTACCTTCTGCTAGTCCAACTACAGGTCCATATTCATAACAGCACTCAAGTTACAGTAAAATTCCAAGCAACATGAGTAGTGGAGGCAGGAAACAGTTTCTGTATTGGGAAGAAGTAAATACAAATTAAAATGAGAGGTTGCTCCATGGAAACAAGTATCTAAATTTGCACGCTGTTTGAGGGTAGATAGAGTAGCTCTAAACAATAGTACAATTCAACTGAAAAGCTTTGATGGAAATAATGCCCTGAGTGTTGCTTCCAGCACTGTGTTAGAAGATGTCTGCCTTGTAAAACACTTATGAAAGGTAATTAGTGTTTCAATTAATGGTCTATCATTGTTCTATAACACTCACACACAAATGATCATTCTTTTCTCTCTCATAATTGCTCAATTATAGATCTTTAGAAGCTGTAACATTTGAAATGGAGTAGAATCTGTGTAAAATATGCTCGGTAACCACCTCATTTTTACTTCCCAATTACTATTCCGGTGCTTTACATTCAGTTCTATTTTATAAATTCAGCTGCGGCTTCAACTTCGTAGTCTTAATCCATCTGGAGAACTGGCCTAAGAATCAGACATATCCTGAACGGTGCTAACAACGTACTGCAGCTTCGCTTCAAGCACGCTTGGAGTCGATGCCATGTCGTTAGTAGCCATCTTTCCAGAATCAGAGTCACACACCAAGATCTTTATAAGATCCACGGTACACTTCACTCCACTAAAGGGAGGGTGACATTGGCTCAGAGGAAGCATACAGTCTCACTGTTCTTTTGTGAAGCTGAATATGGCATCAATTGCCAGGGTTGTCAACTCCTTTTGCCTTCAACAGACTTTATTTTGCAGACCTCCTCCTTTTTACCCAGAAGGCCTTGTGCTACTACTGCCAACATGTCGTGACATCTTGTCCTGGTCAGGAGCTACATAGAAAAAGTTTATGAGCCAGAATTCAGTCACCCATGCAACATCCCATCTCTTTTTCTTTACTCTCTATTCTACTGCAAGTGTTTTATTAGTCTGAAAGGGACTTGTACAGATTCAGGATGTGCTACCTTTATTTACACTGAATAATAAGATAAGTCTACCCTATTTTTCCTCAATGGTTCAAGTATTGTCTCAGCAGTATTGCAAAGTGCATATTTACTCCTGCAAACCTACATATCAAAAGAACAACCATGGAGCAGAATACTGATGTCCTTTTCAACCTGTGCCTCTATGTCTGTCAGTAATGCCATTTTCTATGTGAATCAAACAGGAGGGGAGAAATAAGAAAGTTTTGTAAGGATTGAATAGCCACTGTAGACAAAAATTAAGGTACCTGTTCTTTCAAAGGTACTTTAATTCATTACACTAGTGCAGATGTCTCTGGTCCTGCTCTGTACTGTTGAATAAACTTGTTTTTGTAGGGGTGACATCACATCAGGTGTTATGGTGACTGTGGCAGGAAGCTTTGCTTTCTCAGTGTGGACTTATTATCTCAGTGAGTTCAGGCAAAGGTGTCCCTCACTTGGCGTCTAAGGATTTCATAATGTTCCCAATGGCAACATCTGTTTCTAAGTTGTACTTTGGAAGTGACCTAGAGAGCAGCATACGTACCGACTGCCTTCTCACATTCAGGGACCACCAGCAGCCACAGAGTGTGGTGGGTTACTTTAGGACTCAGGGGCTTTCCCAGGTAGCACTTTCATGATGGGGTTATGGACTCTGAGCCTGAGAAACCACCATAGAAATCAACGCTAATTGTAAACCATGTTTGGTGGATGTGCTGCGGGCATCTTGTCAGGTTTAAATGGCTTTCTGCAATAGATGGAAGAACTCCTGAATTAAGAAGTTTTGGCAGAGAAAGTTCCCTATGTTTTAGGGTTTGCATTGAGGCATATGTTGGCTGTCAGGATATGAAAGACTACGTTTGCTGTGGCAAGCAAGAATTCCCTCCCGCCCCGTTCCCCTCAGCGCACAAGCATTTAGAAAGGTTGGACAGGGCATAAGAACTATTCATAAATCAGGGCTTTCCATGTTATCAAGATCATAAAATAAATTAACTATTTTTCTCCTGTAACCTTCCTAAGAGCCTTCCAAAATATTACAGATATCATTGTTAGCTGTGGAAGGTACTGAGTAGGAAGCCATGTTAGGATAACATGACTGCTTAAACATGGCTGTGGAAGGACACCACCAACTGACCTATAGCTGAAATAGTTCAGCCAGCTACTTTGCCTTATGCACTTCTGAAAATTCAGTTCTCAATAGATTGGTTCCTCTTTGCAAAGGGTGAGATTTTCCTCAATTAATCATAACTGCTTACAATGCAGGCTTTCAGTGTAAGCAAATTCCATGTGCTCCTTCTATATTTAATGAAGCTACAGAAATATTTTGAAAATAGTAATCACAACCTGTAACAGGTGCCTAAAGTAGGCAAGGTGCCTTTGGAGCTATTTCCATCTCTTAAGTACCAAGTCACCAACACTTGTTTAGATCTGCTTTTAGGTGAGATAAATACCACGTTTTGTGACAAAGCAGCACGTGTCATCCAAGCATGACAAAGTTTGTATTAACTCCCTTTTGTGATGTCTCCTGGCCATGGGCTCCTGACCAGTGACAGATCTTGCTCCTTTTCATGTGGTTTTACTTTCTCATCTGACCGTATGGTATTATTCTTCCTTCAGTTATAACGCCTCCATGTTGAAGGGAAATTTTGCTTTTGTTGAGCAAAATAATTCACAAATCTGGTGACAAAAAAAAAAGGCAAAAAAGCCACCCAAACCAAAGGAAAATAACCTCCCTCCAAACAATGTTTTAAAAGTCATCATTTTCTTCCTGCTCTGCATTTTTAACTTCAGATAAAGATCTTTTTCCTGTAGTTTTGAAATCATTTCTTACTCCTTGTACTGTGGTTTTCATTATGCTTTTAGCAGTTTGTCTCTGCTAAAAATAAGTGTTATAATTGTGAATATAATTAGATTTGTTCCACACAATTGCATATAAATGTAACTCCAAGGTGTTTTTAGAACTCCTGTGTTCCTCACTGATGGATTAGTACTAGGGTCTGTTTAGAAATGGTGCTTTACTCTGAGGTAATGCTATTCATGAATCCCAGTCCTACTTCCCCTTTATTTTTGCTACAGTTTCTGCCCAGCATTTTGCTAAAACTGGGAGCATTGGCAAGTGGCTGCCTTGGCAACTGCTAGCAAATTAACTTTTGGGTAGCCTACAAGGCGTATTTATTCTGGAGCTTTCAACTTTAAATGAAAGCATGGATCATCTGAAATGTGTTACTTGGAAATGGAAGAATGAACAGCTGTTTCATGCTCCTTCTTTTAAATCTCTGAGAGTTGGAGCTCTGGTCGTAGGCAGCTTTAAATAACATTTAAGGATGGAGCAAATAGCAGCCTGCAAGTCTTGTGATTCGCTTGCAGAACTGATCTAAGATGTTGGAGGTTTAAATGAGCTGGCAGCCTTTTAACTTAGTGGCGTGAATTTTGATGGGTTTTTTTCTTCATACAAATGATATACGAAAGCTTATCTTTGATTCTTTTTTTTTTTCTCCCTTCTTTTACATAGTATCACGTGTTTCATTATAAACCGGATTTTTTTTTTCTTTTGGAAAGCATGACAGCTACTGTTTTTTTATAACAAACAAGATCCTAACTTCTAGAAATGAAAGATAGGTCTTCGGAAAAGAAAATCTTCTACAGGCAGAGAATGAGATGTGGACTAAATGATTGATGGTATGATGAATGTTAAGTCAAGGACCTGGAAAAATTAAATACTCTGGTAGCTTTGGATTTATATCCAATCCCTAAAAGTGGTCCTGCCTATCCAGCAATACTTCAAATTTCTATAGGCTTATCTATTTGCTCTGCCACAGAAGAACAAGGGAAAGCATAGAAAAGCTGTCCAGACAGCACAACGAAAGCAAAAGATTTCAGACCTGTTTGGCTTGATACAGCTTCTCTTTGTGGGGATCTTACTGAAGATTGTGCACGAGTTGAAACAAGTACCAAGACATCTGCCTTATCCTATGATCTCCAGATTCATGGCTACTTGAACTCCTTCAGCGATTTTCAGAGTGGTATTTTAAGACAAACTGAGACCAGCATGCCCCGCAAGCCTCTTGTTCAAGCTGGACCATAGCAAAGCCATATTCATGGACTCAAAGGTTGAACTGTAAAGCCTGGTGTGTGCAAAACTCATCTGAGAGTGAGGAAGACTGATCTCTCATTCTTGTCCACTCAATGTTTAATACCTTGATAAACTAATTATAAAATAAACATAATCAGCCATCTGTGACATTTCCTAGCTGTTTCACATGCTATTTGGACATCCTAACTTGAAGAAGCTCTTACTTACCTCCTAATTATCCATATTCTTAATACTTTTTATTTCTAGCTGTTCAATAGCTCAGCTCTCGTAAGCCTGGAAAGCATTCTCATCAGTAAAGCATTTTCTTCAGGCTTTTCTGATGGATTGAGATTTGAAAAACCAGTGTGAGGCTGCCCGGGAACCTAAATCTTTCACCCTCTGGAAATTAAAAAGTTCTAGTTGCTTATTTAATTGCATTTTAGTGGAATTGACCTACACAAGTAATGCATGTAGCAAAGAAATATGTCTTTTCAAGATTTCCTGTTTCAGGGCTGCCTGTTTTGGAGATTCTGAAATCCATAGATAAAGTGCCTCCATGTTAGCTCAGCAAAGATAGAGGGCAAAGAGCTTTAGTGTTGGATCCTAAGGAAGATTTTACTAGAATTCTTAAAAACTGTCTCAGATAAATGTTACAATGAATTTTATTTTGTTTTCTTCCCCTGCTCTCCTGGATGGTATTTTGTCTTCTTTGCATTTACTTGCTCTAGCCCTTAGTTCTCAGAAACGCAGACAGATTACAGTGTTCCGTGCAGGGGTATTTTTGAAAGCAGAATTTTAGGGCAGGCACAAAGAATAGCTGTTTTGACTGTGTCTTCTTCACGAGTCAGACAATGCTAGGGCATTCCATGCACTATAACAATGTGGAAAAAATGCCTCTGTGCAGCTTCATGAGGAAGTACATTCATCCTCTGCTTGACAGTCATACCACATTCATTCATGCAGTCTGTGAGTACTGCACAAGAACATAAAATTGCTTTTCTTCTGTTTTCCTTATCTTAACTGTATTTTTCATTCAATTGTGCAAAATTATCTGACCATTATGAAGAAATACAATGACAGTATTGGTCACCAGTAATTAAACTTCTACACAATTGTTACTGAATACGAAAGGACCTTTTCTTTTCAAAAGGAAATTACTCTTTTCTGGAAAGTTCATATTTAAAATAATTCAGACCATTTATATAAGCATATCTGTTTCTTTAATAACATTGAATGAAAGAAATAAAAATGTTTCATGCTGAATTCTTATATCACCACCCACAATATAGAACGTTTTCATTATTATCAAAATGTTGTTCATTCTTTATTTATGAGCTTATACTACAGTATAAAACAGTATGTTCAAAACAAAGTTCTGCTCAAAACAAAGTTCTGCAGTCATTCTGTAAAAATGCAAAGATCAGAATTGAAATTCTCAATTTTTATCTCATTTTTGGATCAAACCCAATTATAACAAATACAAAAATTAGTAATTTTCCAAATAATGGATTTTTTAAAAGTAAGATTTTTGAGTAAGTTAACAAAAATATCTCAATTATTTAATTTCTCATGCTAGTATGATATGTAGTATAGTCTAATATGTTGTTCATCTGGTTTTGTATTGTATTCCATCAATTTAATCTTCCAGATGACTGGAATAAGCCTCACATGCAGGCTGCGGTCCTTATGGGGACCACCCCAGTATCTGTTTGTAGGTCAATACAGCAGAGCACAACAAATCCAGGAAGATGCCTGAAGTGTAATGGTGAAAACTTGATACAGACAATTGAGGAGGTGATGAAGGAAGACACACTGCTGGACCTCATGCTTTCAAACAGTGAGCATGAGACAGTTGACTTCAGGATCTGGAGAAGTGGAAGCTGGTCAAAAAACCAGGACCATCATCCTGGACTTCAGGAAAGAAAACTTTGGCCACTGCATAGATCTACTTGGAAGAATCCTATCAGAAACAGCCCTGAAGAGAAGCAAGCCCAGGAGAGCTGGTTGATTTTCAAGGATCACCTCCTCTGAGCTCAAGATTGGACCATCCTGACAAGCAGAAAATCAGGCAAAGGTGGCAGGAAGCCTGCATGGATGAACAAGTTGCTCTCGGCAAAACTCAAACACAAATTGGTACCATACAAGAGGTGGAAAAAGGCTATTACCAAAAAGCAAAATAGAGGGACTATCCAAGCACATAGGGATGGGATTAGGAAAGTGAAAGCGCACCTGGAGTTGAATCTAGCGAGGGGAAACAAGAAGGGCCATACTCTTCTCAATGGTGTCCAGTGACAGAACAGGAAGCAATTGACAAGAAATACAGGAAATTCCATTTAAATGTAAGAAAATGCTTTTACTGTGAGGGTGACCAAACACTAGGACAGGTTGCCCAAAGACGCTGTGCTATCTTTACCCTTGGAGCGATTAAAAATCCAAGGATATGTGTCTGAGCAACCTATACTAGCAGATCCTGCTTTAGACATAGGAGTTAAATTAGATGATCTCCACAGGTGCCTTCCTATCTCAAGCATTCTGTGATTCTGTGAAATAAGGAAAAAGCTAAGACATTTTTTTCACAGCGATTCCAATTCCAATTCCAGAGCTGGTTTATTTCATGTTGTTCTTTAAACTTGTTAATTGTCTGGATCTTCTAGCATAGAACCTAGCTCTAGTGGTGAAATTCTCCCTACCAAGAAACTCTTTCACCTCTGTGGGGAGCTTGAACCTAATCCATAACACCCATTCAAAAGCACATCAGGTTCTGCAGTTAACTTAGTATCAAGAATTATTCATTAGTTTTCAAGCTGTAGTCCAGCTCTGTTTTTATTTCTGTTTTTTCCATTTAACCTTAAGGGAATTATTTTATCCATCCTACTAATTTCGTCTTTCTTCTGGTTCTATCTGTTGCATTTCTTGTGAGAAGAAAGGAAAGAAGGAAGGAAGGAAGGAAGGAAGGAAGGAAGGAAGGAAATAATCTGGTAAATCAGCCATCTGATATTAAAGGAATGTTGAAATGTCACAAGTTTCACAATATCATAGAATCATAGAATGGTGAGAGTTGGAAGGGACCTTAAAGATCATCAAGTTCCAACCCCCCTGCCATGGGCAGGGACACCTCTCACTAGAGCAGGTTGCTCAAAGCCCCATCCAGCCTGGCCTTAAACACTTCCAGGGATGGGGCCTCCACAACTTCCCTGGGCAACCTGTTCCAGTGCCTCACCACCCTCACAGTAAAGAACTTCTTCCTAATATCTAATCTAAATCTCCCCTCTTCCAATTTAAAACCATTACCCCTTGTCCTATCACTAGACTTCCTGACAAAGAGTCCCTCTCCAGCTCTCCTGTAGGCTCCCTTCAGATACTGAAAGGCTGCTATCAGGTCTCCCCGGAGCCTTCTCTTCTCCAGGCTGAACAGCCCCAGCTCTCTCAGCCTGTCCTCATAGGAGAGGTGCTCCATCCCTCTAATCATCTTAGTGGCCCTTCGCTGGACCTGTTCCAACAGTTCCATGTCCTTTCTATGTTGAGGACTCCAGAGCTGGACACAGTACTCCAGGTGGGGTCTCACAAGCGCAGAGTAGAGGGGGAGAATCACCTCCCGTGCCCTGCTGGTCACGCTTCTTTTGATGCAACCCAGGATACGGTTGGCTTTCTGGGCTGCCAGTGTGCACTGCCGGCTCATGTTGAGCTTCTCATCCATGAGCACTCCCAAGTCCTTCTCCTCAGGGCTGCTCTCCAGCCATTCTCTGCCCAGCCTGTATTTATGCCTGGGATTGCCACGTCCCAGGTGTAGGACTCTGCACTTGGTTTGGTTGAACTTCATGCCATTTGCATTAGCCCACCTCTCAAGCCTGTCCAGGTCCCTCTGGATGGCCTGGACAGGCTTGAGAGGTGGGCTAATAATATGGACTAATTCCAGGTCAAATAACATCTCTTGCAATGGATTTTCACCACATTGGGAAGAATAATAATTGCCTTTCTGTATCAATGTGTGGTAATTAGGTTCTAACATTAAAATTTGTAAAGGTGCAGATTTACCAATATTCATCACTGCGTCATTGCAGAAATACAAGCAAACGTGTTAAGCAACATGCTAAAGAGTACAGTTATTCATGTTGCATACTCTGCAAGTAGCTCAGAAAAGTTCTAAAAAAAAAAAAAGAGAAAAACGTCTCAGGGAATTGAAAGAGGTTTAGAACTAACTTAATATCACAGTTTTAAAGCTGTCACAAAACTGTCCTCCTGGAATGTCATGTACCAACTCACTTATCCGAGATTTACTGTCATCTAAAGTTTGTAATTTTTGAGTAAATCCTTTCATGTGAGGCTTTCTTCTCCGGAGATAGAGTAGCACATGCATTTCTTGCCAGTGGGATGTTTATCTGATTATCAAATAACATTATTCTTTTTGTTTCTGTGATTCATTGAAAAAGGGAGAAGGGAGAAGGAAAGGGAAAGGGAAGGTGAAAAAGAAGATAAAGAAAGGGAAGAGGAAGAGAAAAGAGGAGGCAAAGCAAACCAAGGAAAAGTCAGGCCCTAAAATAAACACTGGAAATAAAACTTTGCCTTGATACTCTTGCTTGCTATTTCTCAGCCCAGAGCTCCTTGTTATCTGGATTCAAAGGAAATTGAAAAGTGCCTGTTTACTTTTGTATGATTTCAGTAAATCTTTTGGTTGATTTTTTTTTCTTAATCTTCATGTCCTCTTTTATCATCCATTGTCATAAACATGTAGTAACTAATGAACACTTTCTAATTTCAATAACTGCATGACAACTTGTTTTCTTTCTCCTGACAGCTCTGAGAATGATCTCCAACCACAAAATCTACATAATTCTCCTTCAATGTTGTATCAGGAAGGTATTTTATTTTGCAGAGTCCAAATAAGCAAATAACTAGTCTGTAAGTACATTATAATTACAGATTACAGACTAATTAGAGAGTTATTTATGCCTGAAGATTACATACTAATTATACATGAAGTTATTATGGAAAAACTGGCAAGTGCTATAGAAGCAATTACTATAAAATTATAAGTAGATGCCATTTGATTTTATGATTATTTGCACCATATGAAATAACAAGTTGCCAAAAATCAGACCAGGCTGGTTTGTTGCATCTGATAGCTTTGACTTTTTAATACCATTAAGTCTCCAAGCACGCCAAGAAACATTTTACAATTGCTCTGCAAAGGCACAGGCATCTGAGCACCTTCCTGTAGTACATTAAATGCCACAACAAACATCTGCTACCTGGAGTTCATTCCACTCTAATGTTACCCCAGGGGAAGAATGTTTTTGTAGTGCCTCCTTTCAGTCAGGTTTCTTTTTCTGTTTTGGGGTTTTTCTTTTGTTTGTTTGATGGGGTTTTTTTCCTGGTTTTTTTTTTCCCCTGACTTGCTTTTTTAAGGTGCCCTCTGGTCTATGTGCTTGTCAGAGACAGCAAGTTGTACTCTTTCAGCTAGGAATGGTAGTAGTGATGCTTGTGACAGGCCCAAGATCCTTCTGGAGTTCATTTCACAGCCTGAGGACTAGTCAAGCAAAGGACTGTTTCCTGCACAAATGACTGAAAGTGTCCTTTTACCTGAGGAGAGTCAGAGCCAGCTATGGTTTTCAATCTCAAGTTCTAAGTGTCTCCCAAAAGAGTCATCTGTTGAGAACATTTTCAATAATCAAAGGACAAAAAAGGCCTAATACATTAAATTATATGAAATAAACCTTTTTGTTTTAATTAACTCTGCCCCCTTAATTTTAAAAGGCTACTTTCAGTGTGATAGTGAATAAATTAATTTATTATTTCAGTGCTGAGACAGAAAAAATTAAACCAAAAAATTCATGCTGTCCAAAACTACAGTGCATGCTTGCAGGCATGAATGTTTTTTTCCCTGCCAAATCTCTAATATTTGAACGAGGGAAAATATTTTGCACAGCTGAAAGTGAAGTATTTCATAGATGAACATTTGTAGTAAAACTCAGGGGAAGAAAAAGTTGCGTCTATAATGTGCTAGTGATGGTCCATGATGTTCTTCTTAAGACGCTTTTTTAAGAAAGTGAGAAATCCAGTTCTCCACTCATTTATCCTGGGAGGGAAGTCAACCTCATGATCTCAAGTGACAATGAAGCTGTTGCATAAGTCTCTGACTCAATTAGGATTTAAATATTTCATAGCAAATGGGACAGAGTCATTAGGAGAGATTGAGGGACACTCAGGCACTTCAGAAGGTATTATAAGGACACAAGAAAGCTTGTTTCAAACACTTCTGTAGGTTCAGAGGACTTGGATAGTGCTGTCTCCAGTAGACCCCAAGCCTGTAAACTGGTGATGTGGTGTTTAAGGAAGGTGCCTCTCAGTCTTTCCTGTTAGAGCTGTTCTGCTTTGTATATCTATTTTACTGATCGTTCTGCGGTGTACGTTTGTGGTCAAGACACTATCCTGAGGGACAAACTGCCTAGATCCCAGTCCCTTTTTCAATTAGTATTTCATACAAAGGCACACAACTTTAAGAGGAAGCACTGGAAACATAAACAGAAGCAGAGTGGTCGGAGTACTTGCCTTAGGAATAAAGGGAGAAGAGCTCCAAACCATTTATTGAGAACTAGGACTTGTCCCTCACATGCTGGTTGGCACTCATTCGTTCTCTGGATAAAAGAGAAACAATCTCTGTTCCAGTTCTTTTGTGAATTCATCTGGGAACTGTGTTTTTGTTCTCTCCCTACCTCTGGTTGAAATTATTCAGTGAATTAAAGTCAAACTATCAAAGCAGGTTTAAGATGTCTATAACACCATTGTTGGTGAAAAATTTATGCTCTGAAGAAAAAGTGTTCAGGTCTATATTTAAGAGACCTTAGATTATAACCACTTTAAAAGCTTCCTCTTTCCTCTAATTCAAAGGAGACAGGGGGAACAGTGCTACTTCACTGTAAAGGGCAGCTTTCTCTTGATTATTCTTTTTGTCACATTTAAGATGGTTAAAGCATTTTAATATGTTATTCATCCTATGGACGAACTGATAATTGTCTTTTGTGTTACATAGTAATCATCTCTGGAGGTCGTCACAGAATAAAATGGGTCAAGTTGTAAAAAAGTATTCCCTAATTTTCATTGTTCCTGTAGTTTGGTATTCAATATGAAGCTATTTTAAAAGCTTTATTGTTTGGAGCGGCAACCAACTACGGCTCCTGGTAAACTCAATGAGAATTGTGAAGAGGTAACGCACATTATTGGGTGGTCTTAACATAATTAACCATATAGGTCAGATAATTAACCAGTGTAAATAATTTCAAAGGATCTCTTTCAATTTAGACCAGTTGAAGGTCTAATGCATGGAGTATTTTCACCTAAGTGAAGTCCTTGAGCAACTTCTGCCCTTTTGAATAAGTTCCTTCTCCTTATGCCTTCAAGGCTACAATGTTTTCTTTTTAAAGAGAATAACACATTAATATCAGCAAAGCTATTTTATGAAATCATAGTGTTTATTCTTGACATTGTTATTACAGGAAAATTGTTTATAACATAAGGCCATGTTTATAGGTAGAGATGCTTAATAATATTTCTACAAGCAATTCATAAGGTTCAGAGAGTCTCATGGGAACTAGTTATTTTTATTGTGTCTAGTGCATGTAGTGCCATTTCCTTTTCTAGTATTTTAGACTTCTTACTGTGACCCAGCAGTGGTGTACAGCATTACTTAAAAAAAAAATAAATAAAAACCCAAAAAAAGCAGAGACTATATTTCCCTTGTTAGAGCTCTGTATGTGAGTCCCACTGCATGCTAGTACAGAGGAAACTGTGTGGACTGGAGTTCCGATACTTTGACAGAAGGAAATTATGATGCCCATTTTCTCCACCTCTAGTGGTTGTTAATGTTTTATGAAGGGAAAAGGAACATTTTGGCATTTGGTAAGGACAGTTTCTAATTAAGGCTTGGATTCAACAAGGCACTTAAGTTCTAATGGGACTTAGACACATGCCTGACTGGAAGCCTGCCCTGCCCAGTCCCAAATTTTCCATCTAACCACTAAACCACAGAATCAGGTTCTTTCTTATTCGCTCTTCTTCTGAACCCACAAGCTTTTCTCACAGCAGCCTATCTCATGAGGCCAGCGCAGAGGCTATTGTTATTCAGTGTGTGTTGCCATGTTATGTTATACACAATCTACACTGCAGGCACCCAGCACAGTTAGAAATAGCACAGAAAACAAGAGGTACTGGACTAAGTGGTAAGACCAAATTGCTCACTGAAGGCAGATCTTCTACTTATTGGGGAAATAGATCAGCATCCAGGTTGTAGTCTCAGCCTTGCAGACAGTGTAAATACACATATGGGCCTTGTGCTGACAATGCTTGAATTGGATAAAGTGTTTTGAGTTACAAAACATTTTGAATTACAAATTGAAATTAAACATTTGAAATTATAGCACTGATTAGATTATTCTGACATAGTTAGACTAAATAAGATACGGGAACTTATTACAAAAATACAAAACAGGATGTCTGTAAATAAGCTGTTCTGTCTACCTGTGTGGCTTTCCCTGGTGAGAATAATGCTGAGCATACATTTCTTAGTGCTCAGCAAGACAAATAATGTTTTTGGATGTCTTTAGGTACCCTAAATCACAAGTTTGAAATATGGTATATTGCAATTGTATAGAATGAAAATCAAATGTCATTGTCTTTGGATGCTGGAAGATTGCACTGCCCTGTTTACTCTTCATGTTGCTTTATGTTAGCATTTTCCATGTGCTATCCTGCAAGCAAAAAAAAAAAAAAATATATATATTGCAGTGAATCTTGTCAATGTGGTAAGGCTTACTTACCTAGATTGAGGAAAATGGGGAAGACAGAGCTTAAGAGGAGAAGGCAAGATGGACTATGGCATAAAGTTGAACAATGGTACTGCTGCTTATTGATGGATTTTAGGGAGAAGAGTGAAAATTTCTCAGTCCTTTGGAGGACTTGTTGCTGATATACACCTAGTGCGGTTGTGCTGCAGATATTAGAGCAGGTTTTTGTTGCAGGTGTCTAAGTTTAAGAAAGTTTGTGTTTTCAGACCCAGTCATTTGGCTGTGTTTCCCATTGGCTGGCTTGTTGTATCTCCTTTCTTAAAATGAAAATACTCTGAGGTATTTTGCTTTTCCCTACACAGATGCCTGCAGTTCTTCAGAGAGCTCTGAATTACTGTGTAGGAACCTGCTGTCTAAAACCTAGCCACTGTTGTGTTCAATTGTATTTTTAAAAAAAAAATAAAAATCTTTGAGCTGTGGAATACTTGCTAATTATTTTTGGTTTTATTTTTTATTCCTAGTTCTAATCCAGTATTATTTGATGTTGGTTTATTCTTTTGCCATTTCAGAAATATTAATGGGATCAGTTTATGGTTTGGTCATTTGCATGGACAAATGAGACCTCTTTCTTATAGTAGTTTTTAAGGGAAAAAGGACAAGAGGAAATGGCCTTAAGTTGTGCCAGGGGAGGTTTAGATTGGATATTAGGAAAAACTTCTTTACCGAAAGGGTTATCAGGCATTGGAACAGGCTGCCCGGGGAGGTGGTGGAATCGCCATTCCTAGAGGTATTTAAAAGACAGGTGCACTTGGTGTTGAGGGACATGGTTTAGTGGTGTTTTTGGTAGTGTAGGTTATGGTTGGACTTGATGATCTTGAAGGTCTCTTCCAACCCAAGTGATTCTATGATTCTATGATTCTATGATTAATATAATACAGTAAAGTACCCTCCATCATAAAATTTTGATTTGTGCTAGTGAAAAAGAAAATATGAAGAGGGCACTTCACAAAGAATATTTTGCAACTCTGGAACATTAGTGATCTCAGATTATGTTGTTTTCAGGCCATCTGAATGGCAAAAAATAATTAACAATTTAATTCTCATCAGTGACAAAGTCCTCTTATTTACTCTGTGAAAAGAGACATTCTACTTATATTTGCAGAATGAATAGAAATGTGAGGCAGGCTACTGATTCATTTTTGTGTAATGGAAGCTCACAGAAGAAAGAAAAATCCCCACCATCTGAAGTTCATTATATCACAATTAGAGAGCAGACCCAACATAAGCAGTCCAAATACTGTACAACATTGCACTGTCCCAAATTACTCTAATGTTAGAAATGTATCATGTTTCCCAAAATGTGCGGATCTGTACTTCAAAGGCATCTAGCAATTTGGACAAGAAGGGGAAGAAGTCAAAAATGAACTCACAGAATGCACCATATGTTCAGGAATTACTAAAAACAAGTTTTCTAAAAATCCTTTACTTTAAAGAATCTCTTGCTGGATCCTCAAAACAGAGATGTAATGAAGAGTCCCTGAAAACATTTGCCTTCTATTGTTTCATCTGAATCATGGCCTTTAAGCTCCTTTCAGTTACTTAAGAGTATGATTCTCATTAAAGAGTGAGATCTAATATTTGAAACATTTCATAGAATGGTTTGGGTTCGATAGGACCCCATGGGCAGGGACACCTTCTGCTAGATCAGGTTGCTCAAAACCCCATCCAACCTGGCCTTGAAGACATCCAGGGAGGAATTTATGCTGCAAAATTTTGTTTTTATTTTATAATTCTGACTGCTTCATCTCAAACACTACACAAAGTTGCCCTTTGCTAAGTTTCAAATTGTAGATGTCAAAGTCATAATTTCAACTTTTCATGTTCTAGCATATTTAAATTATTTTCAATAATTTACCAAATTTAAAATTATTAGGTCTTAACAGTTCGATTCAAATCTTCTGGTAGAAAGCAACGTCATTAGAAATTTTTCCACCAGTTCTGGTCAGTAGCTATTTTTAGTTGTAAATCACCCTCACCTGAGTCCGTGCCTTACCGAGCAAGCCACCCAGTGACCACTGCTAGCAAAATCATGGCTTTCCTATCAGGTGAATGGGAAGAGCCCTTTAAAATCTGGGTTCTGCTGTCTGCTGCCCAGGTAAATAAATCTGCCTCTGTAAGAATAATCTTATTGCCTGCATCATATTAATTCAATATCGTGTTATACTCTAAGGACTGTTATGTACTTCACATGCATACCACAACAGCAAGATGTAGCCCTATCTTTTTTAAAACTGGAAGTGGTAAATAAAACTGAAACTATTTTTCTTTCGTGAATGTGAAGTATCTGGGTAACTCTGCTAGGAAAAAAGAAAAAGAAAAAAATTTTGTATTTTGTACATGTAACCTTAATGTTACAAATTATTTTGTTTGGCTTGAAGATGTTTATGCCTGCCTGCAGCTCTTCAATTATAATTAAAAGAGTTTCAGGTCACTCAGTCTACATTTTTAATCCTTGCAGCTCCAGCCAGGGTGCTCATCATATGGAAAAATTTTGTTATGAGGAATAGGATTCAGCACTTAATGTATTTTGCCTTTTACTGTTAGCACCTAAACAAAAAAAGGGGTTTCTGTTTGGTTGGTTGGTTATGTTTTGTGCTGAAGAGGGTAAGTAATGGCTTTAACAACAGTAAAGTGATTTGCACATACCAAATACACATATGGTATCGTGATTTTCCTGAATATTTTTAGGGGGAAAAAAAAATGAAAAAGACACAGACTTGTCAGGTAGGCACAGGAAATTATCCTCAGCTAAACGAAGCCCCTTCTTTCCACTCCTACAGCTAATAAGAGCTTAAAGACAACACTCTTCAGTCTGTGGTCTTTTACACCATAAAACACAGTAGCATCCTCAAGTAGTTGAGGAACTCCTGCACTGCTAAATCATCTGTGAAGGATCGAAGAAGTAGATATTGCAAAGTAGTGCAGAATGGTCCTGTTCTCTATCTTAGTTTCAATCATCATCTGATCAGGAAAGCAGGATGAGGTATAAAATATAGGAATGTGAAAACAAAAAAGCCCCAAATACTGTAAGAAGTGGTAAGAATTTT
>VZSF01006295.1:321806-493827 GCA_013398295.1 Chionis minor
TTATTTTATTTTATTTTATTTTATTTTATTTTATTTTATTTTATTTTATTTTATTTTATTTTATTTTATTTTATTTTATTTTATTTTATTTTAGAAAAAATCAAAAAACTGTGGTAAAATAAAAGCAAAATACCTTTACTATGAGCACAGATACTTTACCATCACTTTGTGACATTAAAAAGAATCTTATGTGCCTTAAAGCAACAAAGTTCAAGAAGGAAAAAAAAAAAAAAGAAGACAAAAATAACCTCATGTTCATAACCACTAAAAAATAAATGTATCATTTCTTTCTGCTTAATAGGACACATCAGAAAAGCAAAACAAGAGCTGAGACNAAAAAAATTTTGTATTTTGTACATGTAACCTTAATGTTACAAATTATTTTGTTTGGCTTGAAGATGTTTATGCCTGCCTGCAGCTCTTCAATTATAATTAAAAGAGTTTCAGGTCACTCAGTCTACATTTTTAATCCTTGCAGCTCCAGCCAGGGTGCTCATCATATGGAAAAATTTTGTTATGAGGAATAGGATTCAGCACTTAATGTATTTTGCCTTTTACTGTTAGCACCTAAACAAAAAAAGGGGTTTCTGTTTGGTTGGTTGGTTATGTTTTGTGCTGAAGAGGGTAAGTAATGGCTTTAACAACAGTAAAGTGATTTGCACATACCAAATACACATATGGTATCGTGATTTTCCTGAATATTTTTAGGGGGAAAAAAAAATGAAAAAGACACAGACTTGTCAGGTAGGCACAGGAAATTATCCTCAGCTAAACGAAGCCCCTTCTTTCCACTCCTACAGCTAATAAGAGCTTAAAGACAACACTCTTCAGTCTGTGGTCTTTTACACCATAAAACACAGTAGCATCCTCAAGTAGTTGAGGAACTCCTGCACTGCTAAATCATCTGTGAAGGATCGAAGAAGTAGATATTGCAAAGTAGTGCAGAATGGTCCTGTTCTCTATCTTAGTTTCAATCATCATCTGATCAGGAAAGCAGGATGAGGTATAAAATATAGGAATGTGAAAACAAAAAAGCCCCAAATACTGTAAGAAGTGGTAAGAATTTTCATTGTAAACCCTTTTTTCTTCATTTCCTTGCCCAACAACTCATTGATATTTTCTTTTCCCTAAACAATGCCTATCAACAGTTGCACTTTGCATACATTTGAGAAGCTCTCACCTACTGTAGCCTCAGTCTACGTGGGAGTCGTATGATTAAATTTGAAAGTTCACAGTGTAGGTACCTCCATGAGACAAAAGCCACATTAATTCCCTGTAGAGTGAAAAGTGCCCTGGCCAGCAGAGACAATGAGATGTAGAATGCTTCTGAAACATATCTGTTTCATCCAGTGGATCTCATCCTAATTTGCAATACTGTATTGACTAAACTTCTATATCTCCCTCAAATATAATGAGAGACAGGACTGCAAGCTTACATAAAGACACATGCAAGGGAAGGTGATGGGAGGAAATTTATACCCCACAGAGGCATCTAGTGCCACTTTTGTGTTTCAGATATATCTCATGTGATCAGCTGCTGCTCCAGAATAACATGGATCTGCTCTAAAACCAGTGTCACACTGGCTAGGACCATGAAGAGGTCTTGGATTTCCAAAGTTAACTCAAAAGGCACTACATTTCAATGCTTAGGTAAACTCTCTTAATTTAGGGAAGATGAGTTTGACATCTTATGACAAGAAACATGTCCACACTTCCACAAGCTCTTTATATCATGTAGACATGTAAAATAATGTTTCTGGAAGACAGAGGAACACTTCTTTCACAAATTTCCATGCCACACTAATCCCTTTTCTGCAATCTACTGTGGATATTTTATTTTATTTTATTTNTAACCTCATGTTCATAACCACTAAAAAATAAATGTATCATTTCTTTCTGCTTAATAGGACACATCAGAAAAGCAAAACAAGAGCTGAGACAACTGTGGTAGTTGCTAGAGCTTCAAAACTCAATTTCTTGACTGATGGACGCACGTAGTTATACCCAGGGCAGGAAAACTGAGCTTGAAGAAGAATTTGATGCAGTATAGAAGAGGAGGGTGAAGAGATGGAAGCGTACAGGCTGTATATAAAAGGAGCTCTAAAAAGTACAGAGGGGAAAAAAAGAAAAAAAGAAAACAATCCCTCCAAACCCCAACCAAAGAAAGAGAATAAAGAAAAAAGGTAGAAATAGCCAGATGGCCACAAATCCCCAAGTTTGTTAGCTGCAAGTTGAATCATCATCCCTTAATAGCACTGGATGTGAATGTGTCAACGTAATTCAGCAGTTGAGAATATTACTTGAAGGACTGTCCTTGAACAGTCCAAAAAAGGGCTTTTCTCCAAGTTATTTCCCTACATGAATATTCATTCACAGTGAAAGATGGGACAGCAAAGTAAAATATCATTGTTGCTTATAAATACGCGATTAATTTCAAAGTCCCTACTTACAATAGTTGCAAACTGCAATATGTGTCTATCTGTATGTCTTTACGACTTTGAAAACACAGAAATATTAACCAATACTCAAAACACCCCTAAGCTGTAAGCAATTACTAGCATCCCTCCTTTACCATAGGAAGTGAGAGGAGACAGACTTTTCCTGGCGTTACACGGAGAACTCTGGAGTCAAGGGAGGGAAGAGTGAGTGCAAAGGTTAAGACATAGAGCCAGGATTAATACAGGCCCTTGAAGGGTTTTAAATGGTCTTGACTTATCATTTTGGAGATACCTGATGAGTGCAAGGTTGGGCTGGCGTGACTCATGCATCCCAGACAGCCAGATTTCTGATACGTAAACTAAATCTGAGAATTCCTGCTCTGGCTTTCTAACCAGTTAGCATCGTGAAGCTCGCAAAATCAGGAATTTCCTTAGCAAGACTAGAGATGTCAAGCTGCCTGATCAAGTGAACAACTTCTTATGGAAGAGAGAATAAACATCTTTCCACCTTTTCTGGAAATTCTACATCTTTATTACAGATCGGTCTTGACAAGTTGTCATCATGGCATCTCTTTGCCCACCGTGGACAAGATGTGCACATAGAGGACTTGGCCTCCCTGGTATATCATGGTGACTGGAGTTCACACAGAGGACTTGCCTCTTTCCCTGTCCCTCCTTTGAAGCTGGCCAACGGAATAGTTTTTTTAAGGAGAGGGGGGCAGGCGGGTTGCAATTTCTACAGCCTAAAAATAACAGCTTTTAAATTGACACTGAGGAGGTGGAAAGATATGACAATAGAACACAAGTGAATACTCTGTAAGAAACTGGAAACTGAAATGGAGAGATATGACCCGACATACAGAATCAGCACAACTGGCACATGATTTATTGATTATGGCCTGTCATATGAGAGGCCCTCAGCTAGCTGAAAAGCACAAAGCAAAGTAGTATTTTTCTCTCTATAGAATTTGGCATTTGGAAATTGCATACACTTTACCTTTACAGTGATTACTGTCTCCACACAAAGGAGTATGTGACTTTGCTTTTGAAGGCAGACATGGTGCAAACTGTGCGATTTTTTCAGCTGCCAGTGGAAAAAGCTGTTGATTATGCTATTGATTCACAAAGATAACTTGGAGGGCCAGAAAAATACTTGATGGGGAGCAGATGAGTGCAAAATCTGCATGCATTTGTGAATGTGAAACAAGATATTGGAAGACTACAAAAAACATCATCATGAACAAAAACATCCTTTTATCTCCTTTAACTGCAGTAGTTTTGCCTGCATGAACTTCTGAGTCATTCTTTTGTGATCCTACCTTCTTTCACAATTTGGACAGTCACATGTACAATCTGTACTCCTAACCCTGAAAAATTACTTCAGGGTCTGTAGCAAAATAGCCCAAAAGAAAATATTCACATAGTGAATGATCCAACTACATCCCTTTTGAAGTCAATGGAAATGTGACTTCCAGAATCTTTGATCTAACATCAATAAACTGCAGGAAACTCAGCAAGGGCCATGAAGATGCTTGAGGCTCGAACACTTAGGCTGTGAGCTGAGGCTGAGGGCCGAGTGCTTGTTCAGCCTGAAGAAGAAGTGGAACTGGAGGGATGTAGCAGCAGCCCCCAGTACACTGTGGGGAAATCACCAAGAAGCCTGGCTCTTCACAGTGGTGTGTGGTGAAAGGGTGGGCATAAGTTGAGAAAAAAAAATATGTTCAAATTGGATATCCTTATATCACAGAATTCTGTGATATAAGGAGAAAAATTTCCCCTTGAGGACAGTCAGACAGTAAAGCAGGTAGTCTAGGGATGTTGTGTTATCTCCATCTCTGAAGGTTTTCAAGACCTGATGGGATACAGCCCTAAGCAACCTGGTTTGACCCGTTAACTGACCTTCTTTGAGAAGGATTTTGGGCTAGGGACCTCCTGAGGTTCCTTCAAACCTGAGTTATCCTATAATCTTCATACCTAAGTGCTTCAAGAACTCATGGTAGCTCAAGAATGTATTAATGGTATGCACACTTATCAGAAAATTAACTATGGAAATAACATTAAAAATATACATAGGTTTTTTTGTTTGGCTTTGTTTTGTTTAAGGTGGCTGTATCAAATTTCAGTATTGGGATATTTTATTAAAAATATACTTGATTGCTAGGAGAGAAAGTGATTATCATAACTGATAGCCCAGTTGACAGAACAAGTCAAACTGGTAGATGTTGGTGCTTGGACATTTGCATGTACATGGGCTTTAAAGAAGACTGCTCTCTCGTTTATGGTAATGAATCTTCCACATATGTAATTGGTATCCCAGAAACTATTCCAAACTGATATTTATGCATCACATATAAGGAAACAAAAGCCTTCTTTACAGTTACCCTTTCTTTAACTTGAGATAAATAATAATGATTTCAAGTTTTTGAATAGGATTTTCTAAATCATTCTGATCTAAGTATTTCTTGGAGTGTAATGGAATGTGCAAATCCAGGAACACTGCAAACTCAGAATAGCCTATAATGTTTTAATAAGTATCTCTGAATGAACTTACAGGATCTTATGGATCTCCATGTAAGCTGCTAAGGGGCCTGGCTACTGATACCCAACTTGTGTGCTTGTAACAAGAAAGGATATCTCACAGTGGAATGCACTGAAAACTTAGCCAAAGAGATCTGGTAGGATCCTGAGTCTACAGGCTTCAGGGCATTCTCCTTTGCCTCCACAATGCTGTTAACTGAACAAAAACTAGCCTAAATATAAAATAGTCAAAGTAATCCGTTTCCTTTACTTTCTTAGGGCTCTAACACCATTTTAATGAGGTCTAATTAAAGCTACAAATAAAATCATGAGGGAAGTATTTCACAGGATTCTTATCCTATAAAATATTTGTGTTATTTTCTTTTCAATTTTGCTGTCATTTCTACTTATATGTCCTTAGAGTATCCATTTGAATGATGTAGAACTAGTTTCGGTATCTACTATTAGTCTGGAGGTCCTCTGTTCATATGAGTGAATTAATGGCCAGATCACCTAGAGGTGAACCCTATCCCATATAGCTGACAAATCTTATGTTCCAGTTCTCGAAATTTAGTGCCTACTTTTCTAGCCAGACCTGCAGACGTCTACTGAAATGATTTCTTAGGAATAGTTCTGAAGGATAACCCTTAGCTCCAGAAAGCTATTTCAATATGATGCAATTATGTATCACTAAGTCTTGATACAGAAAAGTTAATGAAAAGTCATGAGAAAGTGATAGTGTTTCCTTGGCATTTCCTCAGGAAAGCAAAATGGAGAATAAGAAGAGTCATAGACTCAGCGCTGATTGATCACTTTTGCTGTATAATTAATCAAAGGATCAGAGAAACCTGTTAACTACTGTGTCCTTTGCATTTTGAACCATTAACTGACAGGTCTGCTAGACAAGCAGGAAGAAACTACACTTGCACTAAGAAATTATACAGTGCAGCAGAGTTTATCTGTGGAAAGAAGAGGCAGCCAAGTGTTACTATCTTTCATGTCCACCTCTTCTTTTATTTTTTCCAATTTGTTAACCTGTGTGTGGAGCTTAGAAGACATTCTTTTCCTTTCCCATCATCAGTTTAGGGATTGGAACAGGGTCAAATAGAGACCTGTAAACCACACAGTTTTTATAATGAGTTTAGAGCTTTCCCTTCTGTATTTGTTTTGTATTCAATTTCAGGACTGGCCAAGGATTACTTGGTTTCTAGGGTGTGATGCGTTTGGCATAGCATGGCTTAGACTGGCTAGCTGTTGCCTCTGCCTGTTTCAGCTGCAATTTTTCGCAATGAACTCCTGAGCCCTTGCTAGGGTCCTAAAACTAGCAGAAATGCGTCCCGGCGAGAATAATAAAAACATTGATGCAGATTCTGAATTAACTGATAATCGAGGGGTACAATCTGAAAATAGTATTAAAAATGACAAATCACCATGATCCCGTGGCTAACAGACAGCCAACAATCCCTTCTATAAGCAAACAAAAGCAGAGGAATGGCCCAGCTACAGACATAGCGTGTAGGCAGTGGACAGATTCTAACACATTTTCTTATGCTTTGTTTCCTCATAGGATTTAAAAAAGATAATTTTTTTTTTTAAGAGCTTGCAAAAGAGAAAAGTAGTTGGAATTTAGCCAGTTTGAGCACTCATGTAGCTATGGACCAAAATAGATGCATGGTTTCAGAACCTCAATTTGAAAGCAAAATGCCAAAATATCTTCAGAACCACCATCCCAATCTAAAACCAATGAGCAATGAGAGAAAATTCACAATAAAAAAAAAATAAAAATGGGGCTCTGGTCTGGGTAAAACTGTGCAAGGTCCACTCATTGAACTGTCAGAACTGCATGGTTATCAGTATGGTGCCCTGAGAATAGCATATATGATCTCTTTGTTCATCTTCTCTGTGACTCTCATCTCCCTTCAAAATATTCTTGGAATCCACAATCCAAATGAAATCAGATTTCTTAAAGGGAGACAGACTGCAAAGATATCAGCTCTTGGAAATGTCATGGAAAAGGTATTTAGAATATGCAATTGGGAAGAGCCTGGGAGCTCAACTTTATTTAGCAGCAGCAGGACAGTTTGAATGTCCCAAAGAACCTTTATAAATGCCAGTGAGTGCAACCAGAGTGCACGAAGCCATGAGGAAACAGAGCTCCATTTGTTCCAGTGCTCATGTGAAGGTTTGGGTGGCATCAAGGAGTGACAAATAGACTGAAAGTCCTCCTGGTCAGCCTGCTTTGGAAGTAGAAGGAAATGAGGTCTGTAAGCCATACACCTGAGAGGACACAATCATGCATTTTAATAACACTTTTATTACAGAAACTTTAGAGCAGTTCAGAGGCCATTCCATTAGGCAATGTACAAATATATAATCCAAGATATTCTCTTTTTGAAAGTGTTTGAAAAACAAACAAAATAGAGAGATAGAACAATATTAAATAGAGGGGAGAGAGGGAGGGAGGAGAGGGGGAGTTACGGAGAGAGGCAAGTTGCATTTAGTACATTACTAAATGATGTCTGTTTTGTAGTGAAAAAAGAGTAACTTAAAATATAACCATTACAAGTAATTAACAGGAGAGGAACTGAATCACATAGACACTGTCAAAAATTGAAGAAGAAATCTGCACAGAACTAGCAACTCATGCCCAAATACACAACTCTGGTTTTAAAAATAGATTTGCTAGCAAATGTATATGTTTCAGCTAGGGATGTATGGCTTCTCTTAGTGCTCAGAGTCTGGATGAGTATACAAGTTCATTAAACTTGCATGTTTATTCAGATGAAGCTTTCAGAATTCATTACATTCCTGCTACAATCACTAAATTCACTATAAAATTTTATTAAAATGGTTTAGAAAGATATGTCTACCTAATTGCAGAAGGCTGAGGAGTAAGGAAAACACACTTGTCTACATGACCCAGCAACTGTATCATTCCACACACACCCTCAGTGTTACCTTAAATATTATTACTCCATGCTCTAGCTTTAAAAAGAGAACATTTATGAAAGTGTGGCTTTTATTTTATGTCCTTCCACTCCAAAGCAATGCATAACCCACTAAAAAAAAAGGTATAAATTACACTTTCAGACAAAACTTCTGCAAGGAAAAAATAAAGCAATAACAGTGGGTTTATTTTATTAGTCTGAAACCATAAGCACCAGCCAGTATATGGTGTACTAGCTGAACCAAAGATTTCAACTGCTTCTGCAGTTCAGTGATTCACTTTTTTTTTTTTTTTTTTTTTTTTTTTTTTTTTTCTCTCAGCAGCACAACTACTCTTCCCTGCAACATCATCTTGATCATTTCCCTTTATCCTCTTTCTAGCCTTTAATCATGTTTGGCTTGACTAAGCTAAGTAAGTAACTTTAAAGATTAGTCTAAAAACAACGTTCCATAGTCTGGTTTGGTTTTCACTCTGTAGCTGGCCAGAAGCCTGACCCTGCTTAAGTGCTGATAGTGTAACTCCTGAAAGAATGGTACCCCCATACGTACTGCTGAGCTCTCTGCTTACTTGTTACTGCAAAATATCTGGGTGGGTGGAGAAGAAGAGCTATAGTGACAAATGTTTTTTGATTCCTTTAGCGTGGACAAAGCAGTTCTCCTAAAAAGACTGAGTTTTCAGAAAGATTCAGGCCATCACCTCACCTTAATCCCTTTGGTGTCCTAGGTTGTATAGCCAAAAATAGAAGCATCCAATCATTTCTGGAAAACTAAGGAGACTTTGAGTTTTTCCCTGGCAACCAGTTGTCTCGTCCTGCTTCAGTAGATGCTGAAGTTACACTGTAATGCACAGTAGCTCAGTGTTTTTCTTAACACAGGCAAATTTTACCTGTATAATTATGGATCAGTTAATATATTTGACTTTAAATTGCACCAAAGCTAATTCACAGACTCATTTCACTTCACAGACCTCTCCTGAGAGTCTAATCATAGCTGCATATAATTTAGGGTCAGTCTTTTGCAGAAGTCTTAGTCTCATGTGATTTTAAAAGGCAATGAGAGGATCTTGAAAAGCTGTCCAGCAAACATTTAGCAAATTCTTCCAAATTCTCAGCTGGTGTAAATTGAGATGATGCCATTGATATGAAGGGCTAAATTTACATCCACTGAGAGTCCGGCCCTTGCAATTTGCTCTTTTTTCCCTACTCTGTGGAAGTTTTCCCTGGTGCACAATTCACAGGTTTATCTTTAGCTACAGAGTGACCAATTAAAGGTCAGAAAAAGGCATTTTAGCAGCACCGCTCTGAAACATTAAGCACTTCCTGTTCACGCAGTCAACAGCTTATATAGAGATATAAAAATATATGCATATATTTAATTAAAATTTAAAGAAGGATATTCTAAAAATATTCCCTATAACAGGTGAAAAATGTCTTTATGAAATTAATTTCCTAAAACTATGATGCAGAGTGATTAAATTATAAAAAATGCACTTTACACCTGGAAAAGTATGAGTGATATAAATGAGATAAGAACTGAATCTGTGAGAAACTGGAATCATCGTCAGTTAATAGACTTTATTTCACTGAACTGAACTGAGCTTGAGTTAATTTGCAGTCCATTCACCAAAAACTATTATAGCTTGGCTGTGATGGAAACGCTTTTATCATGAGACGTAATGCAGTGAAATTGTAGGATTAAGAGAAATGAGGTGAAGGAGAAAATTTGACACACACACTGGCATACATTCCAAGGAAAAAAGGGTTTCAACAGCAGCTTTACTGAATCAATATTTGTAATGTCATAAAGCACAGGGACTCCATTTGGAATTGAGGCTTTGCTGTGCTAGATACTATGCACAAATATTTCAAAAAAATGGTCAGTACCCTAGAAAGTTTAGAAGTCTAATTTATGATAAAAACAACAGTTGGATAAAACAAACAAATCTAATGAGTGCAATCTGTTTCATTGAGCCAAAAAAAAAAAAAAAAAAAAAAGGTAACTGAGAAGCAACTTGATTATGGTTCATAAACACCTCCAGAGGGAGGAAATAGAAGGTACTTAAGTAGTCCTCCATGGAACAAAGAAAGGCATAACAAGGAGCAGTTGTTGGAAGTGAAATCCAAACAAATGCAAATGAGAAATCAGTCAGAAAATGATAGTAAAGATGATTAGCCTAAGAAACAAAGTATTGAGAGGAATGGCAGATTCTCCACCTTTTCAAGCATTTCAGCTAAATCTGAAAGGCAGTAACAAGACAAGGTTTGGTCATACTGCACTTAGGTCATTGCTACACAGATTTGTGCAGGTAGATACAAGTTTGTGGTACACTCCAAGGCAGTTGGAAGCAGTGTCTCTGTATCGAAAGCCATTTTCCCAATTTAATGTAGCACACCTCTCAAACTGCGACCACAGTGAGCTTGCATCTCTTTGCAAAAGACCGCATGGAGTCGTTGGTACAAGTGTGATAGGGTGGGATTTCACTATGCCCATTAAACAGGAGGCCAGACCAGGTGGTAGCTGAAACAAAAAATCTACAAGCTAGCAGAGGGTTATCAGCTACCCATTTGCAACCAATGTGAAACAAAGCTGAAAAGACATGTTTTACCTATTTCAGTCCTTGCAAACAGCTATATTTTCGTGCTTTCAAGATAAATCTTCTGAAGGAAAGTTATGAGCTTGTAAACCGATTTACATCTCAGTCTTTGATAAGATTTAGTTTTCTCCCAAATTCACAAGACTAAGCATCTTGTATGATTGTAGGAACAAACCTTAAGACAGCCATATACCTTCTCCCCTGTTTTCACAGTGGTGTAGTATAGTTGGCCTTAGTCTTGGTACATAGCGTGAGATGTCCAAGATGTCCATCAAAAGACCAGTGGTGCCTTCTCAGTTTCACAAATTTTCTTGTCTCATTTTTTGAAACAATTGTCCAGTTCTGCTGCTGACAGGTACAGTGCATGGCAACATAACGGCATAACAGGTGCTGGAAGAATGTGAGGATATCTCTTCCATAAGGTTGTCCTCTGATAACCTGGAAAATTCACACATACAATTTAATTTTCTTTTGTTTTCAGTGCAGACTTTTCCTTGAGGGTTTACTTTTCTCCATTGTTTTCTTTGTGTTTCTAGACTATCTTTGAGGTGGCTTACAGTGTCTCTTTCAAGCTGATTTTAAAACATTTGCTCAAGGGTTTGGAAGAGACTTTTGGAATTTACAAAGTGTATTTTCACCAAAAAGGCCCAAAACAAAACCAAAAAAATCCCCCCAAAACAAACTCAAACCAAAAAGACAAATTCCACCTGGAATTTAACAGGCTGAAGTTCTACAACTGATGTCACTGATGACATATGAATAGGTAAAATACTTTCTCTGTGCCTTAATTTATATTTCCTTTCCCCTCTTTGGTCCTACCATTCACCTATCTTCCTTTCATATTCCATTCCACATATTTGGGATTAACACCACTTGAAAGCTTATTTTTAAGTGGTAATTGAAGACTATAACTTTTCTAACATACTCTTTTCTTCACTGTTAACTTAAAATATTGCGTGGTTTAGAACTTGAACTTCATTGGAAAAACACGGGAAATCCTGTGAAACATAGAAAGTTATTCCCAATCTGGCCAGATGTATGTCCCAAATTTTTATTTTGCATATTAAATAAAATACAGATATCTGTATTTGAAAGTGGTCATATTAAAAACAAACAAACAAATAGTGCCACTACCATTTATTGCTCTGTATTAAGAAAATGTGGTTATTAACAAAAAATGTAAAACTAAATCTGAAAAATATTTTTCTCTTTTTTGTAAAAAAAAAAAAAAAAAANAAAAAAGCTGGAAAAATTCTAATAAATGGGATTTGGATTCTTTTCCACACAGAATTACCTGATGCGGGCTTTGAGTATCAGCTGTGTCCAAAGATATGTGGGTTACAGCTGCATCATCCTCAAGGCACAACACTTGGCATGGTATGAAAGGGTCAGGGCTTCTGAAAAAGGCAGAAATCAGGATAACTTGTGGGATGCAGATTTCAGGGCTATCTCTAAACCCCACTGCCTAGATTCCCTTCTTTTACTAGCATAGTTTCATAGGAAGATTTGTTGCTAGAGGCAAAAACTTCATCTCACACCCTTGAGAATGAAGATGTAGAAGGGAATTACAGCTTTTAGTGCTGCCAGCAATTCTAACCTATGTCTGTACTAGGAAATTAAATTGTGTCAGTTTCCATTCCCAATAGGCAGTTTGCCAAAGGCCAACCTGTTTTACTCACATGGGCACAGGCCATGCATACCCAAGCCCTGTGCATGTCTGAGTTACAGGTATAGACAGCACCTAAGGATAAGGAAGTCTACAAGCCTCTAAGGGAGAGAGGGGGAGGGAGGATGCTTTTTAATTTAAATAGTTTCCTTTTCCCACTCTTTCCTCCCACCCTTTACCATTTGTCCTCCAAGAAAGAGTTGCAACAACTGTGTAGCTAGGTCCAGGAAAAAAATACAATAGAAGGGAACTAACACATTAGAGTAGTAGATACAAGACGGTATTTCTAACACATTTTTTGTGTAGAAAACAGTTTCATAAATACCTTAACATGTATCTCAAATGGCTCTGATGGCTAACGTTTAATTTGCATCCCTGATTTAATCTTAATCAAAGAGAATAGTACTGAAGGTAGACTTAGTGGGAGGACTGAAAGGCAATTGTAGTAAAATGTGGTGATAAATATCCCAGCCTGATCCTCTTCTCATTTGTCCAGGTGGAATTCAGGAGCAATTCCACTCTAATGAATGTAGTCATACTGGAGTAAAACTGGTGTAAAAAAGAGTAGGATCCTGCTCTATAAGCTGAAGCAATTTCAGACTTGGCAGTAAATTCTGACAAACATGTTACAGTGCAGCTGTATATTAAATGACCGATTTAAAACAAAAACAAGCTGCTAATGCCTACATTTTTCTTCAGACTAATAGGTGGCTGAAATACAGTATTTCTGAAATAAATAACAGGGGGTGTTAGGTTTTGAAACATGTTTTCTTCAGTTGCCTATAATAGTAGTAGAAAATGAAGGAAAAATTGCCTTAGATTCACAGAAAAGAATATGCTTTTATGCAAAAGAGACATCGTACCCTGATATATAGAGAGAATTTAAGACATCTGCACTGAGATCCATGAAGTTATTTAGATACCCAAGACCTGTTATACAACACTCAAAGCCCAGACTGGGGAAGAGGAGGAAGGAGGCTACAGGTGTGTTTGAGTAGAATATCCATGCCCTGAGATGTAGCTCTGTTTCACATCAGGACATGAAAAAGCAGGGGAAAAGAGGTTTAGTCTGTGCCTTTGGGGCAAAACCCCACACCAGCCAAAACACTGCATAGAGAGGCATTGATTTTCTTCCTAAGAAAAGCATACCAAGAGCCCAAATCAAACTTTCAGTCTCTGCAGTACTGTTCTACCTGAAAACAAAGGAAATAAAGTTACTTAAAAAATAATTGCATTCAAATTTCCCTTGTTAGACATGGAATAGTGAAAGAATCACATAGAAAAAAAATGTCTTTGGGTAATTGGTCCTTTTTTAAGTCTTGCTCTCAAGATAAGATTTCCAAGGACCTGTTGAACTGTAATGAAATCTACATGATGTTCTATGAAAATACCTTTCTGTTATCTCTGAGTTGCAGCCACGATTACACACTGGGAAGGTACAACATTCCTCCATGTGAAAATGTTCTATTTAACCTCAAATGCAGCATCCAGAACAAGACAAATGCAAACCTTCCTTCTCTGCTCCTCTGCCACGGCCCGTCAATCAAAGGAGAACAGATATGCCCTCCAAATAGAGTGTTTTAATCATATTGTTAAAATGAGCTCCTCTGAGCTTCATCTCTTATCAGCATCTTAGCTCTGATGCCAGTAGCCTAATTTATGCAGAAGATGTCTTAAGACAGCTCCTACATCTCCCAGTAACACATAAACTATTGGTTAGAGTTGTCTTTTGATACAGAGATCTTACATACCTTCTAGTTAAGAACCCAGGTCTTTCAGTTCCTGAAGAATACTGTAACTATTGGACTGCTATGTAAATGACAGCACAAATCTCAGATTCTGGGGTTTAGGAATATAGGATTAACTTTCTGGAGACAATTAGCACCTCCAGAAGGTGATGATTCAGCTTAATTAAGAAATAATCACTTATCTTCATTGAATACAAAAAGAGCTTTGGTTGTTAAAAGGAGCCTTGATTGTGTGGTTTCCAGACCTCAAAGAAACAATGCAGAAATGCAAATTAAGTACACTAGTAGGGCTCAATGGCCTTGATCAACCTTGCCTGGGCCCACCACATGCACCATCTGCCCATGGGACCAGAAATACTGTTTAAGCTTAGGCCTGGTCACCCAGTCTTTGTTTGGATTTTCTTATATTGTAGATTCGCCTCTTCACAGCCTTCCCTCTGGCCCTGCCTCCTGCATGGACACTGGACCTGTGCCATAGGCAGCCTGACTCCTGGGTAGGTCCCTTTTGTGTGCCCTGTTACTCATTTCCAGTCCTGCCTTTGTCCCTGTATCTTGGATGTACCCTTGGACCTATGTTTTAGCCTTCTCTCTATTCCTATTTCTGGCTCCATCTCCTTTATCTCCTGACTTTGGCTCCCTGGATGTGTCCCAGACCTGGTCCATCACTTGCTGTGTCTGCCACTGCTGCTGGACCCTGTTACCAGTACGAGTCCAGATGCACTCTGTGGATGAGAGCATTGCATGTGCTGGGATCAGCTTTGCCTTCTGGCTCTATGTCCCTATGGAGCTGCTAAACCTTGCTGCTCCCTTCCTGGTGGACCTTGATCTAAGCTGCATGGATTGCTGCACCTTGTGTTGAGCGTGGCAGGAACATGAGATCTGTGATCTGAGCAAGTCTAACAAAATAGGCCCTTAGGTGATTTGGGCATTAGAATTTCCAGACAGCATTAGGTAGGTGCCTGGACACACAGCTCCACCCAAACAGTGGTGACTTAGTGTCAGAGAGCAGCAGGATATCAGGCAATGAAAGAAAAAGCACACCAGAAGGCCGTGCTGCCATTCAACAAGGTCTGGACAGGCTGGTGACTTGAGCAGAGGGAAACCTAATGAAGTTCAACAAGGGCAAGTGTAGGGTCCTGCACATGGGGAGGAATAACCCCATGCACCAGTACAGGTTAGGGGCTGACCTGCTGGAAAATAGCACTATGGAAAGAGACCTGGGAATCCTGGTGGACAACAGGATGACCAGGAGCCAGCAATGTGCCCTTGTGGCCAAGAAGGCCAATGGCATCCTGGGCTGCATCAAGAAGAGTGTGGCAAGCAGGTCGAGGGAGGTCACCCTTTCCCTTTACTCTGCCCTGGAGAGACCACAACTTGAGTACTGTGTCCAGTTCTGAGCTCCCCAGTTTAAGAAGGACGGGGAACTGCTGGAGATGGGAGAGCAAAGGGCCACAAAGATGATGAGGGGGCTGGAGCATCTTTCTTGTGAGGAAAGGCTGAGGGAGTTGGGTCTTTTTAGTCTGGAGAAGAGAAGACTGAGGGGGATCTCATCAATGCTTGTAAATACTTAAAAGGAGGGTGCTGGGAGGAGGGAGCCAGTCTTTTTTCAGTGGTACCCAGTGACAGGACAAGAGGTAACGGGCACAAAGTTGAACATGATAAGTTCCATCTGAACATGAGGAGGAACATCTTTCCTTTGAGGGTGGCAGAGCACTGGAACAGGTGGTGGAGTCCCTGACTCTGGAGACATTCCAAACCTGCCTGGACGCCATCCTGTGCAACCTGCTCTAGGTGACCCTGCTCTGGCAGGGGGTTTGGACTAGATGATCTCCAGAGGTCCCTTCCAACCCCTAATATTCTATGATTCTATGAAAATAGCCTCTCAAAAAATAGAGAAGCTGGAGAAATCTGGTCTCAGCAATCTTTAGAGCACACTCTGACACACACGTCTTGTCTCTGTTGTATTTAGAGCACCTTTATTTTATTTTGAATTGTGTTTTTGATGTTTATCTCCCTTCTGGATCATAGCATGACTTTCCACTCATTTTTCTGACAGTATCCTGTCAATTAGATCATAAACTCTTTTATGGAGGAATTTGTGTTATAGGTGTGTCCAGCATTTACCATAATAAAGACTTGTTTTCACCTGCTGGTCTCAAAGCACTACTTTGAGATGATATAGTCATGCCAGCAATGGTGATGATGTCTCTGTAAATGTTGGTTTCAGTCTGACTAATGATTTTTGCAAGGACCTGAAGCACCTTTTCAGTTTTCTGCTCCTCATACTTCCACATTAGGGGAAATCATATTTACAAGTGCCACAGGGTAACACGAGATAATAAAGCTTTCTGAGCATCATTTATCGTATAAGCAATGTCTTCTAGAAAGGAAATATTCCTGCAAGTGTGATGCCTCAGCTTACTTGTGGTTTTAGCATTTTGATGGAGAAAGGGGAAGTTGCACGGCTGCATTTGTACAGATTTTTATATTCACATATGAATTCATACCTATTTAAGACTGGAGTTTTCAGTTTGAAGGGCAAGAGTAACCTGGTAAAAGTGTCAGAATCTGATCTTATCTCTTTTTCTCACAGCTGCTGGAGGAATTTGTAACGCAAAAGCCACAGGGTGAAGCAGGTTGGTATATTTGGGATTCAGCATTTCGTTTAAAGCCTGCTCCCAGAACTGCTGTAATGATATGGGTGAATGTTGATTTCTATTAAATACATTGCAAAAAATGTACAGCATATTCTGTCCCTGGGAAGATGCCACTATGAAGCGATATTGCAGCTGAATTGCCAGAGAATTAAACTGCGATGGAGAGGGGGAGGAGGAAGGAAGGAAGGCACAAAGAACAAAATGTCCCCACAGCCACCCACAAGGACACACTCCTAGTGAGATATGAATCAGCAACAGCCAAGGAAGCCCTGACGCCTAAGGGGATTATGTAAGAATCTGAGATAAGTAGTGTCACTAGCACCTTTGGGTATTTCTCAGGCATTTAACTGTGTCATCTAACCTGAGAATAGATACTCTCCTCTAGTCTACAGAGGAAGCCAAGCAGCTGCTGAGGGTGATAACTTTAATAAGGAGCCTAGAGCAGACAGGCTTGTAAATTAAGTATCTCAGGTAAATGCTCTTTGGGTGTCCTGAATCCAAGCCTTAAGCTTAAATCTGCTGTTTTAATGCTTTGTGGACAGGTCTTTATTATCCAGTCTCAGAGATTGTGCTCTCCTTGGGAATGTACAATATCTTCCCTATTCCAGTATTCTGTTGCAAAGGATAGATGTCAGAAGTATAATGATATAGATATCATAAACACAATGATAAGACATTATAAGAAGAATCATAAAACAACAAACGGTAAACTCTTCCATAAAAAGGTACTCCTCTGTGCTTTTACTGACCTTGACAAAATAGGGACTTCTGGTAGAGCCTTAAGACACAGGAATGAGCAATTTTCACTGCTGTCATCTACTCACCAATGTCAGTACAGATCAAACTCTGTTCTCACACACTTAAATCTCTTAAGTCAGAGGCAGAAGTCTCCTGGGCTTATGAGTGTGACCCATTGTAGATCCTTTCTTCCTGCACTGGGGAGGTCTACAGTGATTGAACTATCAAGATATCAAGTATCAAGTGCATGCAAAACTGATCACAACTAATAAATCACAATTCTTAATGCATATTTCTCAGAAGGGAATCATAATTTTGATATTCAGCTGCTAATTTTGAAGCCACATAAGAACCAAAGAGATACTAGGTTGTGCATGTTTTGGTGTCAGTACCATAGAAGCACAGGGAGAACAATTTTCAGTGGTACTTCAGTTGCAAAGTTACTTAGATTTTGTGATATTTAGCATTCTCTTTGATGGACATCAGACAACAGCCCCTAGGCTCTACAGATAGCCATGCTGTGATTCCAGTTTACTTCTAGGAATGGTTATTCTATACTCTTCTGATCCTTTCTCTGACCATAGGCAGTATAGACTGGAATTGGAAGGTGAGGCATAGAAATTAAAAGCAAGAAGTGTCAGGTTAGTATTATGGGAACACCTGTGCTCTAATGTGGCACGGCCATGTGACTTCATTAGGTGATTTCAAGCTATGTGGAGCTCAGCCACAAATACAGCTTCAGCAATTTTGTACGAAAAGAGACACTTACAGGGTTTATCAGCTCAGTGGTCAGTAGGTATGGGATCAAGGTCATAACCATTGCACACTGATGATTGCTGCCACTCTCCATTTGAGGCAGCCAATATCTGCAATATTTTTGATTCATCTTTCTGTGGGCTTTTTAAGGAAATGGGCGAGATGATCCTTACAGAGAAGGTGAAAAAAAACAAAAGTTCTTATGCATGTGGGAGAATTTTCTCATTTATCCATGAGACAAACATGTGACAACAGTTGGTAAAGCATAGAGAAATTTGAACAGTGAGAGGGAATACGAAGATAATACACAGGTGAAAATGTCAAAGAAAAAAGTCTAAGAAAGTATCACTTCACATGGGCAATTCTATCTCATGTTATACAAGGTGTGATAGGAGTTTTTTCACAGTACTCATTCATAAGCAATATATGTTGAAACATTATATCAGCTCAATGACCTTAAAATGGCTGATCTTTACACCCGTGAAATGATATATCTCAAAAGGAGGGATTTCTCATTGATGATTGCCTATACACATGCTTTTATCATTGTGCAGAAAGGCTATATACAAATGAAAAGTGAGATGAAATCTTTAAATACAATAGAGTAGACAGCATTTATATTGTTTGATTCTTTACTCTCAGAATTTTTTTATTATTATTTACTTTGATTTCAACACTTCAAAACTTTAAAAGTATAATAAACCTCAATGCTTTGTTTACTGGTGTCCAAAGACTCACAAAGGAATGGCAAGATGAAATGAGATTTATCTTTTTTTTTTTAATAAGCTTTCATTTTATCAGTGTACATATTAGCATTTTAGTAGTTGTCTTACTATGGATTTAATAAGATAGCTGGTATAAATAAAAAAGTTACATTTCCAGTTTTAATTTTATCCAATGTCTAATCTGAAAACAGTGTTGAGGTAATCAAAAGCATCTGAAATGAGGAAAGATCTGCTGAAATCATTAGGCTCAAAGTACCAAGATTTGTACAGACCCCTGGAAGCACTCATTTTCTGATCATGACTCTAATTCCTAACATATGACAGGTCAGACTGTAGCCTTTCTCAGTTTCCTGAAATCAGAGTGCAATCTATTTACAGAGAGCATTTTTTTTCCACTTTCCTCGTGATCTGTGTGTTGCTGGATCAACACCAAAGTTTGTTTGAAAGGGGAAGTTCAAAGCTACTTAGAAGATTGGACCCGTATTTGTTTTTTAAAGGTATCATCAACTATTCATTATGGTTTCAGAAATCCACTGTAAATGCCCCCCTACACCATCTACCCTCCATATCTTGCAGTTTGCTATAATCTGGTGTGTAAAGCTTCCAAAAGTTGTGGAACAGCCTATTTTGAGAGAACTTGTAAGCAGGAACACATTAATGGGTATCAGGTGCAGCTATGAATTTAATGAATGGTTTGTTGGAAATCACATTAAATAGCAACATCCGTCTGCAGATGAGCTCTGCAAGGTCCTTATTTCAAGCCTAGGCAGATGGAGGATTTGCAACATGCTTACTGTTTTCTGGTTCATGCAGCATTGCTTGCTTGTAAATACATTCACAATCATTCTTGAAAAGATTTGAGGCTTGACTGTCCAGCCTTTTCTTTTTTCAGCTTCCTCTTCAAAGTAATGAATGTAGGGAGAATGTAACAAGGTTCATCATGAGAATTAAACTCATTTAGGACTTTGTCCTGCTCAAACCACCCCCCCTTTTTCTTTTTTTTTTTTTTCTTCTTAAACAACTTTAGTCTGGAGAAAGGGAGTGAAAGGGATACTGACAGGTTTTTTTTAAGATTGTCATTACTTTTTGATGTTAAAGTAAATTTTGAAGTTTCATATTTAGGAACCAAAAAGGGGAAATGTCACATCAAGTATCGAGGCCAGTGACTTCCTAACATATGAAGTCACATCATACAGCTCTTTCAGAACATCACTGTAAATTAATTTTTAATGTTGATATTCAAATATCTCCCAATTTCTTTCTGTTTTCAGCCATTTTCAAGCCAAATACCTGCTATAATATTTATATACGTTTGTCTGCTGGGGAAAGAAGAGATGAAAACACTTTCCCAGGAAATTATTTGTATGGTATATGAGTGGACAGACCTGACTACCAGGTACTACTTTCTTCCCTTAGCCCTTCCCAAGAAAATGAAAGGAGTTAATCCCTCATTTACTGTGTGAGCTGTAGGCTTTTTTTTTTTTCCCCTATGAGTCAAATAAAAAGGATAACATAAATAAGGAAAATTCAAATAAACAGAGCATATCAAATATTGATTTTTGTCTCAAACATAAGGAAATGCATTTTGGGACTGGGTACGAAAAAAGACTGTTTGTTAATAAAAGCCCCTAAATGATTTCTGAAGGTTGTCAGTCAGTAACTGGAACAAGTTTAACCTGCTGTCCTGTCTCTTGCTCTAGATACTAGATAATTTAAACCAAGTTTTTGAAGGACCATGTGACTGAGTTGCTGAGACAAGGTTTCACAGAGACATACAAAACCAGTAGAAAGGTGTGAAAATGATCATTGATAAGATTACATTGGTTTAAATATAGAATGTAAACTATCTTTCTATAAAATTCAGTTCCAGGTATAAAAAATAGTCTTATTTCCCATCTCACTTCTACCATGTTAACATAGCTTCATTGACTTCAGAACTACACCCAGTAGACAAATAACATAAATATATAACACTATTGAAGTCAATGGGCCTCTGATGACTCACATCAGCTGGAGTTGCAGTTCAGCTTGTTGTTTGGAGAAATTTCCAAACTTGGAAACTTTCTCACATTTCTAGCAAAGTCAAAATACGTCTTTGTGAAATAACTGCAGCAAACAGTAAATGATGTATGAAATGAAATATCTCATCCATCCCATAGATGAAGAATGTGCAGAGGAAGCTTTGCTGTTTTCACCACGCAGTTTCAAACAAGTCCCTGATGCAGAACCATCATTTGCGTGGAGTAATGGGAGGAAGGGGGTGATGTCATTCTTATCTGCTGTCAGATATGTCACCTCCATATAAAGAGATTCAGATTTTATCCCTTCCTCATTTTTGTAATAAATACTGTCCTGTATTCTCTCAAGCAACTGGTATTGAGTTCGATGAGAGCTGAGCTTGCTATTTTGGGGACTTATTCATGTCTATCTAAATATTTTACATCATGTTATATTTTTATATATAACAGATCTGATCTCTTAGCACATGTCTACATTACTTAGATCCCTAAGTTTTCCATCAAAAAATGGGCATATCAAGTGTGTTAACATACAAATGTATTGGCTCAGGTCACAAAACCAGTACTGATTTACCAGCTTGGTGATGTGTCTTAGCTAATATCGCTTGCAAGATGTTGCTCATTGAGGACCAGCTCTGCACCATGTTGCATTCACATTCTTTGGAAGGTCTACAGTTCACCTAAATTCCTCCATTTTGAAGTTAGATAAGTGATTCATGCAGCTTATCTATTTTTTTTTCACTAGACAGATCCAAATGGTAGTTCATCTTACTAATAAAATCTCTCTGAATAGCTTTTATGAGTTTAATCAGAGTAGAAAGAACCTAGAGGACTGGTTTAAATCATCTTGGTCCAGTGAAGTTAGGTGTAGTAAACTCCACCTAACAAATTCAACAGTCATTGTAAGATTTCTGCTCTGTATAACCAGAAGTACTACAAAAATAAATAATGTTCCTTTTAACTCTGCACCAAGCGAAAAATGAGTTTCAATAAGTTCTGAAACCCAGAAAAAAACCCCAAAACCCCACAGCGAGGCTGGGGATGCTTCTGAAAAGGAGCATTTGTTTCCTGTCCCATTGGATTTCCAAAACTGCTCATTTTAGTTGCACAAAGATTTCATGTCCTAATGTGATTGGCAAATGAACTTTGTGGTATGATTATGATTTTGAAGACCTGAATCTGCAGATGATTGACATTTTCATTGACATCTCTGCTAGGACAACCATGTCTGACCCACACAGAATAGAAGTTTAACCAGGATCATGCAACTATTTTCTGCCTATATCAGTAAGTTTTCCTTGCGATAGTATTCTGGGTGGGCATGGATTAAACTCTCTGTTGTGACTACGTGGGGACTGGTTTCCAGTAGCACTTGAGCAGTCAGCAAAGGAGTTCATATTCAGAGTATCTGTATTTAAGCATCTCTAAAATTCACACTGTTTTGATGCATCACATCTCTAAGTTCTTAGCCTCCTCTATTATTCATTTGATTGTGAAGGTCTGCTTGGCAGAGACATGGTAGGAAATTTAGCCATCAGGCTTAGGGTGCTTCTGAGTTCCAGTATGCTCTTCCTGAAGCTTTGTCAGAAGCAGTTTGTTTGTCTCTGAAAGCAGAGTGATTTGATCACTCTTGGCAGTCAGTTTCCCCCACATATTTTGTTTTGTTCCGTGAATGCCAAGAAAATGTTCTTTCTTTTAGAAAATAGTCTTCTCCCTGCTGAATTCACATTAAGATATCCTCAGAGGGCTTTACTGTCACCTTCTGTAGGTTAAAACAACAGGATGTCTCCCCTTTCTCCCCCTAACTTTGAAGAACATCACAGTGTGTTGCCTTTTAAAGCTTTGGAGCTACAGTCTGTTATCTACATGCAGTCAGCATCATGCCAAAGAGCAGCATCTAAGAACCTGAAAACTGCATTTGCTTTTTAGTAGAAGAGAATCAACTTGTAGAGTTATTAGATACGCTCATTCGCTACCACGCTGTAGGATACGTGAATGCGGCAGCTGCTGCTGTGATTTCTGTTCAGTGTAGATACATCCAAGTTAATGAGAAACTGGCTTGCTAAGGCAGAAGCAAGCATTTAGCCTGTCCATTCCCAAGTGTCACGTGATTTTCTGTGCTGTTTGGTCCAGTCTGCTTGGATCACAAGCCAGCTAATTCCAAAGCAGTTCATACATGGTTTTACTAGATGATAGGTACAGTGGTGCAGCTAAGATTCATGACACTCGGTAAGAAACAGAAGATTTCTGTATCTTTTGTTACTTATCTACCTCAAGATTATGTATCTATCTTCTTTCAAAAGGGATGGAGGAGTTGACAAGCCATCACGTCAGCTGGCTAGAGCCAGAGTTCCACAGAGGAGGCAGCATGAAGTTGAAGAGTTCATATTAGCATGAGGGAAAAGCACAGTGATGCAGCACGAACAAGTAGTTCTCCATACCCAGAGCAGACCATTGCAAAAGGGAAACTTCTTCCCTCTCCCTGCATTTGGGACCTTGCAGGTGCTTTGACACACAACAAAATTATCATACATTGATCATTTACCAGCTGAACCTTCACAATGTCTTGTGGTGAACAGAACGTGCCTTGACTTCACTCAAGCCTCTTTTACTGCATGCTAAGATATGAAATTACCTTTTCTACCTTTGTTTTGGAGTGACGATCCATCTTACAGTATTTGGAGAGAAGTTTCACTTAGGAATCGCTCATCAACTTTAGTAACTAAAAAACAGACCATGAGATACAGTCACTATGAGCAGAGAACAGATAACGCCTATCCTCCCATTCCTTTGTGGTAATCGTTTCCTGACCCAGCAGCCAGAGCATCACTTTCCCAAACTTGTGTGCACTGTAGGACATATAGATGGACACTGCTGACATCTCAATGATGTCCTTGGAGCTCTTACTCTTGGTCAACATTCAATACCACCTCAAATACCTACCCAAGAAGGTACAAAAATAAGGGTAAGATTACTTCTAATACTAAATACATTGGAATAATGCATGATACTATCCGTGTCATCCAGACACACAAAGAGAAAGAGCACCCTTAAGACATTACAATTCATGATAGATGAGGGGAGGGAGGGAGCGAAGAAAGACAGGGAAATTTTGTTTTGAATTTCTGTTTTCAGACAAATTGCCCCTACAGTCAAAGCATTGATTCAATTTGCCAATGTTTAGACGCTACAGTGGAAGTCAGAGCAATCAGAAGTTGTTTCTTTTTTAAAAAAAAAAGGGAGAAGAGGAAAAAAGTTAGACTGAATATTAAGAAAACCAGGACAAAAGAAAACATTTTAAAAAGACAGCTACAGTGAATTCCCAAGAGAAATGGTGGAAACCCCAAAGCATTCATTGTACAATTTTTTTTCTGGCCAGAGCAGAAAATATACTTTGGGGAGAAATTCTTTGTTGTCAGGGGAATTACGTATATTTCTTACTATATCTTTCCTATCTCAGGTTTCTATGAATATGTGAGATAAGCCAATGGGGGAAAACCATTAGCTTCAGTGCTCTGCAGCAGAAGAGTAACATTAATGCAGTTCTGTTACTAAAGACTGAAGATTTTATTTATTTATTTTTTCCTCTAGGTGATGAAAGAATTCTAGCTGACAACAGCCTGTGTGAAAAAACCTGAGGAACGTGTAGAGGAATATAGCTATACTACTTTTGTTAACCCAATCCCAGCTTGAAGCATGAGGTTGCTGTGACTATAGCTGGAGGAACATTGGTGCAATTACTTTAGGAGATGTGCCCGCTTTTGCTACGCAGCAGAGCAGGTTCATGTTTCTTTGCAACTTCACTGTGAACTTTAATCTTCATGTTCATGTATGTCTGATTAAATACCTTCAAGGTTCTTCTGCTACTTACAACTACATTCCTATTAAATCTGACATTTCACTGTTGTTTTAAAGAGATTGAATATAGGTTCTCTTATATATAGCTTGAACCTTTGATATTTGCATCCAAGTCCATTCAAGGAATATCACTCTGTAGTCACAGAAATATCCTATATCACAAACACCCTGCAAGAGAGAAATAAAGGCTCAGCTCAGTCTTTATTCTCTCAATAGGTGTTTGCTTTTAATACTGTCTTTTTCTTGTTTACTTATGAGGTTTGCAGTCATACCTCATTTCAGCAGAGGCGGTTATTCAGAGGAACTGGTCACTCTTGTCAGTGAAAGGATATTCCATATGGGCATCCACAGATCTCTTTTATCTCCACTCTGTCCCAAAAACGACAGAAACAAAATCATACAGGTCCAGCCTCATGAATTTCAGCTCATCAGAAATGCTGGACGGAAAGTAATAGTTTATCAACTGGAAATGATACAAAAAAGTCAGAAAAAAAAATAATGTATTATCCAGGCAGTCACATTGAGAGCATAAATGAAAGATTAACAGTTCATATGTTTTTCATTGTGGTACATTGACACCTTTGACCAAAGGGAGGGAAAAGATCCTTCTGGTAGAATTAAATAGTGATTTCTCAGTCAGACTGTACTAGATTTTTATGGGGGTTAACCATCAGAAAGAGATCAAGACCTACTTTTTCCTAGACTCTGCTACGCAATCACTTCTATAGTGCAAAATAAGTCTAAGGAAGCAATTATATGTCTAAATTCTTTTATGCACATGATCATAGGCTTTCTTTTTTAAAACAGTAGTTCCATGGGTTATTGGTGTAGTTTTACTAGAAGAAATACTGTTGCATTTGAGATTTCGTGCTAGATAATCACAGAATTCATTTCGTGTTGCCTGTTTATAACTTTTGTTTTAATTTAACAGATGTGGCTACGGATGTGGAGTATGCAGTTGAGTAGCAATACCTTTTAAACGGCTTAGGATCAGATTCATTCAGGGCACTTCAGATATTTTCCTGTTTTAGTTTTACAAGGGAAGGTATTGATATTGTAAAAGCTGGGTGTAAACAGGCCATATTGCACTTGTCTGAAGGGCAGGGTTTGCTCCCCTACATATGGTAGTAATTGTGCCCTCTCCCCTTTGCCAGCAGTGACATACCAAACCTCTCCTGTGCACCTCCAGGACTGCAGCACAGATGAACATTGCTCTAAACATGGGGATGCCCTGGGAAGATACTTTTGGGTCAGGGCTGATGGCGCACTTTGCAGCTGAGGTGGTCTAGAGACAATACTGGTGTAACCAACCCCACACAATCATGTGGTACCAGACACAAGCCGGTTTTGGAGAACACCTGGATTCCTGTCCCTGATGCTACACTGCAAAAGCATCACTGTGTGCTAACAATTATCAATTCAGGGAAACACAGAATCATAGAATGGTTTGGGCTGGAAAGGATCTTAAAGATCATCTAGTTCCAACTCCCTTGCCGTCTCTGTAGGCGGCACCAGCTTCTCCATTGAAGGTGGGAAGGAAGAATGGGCAAGAATTGTGCAACAGCCACTTTCTAGTGCCAGATTCAGTCCACATGCCTCCGCTTGAAAAGTCCTGCTAGTTCTCACAGGCTAAATCTAGGCAAGGATCCGGGAACCCTCCAAACTCTGGGGCCTCTACCTCCACCTTGGTGTTGTTATGACTCTGTGAAAGACTGGAGCAATCACCCCACGCACCTTGTTTTAAACTAACAGGTGCCAAGTTTGGATATAGGGGAGACAAGGGCCCTGGACAATCCATGTTCCATCACATCCCAGCAACAAGGCATTAACACAGGCAACGTTATCCTTTATAAAACTCATCTAAATGCAATGGGCTATCAATATATTTGCACCTAGGATGAAATATTGTATAGTTTTCAAGTATATAGTTGTAATTATCTGCTAGTGACATCTATCCCAACTAATATTGATTTTGGGTACAGAACAAAACACTCAACAGCAATGTATAAAGTCACTGTATAAAAGAAACCTCTCTGTGACCCAAACATCTCTGGCTGTATCTGCAGATTTGGGATTTTAGCATTTTCTATGTAGTGACCCATTCCTCTGTAATGACATTCTTCTTGTGGAATGTCAATATATAATTAGAGGTGTGTGTTCTATGTCACAGTGTTAGTTTTACTAGAAGACACGAAGGTTCAGATCCACTCCTGTAAATCAGTAAAGTTCCATTAAAATCAATAGAGCTGCAGTGATCTGATCTTGTGCGTCTTTAATTTTTTTCTTCCTTCATGTAAACCAAATTACTATTTTCTGAATTCATAACTTTTTTTTCTTAAATTCACCCACCACAATGCTAGATTTTCATAGAAATAATTACAGAGACTAGCTATAGTTAACAATAGGAAGATTAAATATAGAGTTTTTATGCCATAGTGTAAAAAAAGCAACAGATATGACATCCTGCTCTAATTAAAGTATGTTAATTATGGGAACAGATTTATTCAAATTATACTTTCTCTGTGTAAGTGCAATATATAACAGATTTTTAAATATTTTTGCAAGCATGTAAGTAAGATAATTGAAATCCCTCACCTTATGTTTCAGTTAGAGTTAGCCAATTCTCCTTTTCTAATGCCATATATGAAACATTATGTTGCAAATAAACAAGTAAGTGAAAAAGCTGAGTTACTGATTTTAATCTAGAAGGATGATTTTAATACTATGAAACCAACAGGAAAAAAGGGGCCTCGGTGTCACTGGGTGACTTCTGATTTGGGAGATTTCCAAAGAAACTCCAAACTAAAAGAGAACTTTAGTCATTTGTACTCCCTTGGGCACCATCTCCGTTTAAAGGCACTCTGCTATGTGTGTGTGCTGGATGACGTCGTCAGGACATTGGGTAGTGATAGTATCAAGACAGATAATTTTAGAGCCATATCCCATTGCTGCAGTTTGCCTGAAGTAGTCCTCCCGTGGATGTCAATGGACTTAGAAGCTCTCAGGTCTCATTCAGTTGCTTAAACGCAGGCAGATAGTGTCATTTGATATATACTCAGGTATCTGAGAAATCCAAATAGTACTAGTTAATATGAACCCATGACTTTCAGGAGTGACAGCTGAATCTAGACTTGTGGGATCACCTCAGTTATAGCAAATGGCACTAAGTGCCTCTGTGTGGGGAATGGAACCAAGCCCCCAGGGCTGAATTACTTTTCCCTAACTGGACTTACACAATGTTTGTTTCTAACTCTGAGTTAGTCTCCCTGTTGGACCTTTACAGACAGGAATAGGTACAGTATATCTGACTTATTTCAGATGTCTAGATTGGGATGAGATGTCTTGTCCCCAGTTCCCTTCACTGGCTCTAAAAATATTTCCGAAAACTCAGTTATTGGTACCTTCACTGTAGATACCTTGTCTTCATGCCGTGCTCTAAAAACATTAAGTGTCATCTGCTATCCTGCCTGCATCTGAGTTGCCTCGTAGCTCATATTAGTGCCCATTTCATAACACTTCAACCGATTACCTTGCAGAATACCTTTGTGTGCTGTGGATCTGCCTGCTTGCATGATTACTGTCTCATAAGCCTTGTAAGTCTAATCAAATCAAAGAGGAAGTTTATGGCAAATTCAGACCTTTAACTCCATCGTTTTCACCACTATCTAGCCTGCCTACATGCTTTTCCTCCGATAATTACAATCCACCACAGGAGGAAGGTCCTCGTGGTTCCATTATTTCACAGGTTCCTGCCTCTGGTTGAGAAGAAGAAAGGGGAATTGGTACTGCAAGACATTAATTTAAGGTAGAACGATGGTAACTGTAAGCTTTCCAGTAACTTTAACAAACTTTGGACTGGAATTATAAAGACAGAGCCTCAACAAACGCCTTCACTGAGAAAGTGACTTGCTGAAGTAAGTCATACAAAGCTGATCAATAGTTTCATACTGCTGACATGATCCTGTATGCCTTCATGTTTCTCAGTATGATGCAATTTCTTCATGCTGTCCCATGGCTATGGGGAAATTGACTATGTTTTGATTTCTATTTGAATTGTGAATCTATATTTCTCTGAAGTATAGGTCTGCTGTAGGTTGGCCTTGGCCAGCAGCCATGCACCCACTCAGCCACTTGCTCACTCCCCTCTCCCTCCCGCCTCCCCACAGGATGGGGGAGAGATTAAGAACAGAAGTGAGAAAACTTGTGGGTTGAGATAATGACAGTTTAGAAAGTAAAGAAAAGATTTAAAAAAGGAAAGAAAGAAAGAAAGAAAGGAAGAAAGAAAGAAAGAAAGGAAGAAAGAAAGAAAGAAAGGAAGAAAGAAAGAAAGAAAGGAAGAAAGAAAGAAAGAAAGGAAGAAAGAAAGAAAGAAAGGAAGAAAGAAAGAAAGAAAGGAAGAAAGAAAGAAAGAAAGGAAGAAAGAAAGAAAGAAAGGAAGAAAGAAAGAAAGAAAGGAAGAAAGAAAGAAAGAAAGGAAGAAAGAAAGAAAGAAAGGAAGAAAGAAAGAAAGAAAGGAAGAAAGAAAGAAAGAAAGGAAGAAAGAAAGAAAGAAAGGAAGAAAGAAAGAAAGAAAGGAAGAAAGAAAGAAAGAAAGGAAGAAAGAAAGAAAGAAAGAGAGGAAGAGACAAAGAGACAAAGAGAGAAAGAAAAAGGAAAAAAAAAGTGATGCAAAAGCAATTGTTCACTACCTCCCGCCAGCAGACCCATGCCCAGCCACACTCTGAGCAGCAGTCACCTTGGAAATCAAGTGCCCACCTCCCGCCCCCTTCTTCCTCTAACCCAGTTTTTATTGCTGAGCATGATGTTATATGGCATGGAATAGACCATTGACCAGTTCAGGTCAGCTTTCCAAGTTGTGTCGCCTTCCCAGTCTCTTGCCCACCCCCAGCCTACTCACTGTAGGGGCAGAGTGGGAAAAAGAGAAAATCTTGCCATTGTGCAAGTACAATTCGGCAATAGCCAAAGCACTGGTGTGCCATCGACACTGTTAGCCACAAATCCAAAACACAACACCACATGGGCTGATATAAAGAAAATTAACTCCACTCTAGCCAGACCCAGTACAATGTCTAACATCATTGCCTTCTCGGGGGCAAGGCAAAATCAGGAGTACTGGAAAACAGCATGATTTATCTACGTGCTACCACTTATTGAGGGTTAAACACAGCAAAGGGCTGAAGAGATGAGAGGAGTGGAGCAGTTCCAGAATCTCATCTGTCTGTAGCTCCCAAAGCAACTGAACTGTTGTTATTAAGGGCTAATTGTTAATTTGCTGCATGGATGGTATAAAACAGAAAAGCAGTCAGATATTACTCTTTGTCACTTCAGATCATATTCCCAAAGGCAGAATGAAGGTTGCATTGGATTATTTTCATATTGTCTTTTTCTTTTTTTTTTGGGCCTTCCTAAGCAACACCATGAGTTTCCCTTTAAAGGGAATACAGAAATAAATATAGGTTTATATATTAAAATGCACAAACATTTCACTGTTCAGTCTAAGCCTTTTACTAGGCAACAAGAATTTGTCTGCTGGTTTTGTATCTGTTAGGTCCCCCCCACTTTGATTACACATCCTTTCCATCCTGCTGTAAATAGATAGAGATCATCACTGTATTTTACTGAACATTTGCCAAGAGAAGGTGCTGGTTTTTATGGGAGGTGTTGGAAACGTCTCAAAATATATGTTGTACAGCAGAACACTCAGCTTTTAAATTGGTTTAGGATTTTTTTTCCCTGAAAAGTGTCATATTGGCTCACAAAATATCTTTCTGGGGCTGTTTGTGTGGAACAGACACCCAATTAGTAACAAGCTGGTGCTCAGTCCATCAGTAGTTGAAGTGTTTTGTTTGGAAGATCTGACCTTGCCTTTTTGGGTTTTTTTCAGTTGAAGAAGTTATTGTTATCACACCCTGCAAGCAACGATGGTGCCAACTGTCCCAAATATTGTTTTGCTTGCAGCCTCACTGTCATTTATTTAATTATTGTCTCATTTCATTTCAACTACATACAGTAAAAACATTTTAGTACTTTAAGCCAAAGAGAACACTTGAGAACATTTCTACCGTTTATAAAAAGAGACTCAGAAAAGGATAGGGGTGCCTGGATGCATTTATCATCTAATACATACTTAAGCTAATTATATTACTTAATAAGAAAGATTGTACATGAAAACATTGGATACAGCCAGGAGGTTTTTATATAATAACCAGTTTTTCAAAATACATTGGTTGTATACTGATACTCTGGCTTTTTCTTTTGGGCTGAGGAAATAACTGGAACTGTACCTTGCTTTTTACAAGATTTAACTTCGTCTTTGCTTGCATGATGACTCTAAACCAGAGGCTGTAACTGGAATCTGGAGTTTGCCCAGTGTTTCTCATTATTATGCAGACTGAGCCAAAAATGCTGGATTCAGATACTTTTGTATTTGGGTGCATTTGAAATCCTCATCACTGTGCATGTTTCAACATGCTCTCATCTTCAGGGACTTTTGCGAGCTCAGTGGGGAAAAAAAATCACAGTTGTGTTTGTGGACAAGTAACTGTTTATCTCCACTGATTAAAAGCAATTCTCTGTAACAACAGATGTTTGGTGACAGCTAAGACAACCACAGTTCCTCCTGCCTGTCCCCAGACAGTATATATCATGAGGGAAGAACTCCATGCCGATTTTGAGTGGGTCACCATGCCCACGTAACACTGTGAAATACTGGGAGGAGGTGTTAACTTGTTCCCTTAAAATGCTATGGGTACATAAACAGAAGGTGGTAACTAAACCAATAAATGCTTCCACTCAGAGTATTGTCCATGTGAGTGCCATACCAACATGACAAGGTTTCACTGCATTTTGCTGAACCAAAGTCCTTATCAGGCTTCACTGAGTCCTTAGAACATGTCCCTTTTTCAAGCACCTCTCTATGTTTGGGAAAAAGTTTCTATTTTGTCCATTTCTCCAAGTTGCCCATGCATTTGTCACAAGACACATAGAGCAGAATGACAACACGTTGACCTGAAAAATGGGAAGTGATCTTACTGTCCCTGATGAGGAAACAGCTGATGAAAAAAACCCCATATAAATGAAAAAAAAAAAAAAAGCCTATCTAACTTAGTAGTAAGAAAAGAAAGGATTCATAGATGGCAATTTAATCCTTATAAAACGTTGAAGTTTCACCAGGGATACACTTGGCCCAGGAGGAGTAACAAATTGTAGTTCTCAATGTGAAAGAATCATTATTACCCTCATCTGAGGTACTGATGAAGCACAACTGAGAAAATGAGAACCAGAAGCAAAATATAAATAAATATTTTCCTCTGGAGAAATAAGACTACATTTGGTGAGACCATTTATTACACCGTATTCCTGCTAGCCTTCAGTTTCTGTATGTATTTGTCTGCTTCTCTTCTAGATCTGTTATTGTTTGTATTAAGGACGCAAATGAGGGAACGCTTATCTGTGTAAAACTTTCTTTTCTGCTTCTCGAGGTGAATTAAGACTAGTGTTTTTCTGTAGTGTGCCTACTTTTCCCTTTTGGTTTATTTTATGCGTGGGATATATCTCGGTAAACAGACCTCAGTGGTCACTTAAATCTTCATACTTGACTTTATTAGAATATGATCACAAAATTTCACATCATTTGGACAAGAAAGGTCATTCCCATGCCTTGTATCTATTAATGAAGTAGTGAAGAGTTCAAGAGAGATATAAATATGCTGTTCTGCTACAGGTTTATGAAATTTCATTAGTGAAGTCTTTTATCAGTTTTCAAGGCACTCAAAAAAAAAAAAAAGTAATCTGATAACTTGTTTAAGATAAAAAATAAACACACTGTCTTTTTAGAAGGAATGACAACCACTACATCAGCAACTCTAGAAAGAACTTACCAGGACCCTGGAAAAACAGAGATTGAAATGAAATGTGTAAATGTTTTAAGAGGGTAGAGGATATGCTGTGCAAAATAGAATTAAACTGACCTCACAGTTTAAGCTATTTGAAATTGTGAATGGCAAAGGTTTGTCATATGTCTTTGAGCTAACCATTAGTACAGCTAATGTGTGTCTCCACATCATGCCGCACTGCCTCTCCCCACAGGACTGGGCTCCTGAATGGTGTTTAAAATAAAGTTAAAGGTACACTATGTTGATCCTGAGAGGAGCCTAAATTCAGGGGTGAGATTACCCCTTCTTAGCTGACAGAGCAAAAAATGCATGCAAGAAAGGATTCCTGAGAAGTTTCTAAGTCAGCAACAGAGTCAAAAATAATTGTGCCTGGCTTTTTCCCAGGATAATTGTCTTCTCCTCTAATGTGACATTTAGTCTTTATGTGAACTTTTGCTAATGTGTCAGATTGCAGGAGATTGTATGAACATTTTGCCCCTAAGGCAGAAATCAACCCCAATACTTCCCTAACGTAATGTAATTAATAAAGGTATTGCTTTTCATTAGAAGAATCTCTCTGGTTTTGTACAATTATAGCTGGGTTCGTATTTATCAGAAACCTCTCTAGAACAGCCACAAACAAGATTTGCTTTCCTAAGCCCACTGTATCTCATTATGACAGTTGAGAGATCATACCCTGGTGGAAATCATGATCTTGAGGGATATAGGCCAGGCAAAAAGTAAAGACATGACCCTGAACCTTTAGAAAGTGAACTCTTAGTTGTTTAATGAACTACTGGATGCGTCCCTCTGGGGAACTGCCCTCAGGGATAAAGGAGCAGAAGAGAGCTGGCAGCTATTTAAAGACATTTTCCTTAAAGCAGAAGAACTTCCAATTCCCATGTTCAAGAAATAGGGTAAGGAAGGCAGGAGTCCAGCATGGCCAAGTAAGGACCTCCTGGTCAAACTGAAACACAAGAGGGAAATGTATAGGCAGTCAAAGCAGGGACATGCATTCTGGGAAGAATATGGGATACTGCCTGCAAGTGTAAGATTGGGATCAGGATAGATAAGGCTGGAGCTAAATTTGGTAAGGGATCTGAACAATAGCAAGAAGGGCTTCTATAGTTATGCTAGCAAAGGAAGACAAAAAGAAATTATACCCTCAGGATAAATGAGACAGGGGATCTGGTGACAACTGACATGGAGAAGGATGAGGTACTCAACAGTTTTTTTCCTCAGTCTTCACTGGCACTTGATCTTCCCACACCTCTCAAGTGCACAGACCTCAAGGCAAGGACTGGGAGAATGAAGTCCCACCCATCAAAGGAGAACATCAGGTTTGAGAACACCTGAGAAACCTGAATGTATATAAATCCATTATATCCAGTGAGATGCATCCCAGTTGTCAAGCCACTCTCCATCATATTTCAAAAATCATGGCAGTCAGGTGAAATCTCCCAGTGACAGGAAAAGGGGAAATATCATGCCCATATTTAACAAGGGTCAAAAGGAGGAGTCTGGGAACTACTGGTCAGCCTTATTTCTGTGCCTGGTAAGATCATGGAACAGATTCTCCTGGAAGCTATGTCAAGGCATATGGATGACAGGGAGGTGATTCAAGACAGCCAGCATGGCTTCACCAAGGGCAAGTCCTGCCTCGCTAATCTGGTAGCCTTTCACGATGGAGTGACTGCATTGGTAAGCAATGGAAGAGCTATAGATTTCATCTACCTGGACTTCTGTAAGGTGTTTGATAGGGTCACTCACAACATTCTTACTGTTAGACTGGACAGATGTGGGTTTGATGGATGGACTGTTAGGTGGATAAGGAATTGGCTGGATGGTCACAGTCAAAAAGTTGCGGTCAGTAGCCGAATGTCTGGCTGGAGATCAGTGACAATTGGTGTTCCCCAGGTGTCTGTATTGGGACCAGTACTGTTTAATATCTTCATCAATGACATAGACAGTGGGATTGAATGAAGTCTCAGCAACTTTGCTGATAGCACCAACCTGAGTGGTGCAGTTGATCTGCTTGGGAAGGGATATCATCCAGAGGCATCTTGACAGGCTTGAGGATTGGGCCCATGTGAACATCATGAGGTTCAACAAGGCCAAGTGGAAGGTTCTGCACTTGGGTGGGTTCAATCACCAGTATCAGTTCAGGCTAGGTGATGCATTCTTTGACAAAAGCCCTGCAGAGAAAGACATGGTGAAATTGGTTGGACATGAGCTGGCACAGATCCCAGAAATCCAGTAGTATCCTGGGCTGTATCCAAAGCAGCGTGGCCAGTGTGTTCAGGGAGGTTATTTTGTCCCTCTACTCTGCTCTGGTGAGACACCACCTGAAGTACTGCATCCAGCCCCGGGGTCCCCAGCACAAGAAAGACATGGAACTGCTAGACAAGGTCCAGAGGAGGCCACAAAAATGATCAGAATTCTGGAAGACCTCTCCGATAAAGAAAGGATGAGAGAGTTGGGGTTGTTTAGTCTGGAGAAGAGGAGGCTACATGGAAAACTTATTGAGGCTTTTCAATACTTAAATGGGGTTTATGAGAAAGATGGAGAGAGACTTTTTCCAAGGTCTGTAGTGATAGAACAAGGGGTGAGAGTCTGAAGTGAAAGAGGGTAGATTTAGATTAAATAAAAGGAAGAAATTTTTTACAACGAGGATGGTGAGACACTGCAACTGGTTGCCTAGAGAAGTTGTGGATGTTCCACCACTGAAATTGTTCAAGGTCAGGTTGGATGGAGCTTTGAGCAACCTCTTACAGTGAAAGATGTCTCTGTCCATGGCAGAGGAGTTGGGCTAGATAATCTTTAAAAAACCCTTCCGACCCAAACCATTCCATGATTCTATGACCATGCAGTTAACTACTCTTTGTGCCTGCCTTCCTTTGAGTTCTCATTCACAGATTAGGGTTATACATGAAACCTTCCTTAGGGCACGAACTCTATGTTTGAACACTTTAATACACTAAACAGTGTCTGGAGGGATATCTCTGAAGGGGTTTGGCAAATGACTCCTTAACCTGTTTGGAGGATGTTGTGTATGGCCAGCTTGACTTTGAATCACTGATCTTACAAAGAAGAGTACAATATCACAGCACTGAGTTAAGTCACCTTCAGGGTATCTCTTCAATACAAACAGATCCTCAGCTGACACTACCGTTCCCACTTTCTGACTGTTCTTACTAGGAAGGTTGGTCCTATTTACAAAGTAGTAACTTGGGATTTATGAGTCCTAGATTAAATTTCCTGTACCTCTGCAGACTTTATTCGTGATCTTGGACAAACCTTTCAGAAAAAGATGTTTAAAGGTATTGAACACCTACAGCTGTAAAGATGCAGCTAGTGATTTAAATGGGACATGGACATCTTTGAAAATGTCACAGAATACCAAATATCTTCTTTTTAAATCTTGCTTTTAGTCTTTTGGTTCCTTAGTTGCTCATGAGTAGACAGGAGATAAGAGCACCCTCCTGTCTCAGGAGATAAAAATCCATCAGGATTGTGATATTTTTCTATATCCAGATAAGAAATATGAGATTGGAAAGTTTTAACGCAGTGTTAGATGGACAGAGGTGTGCATCTTTCTTAGTATCATCTGGAAAATTGCAGATTATAGTAGTACTTTTTATATCTTAGTAGGACAACTTTGAAATCTCTAAGTATTTTTCAACTAATATAATTATATGAAAAAAACCCTCCTTCTACTCTAAAAACACTATTTATGGCAGAATTTCTCAAGAGCAAATGTATTCATATAGGTAAAGATATATACTAAATGGCACACTATAAAATCATGGGTAAATAACAGAAAATTACAGCTAAAATTGCACCAGGAAGTGGTAGTGGCATGTAGTAGCACAGGTCTAAGAACGAAACAACCAAATACGGATACAATATTCTGTTGCTACAAAAAGGTTATTTGCCTGATCTGTTTTTGTCTGTAGCTCCTTTCTTGACTTGGAGCATGCTGAAGCGACACATCAATATTTTCTTCTACCAAAGACTACAAATCCTTGTGACAGTGAAATCCTTATTCAAGAGATGATCACAAATACGTTTTTGCCTAATTGGTTCTTATGCTGCTTGTGCAACTGCAGTGTGCCTTTGTAGTCATTATCTTTTCATGAGCAGAACTGGAGCAACACATGGAAAGTTTAGTGAAAGAGGCTGTTTTGAAGGATAATAACATATCAGAGCATCTGAACTTGAAAGTGATGCCCTTTGATGCCGAAAGGGTCATCCATCTACATCTGTCATAATCATAACTATCTCCATCCTTTGCATTTGTGCTAAGTGCCCAGCAGAAAACATCTCTTCCACACACTGCAGTTCTTTATGCAATTGTTTCTTGACTAGCCTTTGTGTATGCTTGTGCCTATGTATTGTGTCATTAAGTGAAAGTAAAGTGAACTTCTCCTACAGACCGATGATTCCTCACCAAAACAAGACTTGATGTTTGTCATTGATGTAGAATACAAGAATAAGCAGGCAAGAAATTCAGAGGACAGTCCAATTATTAGATTCTGCCTGTCTTAGAATATTGAGTGAATTGGACAAATTTGCTGATCTGATTGAAATCTAACCCAGAAAAAGATCCAACAAAAAAAATCATTTTTCTTTTGGATCAGTTATTCAGTTAGTGATCTCACAGGATTATTATCATTGGAGCTACATAAAATACAGTGCTTGCATGCTTGTGTAAGGAAGAGAGAGAGTACGAATAGCCCCTTTGGAGTTAGTTCCTATTATAGATTGATTCAGCTGGCTGTAAAGCCACAGAATTAGAGCAGACTTCACTTAATAAGCACAATTCTGTCCTTTCTTTATACTAAGCAGCAAAAGGACTAGGATGTTTCTTTATTAAAATGTACTTAAACATACATTTCTTAGAAGAATTTTAATCAGACTCCTCTTTAGAACTTGTTGGTATTCTAGTTATTATTACAATGCTTCATAAGCTGTTCCCCGTGGTTGCATTCTTGAATGGGCACCACTGGAGATTAAAGGAAAATCTCCCAAAAGAGAAGACATCCTACTTGATGGGTAGACAGTCCTGATATTAGAACACATGCTTTGACCTGGGCAGACACTGCTGTAATTGTGATTTTACAAATTGCTTTCCCTTTCTTATATCTTACCTTTGCCAGCTGTAATGCAGAAATAGTTACATAGGCCTCTTCTGAAAGAGTATTCAGATTCCTGAAAAGAAAGTGTGCTCTTGGAGATATGTGTATTACCAACAGTAATTAAGCCTTGCTGGGGGTTAATGGAAGCAAGAAGACCTAGGGATAAGCTGGAACTGAATCTCTTTTTTTTCTGTACACCACTTCTTTGTGTTTATCATTGATCAAATCTGGAAGAAAAGCACCATTTAGGTAACTAAAGTGCTTAATCCCATGCCCAACTTGAGGGATATAAGAGGTTCTACTGCCATTATTGATATTGCCTGCATGGTAAGGCTTGTCACATGTGTCAGCAAGGACTGGCGATGAGTTGATAACAAAAAAACCTGTCTTTGAAATGGATAGGAAATTTATTTTGGATGGTTAGAATGTGGCCAACAACAGTCTGCCCTGTACCGTGTTCCTTAAAAGAAATGTCAGCCTTAAAATTCTTTCTTGTAACTTCCCATCTCCTATCAATTTCCACCACTGGACAAGTTGCAGATTCAACTGAACACATGGGAAAGTTGAATAACAAACAATAAAGCTAACAGTACATAAAGCAATTTGAGGCAGTAATAAAGCTGCCGGGATTTGATGTAAATGGCACCAAGTTTGTAGCAGATGTTATGAAAGTCTGCTTATATCAGATGTTTTCGGTATCCATTAAACGCAGAAGACCCTTGTCAGACAGCTATGTCAATTCATGTCAGAACAAAAGAACAATAAAGCAGTGGATTCTGCAAAAGTTGAAGATTATGAAATAAAATTCCAGTGGATTTGATCTGTTGAGTGTTCTATTGTGTATTTTTTAAGTTTAAATGCAGACTTTCTGATGAAACCTGACATGTTTATTTCTTCCTTCCCCAGTACAACTAAAATAACCAATAAACACAAAAAACTCTCGTGCAAAGATTGTGTTATTATTTTTCTTCCAGGTTTTGAGTGCCTGGCTTTTTGATGTACAATTCATTATTTATTTTATGGGTAGTAGTAAAAATAAGTAACTAACTAACTAACTGGATATGTGTCTCCTCACCCTCAACATCAACAGAGCTGTAAGCACTCGTTTATTTGAAAAAATATTTGCAGCTTTTATAGGACAGTTTTGGATAAAGTTTACAATGATCGTTGAAAAGATCCTGAAAAAATGTTACATTGCTACAACATTATTTTGATGTTCCTACATTACAATGGCTGTAATTTCAGGTGAATACTTATTTGGATTTGTCAGTAGAGTGTTTTAGCTAGAATACCATCATTCTATGGAATTAAAAACTTATGTATATAATGGATAATTCATTTTGCCCACTACAATGACTGTATTTATATGATGACAACATGTGCAAGCTCAGGAGAACCTCCCTATAAGAAAAAAAAAATCAAACATTTGCCTCTCCATTTACACACATAATGCCACATTACTTCAAGAACTCCTGTATTATGTTTGTAGTACGCTTCATAAACTGCACTAAGTAAAGCAGTAAAGACTAATGGTAAGCAGACTGGATTGCTATGGAGAGTAGAATGAGTTAATCTAAAATTATTGTATATAATTGGATAAGCAAGATCATGACTCACAAAGAAGTGAGGTAGGGGTGCAGTGGGTCAGCAAGCAAAGTGTACAGTGAGATGTGGAATGGAAAGATCTTGAAAACAATAACAGGGTTGAAGGAATCCCACTCCAAGAATATGCACACCAATAATGAAGTGCTTACAGGACATCAGTGAAGGTCTCATACCTTTTCAGGGAAATCTGCATGACTGGGGACTCATTTGAAATGCCCGTACAATAGTTCACACAGTAAGGGTGATGGTTGATGGCATGGCATGTCCACTCTTGATTATCTTTCAAGGCCATTATGATTAGGGAAGGTCCCTGAGGACTGGTAGAAAACAAATATCACTCCTGTCTTGAAGCAAGAGGGAGGATCTGGAGTAACACAGAGTGGTCAGCTTTATCTCAGTCTCCGGCACAGAAGTGTAAGACTAACAAAATATGTTCCAAAAATCAGGTTTAATGGTGTCGCAAAAAGGAAGAACAATCAAATTGAACAAGGATCTTATACTACAAACACGTCAGCAGACATAACTTTTTTACAGGTTCAGGATGTCATTTATGAACTAATACTACATGGTATGTACTAAATCTAAGCTTACAACGATGACTCAAAATGTTGAAACCACTCACCTACAAAGAGAGAACACTCAGTCCCTGGGGTAGTTTCTTTGGACAATGTCTTGATCTAAAGGGAGTGATTCCAATCACAGACCCATTTTTCCAAGGAGAATCGCTCAAAGGGGGTCTCCAGCCGGGGCCTCATTTTATAGCCTGGGTTGAGTCTGAGGTATGGTCATCTATCAGCCAAGGGATCTCCTAGGTAGGAGTTGAGGTGGTCTCTAGGGCTTGGATATCTGGGGAACATGACTAGGGGTTGTTTGTGTACGTGACCAGCTGCTCACACACTTCCCACCATGCTAGCCACCATGCCTCTGTACAGCGCCGTTAGACCCACAGGGGGGAGGCAGGGGTGTGCTCCTGCCATTCTTTGTCAAGACGATGGAGCAAATCTTGCTGGAAACCATTTACAAATAGATGAAATGGAAGAAGGTGATTGGGAATAGTAAACATGGCTTTATGAAGTGGAACGGAATCATAATTGACCAACCCAATAGATTTCTACATGAAGATATCTGTCTCAGTAGGCAAGGGCAGAGCATTAGATGTTGTTATCTTGAATTCAGCAAGACTTTTGACACAGTCACTCATAGCATCCTTAGATAAAATATGAAACAAAGACAAGATAAATGGACAGTGAGGTAGACTGAAAGCTGGATGAACTGCTGGGCACAAAGGGTTGTGATCAGCTGCACAAAGTTGAACTGGAGGCAAATTACAAGTGAGGTAGCCCAGGGATTAGTACTGGAGCCAATACTGTTTAAGATCTTCATTGGAGTGCACCCTCACCAAGCCTGCAGGTGGTATAAAACTGGAAGGAGTGGCTGATGGACCAGACGGTTGTGCTGCCATCCAGAGGAACCTGAACAGGATAGAGAAATGGGCTGACAGGAACCTCATGAAGCTCAGCAAAGGTAAGTACAAAGTCCTGCCCCTGGGAAGGAATAACCACATGCACCAGTACAAGTTGAGGACTAACCAGCTTGAAAGTAGCATTGCAGAAAAAGATCTGGGGAGCCTTGTGAATACCAAGTTGCATGTAATTCAGCAGTGTGCCCTTGCAGCAATGAAGGTCAGTTACCTCCTGGGCTGCATTTGGAAGAGCATTGTCAGTAAGTGATAGAATCGTAGAATGATTTGGGTTGGAAGGAACCTTTAAAGATCATTTAGTCCACCCGTCTGTCATGGACAGGGACTTCTTTCACTAGATGAAGTTGCTCAAATCCCCATCCAACCTGACCTTGAACATTTCCAGTGATGGGACATCCACAACTTCTCTAGGCAACCTTTTCTTCTGTCTCCCTACCCTCTTAATAAACAATTTCTTCCTTATATCTAATCTAAATTTACGTTCTTTCAGTTTACAGCTCCACTCAATCCCACTGTCTATGTTGTGGATGAAGATATTAAATAGTTCTGGTCCCAGTGCAGACCCTTGAGGGATACAATTCATTACTGTTTTCCACTTGGACATTGAGCCATTGACTGTAATTCTTTGGATGCAGGCATCCAGCCAACTCATTACCCATGTACAAGTCCATTCATCAAACCATGATCTCTCCAATTTAGTGGCAAGAATGCTTTGTGGGACACTACTGGCCCTACAGGAGTCCAGGTAGGTGACATCAGTACCTCTTCCCTTGTCCACTGATGCAGTCATTCCATCATAGAAGGACACTAGATTAGTTGGACACTGCCCTTGGTGAAATTTGAGGGAGATGATATTGTCCCCCTGCTCTACTGAGACAGAGCTACTGTGCTGTGTCCAGTGCTGGTGGCTTGACCAGACAATCTCTAAAGGCCCCTTCCAACTTCAACTATTCTGTAAATCCATGATTCTTTAACAGGATCTTTTATTGAAAATGAGCTTACATATACATAATTTTGTGTGGAAAACTATCCTAACGAGCCACAAAAACTGCATAATGATTGATTTCAACATAACAAGAACATGATTAGAAGACTGCTGAAATGCTAGAGTTCTTTCATAGAAACTCTAGTGATTATGCAAAGATTATGTTACAGGAACTTACGAAAAATGCAACACAAAGAGATCTTGGAAACATCAGTAAGGCAAAAAAACCCAAAACAAACCCTCACCAAGAAGAAGCAAAAGGCAAAGGAAATAATGCTGCTTTTACCCTGGGAAAATGCAAGTTAATAAACTTCAGGAAAAGAGTATTTTAAAAAGGAAAGAAAACACAACTAAATAATAATGTTTAAAAATACGGAGTTAATAATAGATAAAAAATTAAATCGTTATCATTGGTGTAGGAAGTAATGTTGAAACTACATAGCAGAGAATAATGTGATATTCTGCTGCTTACTCTGAGACCTTGCATCACAAAAGAAAGACACCTGGTGAGATAACATCTGGTATGCTCATAGATACATGGATTTTGAGGTAATTTTTATCATTTAGTCTGATCTCACTCAGCAAGAAAATTTTGAGTTCTGATGTCCAGTATCTTGTGGTTCAGGTTTCTTCTTGAAAACTTCTTGGAGTTTCAGGTTTCAATGCTGTCCTGAACTTGTTGGGACATGAGAAAGAACAACCAGTTAGTGGGCTCTTCCCATGTTGTGATTCTCTTCTTAGACTCTTTTGACTAAGAAAACAAGGGGATTAGCATCTGGAAAGAAGATGTGGTGCCTAAAATATGTGTTCCTGAAAATAATGTGTGTGCATGGGGGGAAAGACAGGACGAGAAAGAAGGAGGTGAAGGTACTGATTGGAGGAAAAATCCTGGAAGTGGGAGGAGGTCTGGGAGATGGAGGAGATGTGTATGGATAAGTCCCTGAGGATGCCCAGGGCCCTGGCCAGTAGCATCTGTGACTGGTGACTGTGAACTGAGGCACAGCTTAGACTAACAAGACCTTCTCCCTGAGCATCATGGAATAGGAGTGACCTCCTTGCAGAGTGAGGGAGTTAAGACCTGGTGAGCAAAGCACTGCAGGGGAGACCGAGTTAGATATTCAAGTAGGGAAAGACTCCTACATCCCTGCTTCTTAAATAAATCCCAGGATCCAGATGCACTGCAGGTTGTCATTTACTCTTTCTTGTCCACGACATGATATGGACAGAGAAAAGGATAAACTGGGTCCTCACATCTGCTGAAGGGTTTACAGGACAGATATAAAACCCCATACAGCTCTTTGCTTAAGGCAAGAAAATCTCAGAGTCCTTGTTAGTAAGTTCAACATGAAAAACACCTTGCTAGTTTCAAATCTTTCTATTATTTTTATTGTTGTTATTATTATTATTACTACTATTATTATTATATCTATCTAAAGATAAACAAACAATTCAAGCATTTGAAAGAAATTTTCTGACTTGTAGGATACACGACCACTTTGATGTTAGGGGAAAAAAAACCAACAAAAAAAATCCCCTCAGACCACAAATTTCATATACTTTATTATGCATGAAACCAATTTCTCCTCTGACTGTCATCAGTTACCAATGGAAACCCAAAACATGCTAATGGTCATTGTTTTAAATCAAAATTGTAAGAGGTATGAGGATATTAATGAAATCTAAAACCTCTGTAAGGATCAATAAAGGAAGGAGAAGATGCAGACTCCATGTATCCACTAGGACCATTGACTTTGATTCCAGAGTACAAAAGTAATAGGCATTTTGTCTTTCAGAAGTGAGATTACATCATCAAATGTATAGAAAGATATCTAAGCTTCTTCAAAAGGCTATAAAGTTCAAATCATCTTTAGACATAGGCAGTGCAGACACCTACATTTGCGTTAATTGTCTGTGCTCCCAGAGAATTTATGTTATGATTTATGTTAGAGGTTTTCTTTAGTAATGAATCACAAGCTATTTATTTATAGTCATTAAAATAAAGGCAACCTAGAAAAGCAGGCTTATATGAAATTTTTATTGGAAAAATATCAATATGAGCTTGATATTGTAGTGGGAATACAAGGAGTGACTTTAGTGTGCATCAGGGGCTCACAGAGCTCCAGTTAACTGAGCACAACCTGGAGATAAAACCTTGTGTCAATGTACACAACTGTGCAATATACATCACTGTACTCAAATCTCTCCTAGAACTAGTCCCTACGACTTCACTGTCCTTCTTTGTAAACTATTACAGTGCTTGATGACTCTGATTGGAAACTGAGCTTTGTAATTTCTGTTTTTTCAGCTCAGGAATGTACAAACCTAAACTGCTCTCATTGTTCACTGAATCTACTCACCTCATTATTAGATGCAGTGTCAAACTCAATTTCTTTAATAAGCTGAATAGACTGAGTTCCTAAAGTCTTTCAACATAAAATATGATCCATGGAACATTTTTGCTGTCTTCCTACCCTCTTCTTTCTTGCACAAGTATTTTTCTGCATCCTTTAAAAGTAGGAAGCACAGAACTGTTGAGGGTCTTGACAGTGCTGTGTACAGAGACTAGGCAATTTCCTTATTTTTGTTTGACAGTCCTGCTTTTTATGCTTCTGAAGATTATTTCAGCCCTTTATGTTACAGCACTTCACTGCTAGCATGTTGAGATGATATTCTACTGTTGCATAAAAGTCTTCTTTTTCTCTGATTTACTATTTTCCACTCTAACGTCCTTTATCAAGTAAGTTCAGCATGAGTTTCCTGATTTTGCACGTTACTCAGCAGTTGATTACAGGGAAACAATTTTAAGATACTTTAGAATATCCTGTTGAAGAAGCATGTCATCTTCATTATCTATCTCACCTTTTTTTCTTATCTTCAAGATTTATCTGTAAATACTTGATATAATTATTAAGATCTTTACTATAAGCATTCTCAATTGCTGAATTCATGGATGAATCCCCTTTAACAGCTGCTACAATAAGTGGCTTTAATCCATTTGATGTTTTATTTGTTCCATAGAAAGTAAAATATTGTGTAGTATTTTCTCAAATGCCCTGCGGAAATTCAAGCGTGCTACAACAATATGTTTATCTTGATCAGATGGATGAATAATAGCAGCATAGAATGGGAAGAGACATTCCATGCCATTGAATACGGTTTTATTTTATCACAAACGATGTTATGTAATATATTTTATAGACTGCTCTATAGAAAAACAAGTATGTTTGCCTGACTCCTACAATTAAGCTGGTGTATCACAACTTCATTACTGTTATGATTAAGAGCCTTCTTCTAAATTCTAGTCTGAGTTTATTAATTATAATAATGATTTCTTGTCCCACAATTGCCCTTTATCTTAAACAGGTCTTCTGTCATGTTGATGTTCAGACCCAGATATACTGATATTCAGTTCAAGACATATTTCAAAATAGAATACTCTTTTTTTTCTTTTGCCAGGTTAAACAAACCCAATTCTCTTACTTTTGCCTAGTAAAACAGTCTCATTGTTCTTGGATTTTCATAGATATTATTTTCAGCAGTCATACTATCATCAGGAAAATGACAGGTTTATTTGATGGGCCACACGGAGAGCCATTAATCATGGATTTTGCTCCTTTGTGTATTGGATAACCTTTTTATCATTACACTGTTTTCTCTGGGATTTAAGTCAGGCTAAGCAGTCTTCAGTTTTAGCAAGATCTGTCTCTCCTACTTAAAAATATAAACTAGGCTGGAGTTCCTTTCAGTCAAGAAGTCTCATGACTCCAAGTATTTATTTTATTTTTTTTATACTGTTTCTTTTTCAGGAAGCTCCTCAAAATAGATCTTATCAGAAATAAGTTTCTTGATTTGAAAATGCTGAATTTTATCAAACGTTACTTATAACCACCTTTATTAGAAATGCTGTGCTTTCTGTTTTATTCACAGCATCATGCAAAGTAAAAATATATATTGAACATTTTTCCTTGTTGTGCATCCATATCTCTTCCATTTCCATTCAAATACACACATTACTTAAGAGCTCACCTTCATTGCAATATGCCTACTTGCTGGGCCATGACCCATGATTTTTACTGGGCCATTTAAACTTCAGTAATTGTTTTGCTTTCTTTATCAGCTGCCTGCATTAAATTTTCTATTTGAATTCATTATGTTCAAGTGGTTCTTTTTCCACGTCATATTGCATATTAAACTAGAATAGTCATTTTCACCTCTTCTTTTAATCAAGGCATTTTTGTGTAATGAAATCGTGGTTTCTTGTGAATCCAATAAAATGCCCTTGGAGAATTCACAATGTCCATTAACACTTTCTTCTTTAAATTTATCACTTCATATAAAACATCATTAAGTATTGGAATGAAATTTATCACAATATAAAACATCATTAGTACTAGGATGTTAATATTAATACAATCTCTTGGATTCAGAGAAAGATTTGCCAGTGCCTGTTGTGATTATAATTGATGAGCAAAGCCTAAGAGTTCTGTAAGCTTAATGATGTCCAAAAGTCCAGATTATTTTTGTAGATGCAGAAACCTTTTCTTCTTCCTCAGTGTAGCCAGAACTGATATAGGCGACTAATTTCACTAGTTTCCCCCAGCAACTGGACCCTGTATGGTTCCTCTCGTAATTTCAGTGTCAGCTTTCTAATTTGACTGTGTTCCCAGTGGTTATCATTGCTTCTTAAAAATGGCTTCATGGATTTGCTGCTAAGACCTGTAACTATTTACTTTAAACCTGCTGCTTTCTCGAATATGCAATTTTATCTGTATTGCAAAACTCCTTGTGACAAAATATTCCCTTTTGAAAATGGCTGTATCTCTGAAAGAGAAGGCGGCCTTTCTAATGGTAAGGTAGGATGTTGCTGTAGAATGTACTAAGTGCACAATCAGGGTTCAGTGAAGTCTAAGAGATTGTCAGCACAGTAAGAGGAAACAGGAAACAGCCTTATCTGCAGGAACAGCCTGGTCCTTACTTTTCTGGAAAAAAACATGGGGTGCTAAAACACTTCTATGTGAATCAAAATATGAGAATGTACATAATGATACCCAGAAGGTATGCTGTTTCCTTACCAACCTGTTACAAGAAAAAGACTTTCTCATTATATGAAAATGCTTAAGACATGAATAGGTGAAAAAAATCCCTGTTCTTTGCAGTGACGAAATTGCATAGTATCACTATGTGTTGGACGGGACTTCTGGAGGTCAACTGGTCCAACTCCCCTGCTCAAGCAGGGCCAACTACAGCCAGTTGCCCGTGACTGTGGACTGTTTTTTAGTGTCTCCAAGGATGGAGATGCCACAACCTCTCTGGGCAACCCATGCCAGTGCTTGGTCACCCTCACAGCAAAAAAGTGTTTCGTGATGTTCAGAGGGACCCTCCTGTGTTTCAGTTTGCCTCCTTTGACTCTGCTCCTGTCACTAGGCACCACTGAAAAGAGCCTGGCTCCATCCTCTTTGCACCCCTCTAATATTTATACACATTAATAAGATCCCTCCTGAGCCTTCTCTTCTCTAGGCTGAACGGTATAAGCTTTCTCAGTGTTACCTCATAGGAGAGCTGCTGCAGTCCCTTCATCACCTTCATGCCTTCATTGAATTCTCCCCAGTACACCCATGTCTGTCTTGTACTGTGGAGTCCTCAACTGGACTCAGCACTCCTGATGGGTCTTACCAGTTCCTTGACTTCCTGGCAACATTCTTCCTAATGCAGCCTGGGAAAGTGCTGGGTGCTTTTATTGCAAGGACACATTGCTGGATCATGTGAAATTTGCTGTCCAGCAGGACCTCCAGGACCTTTTCTGCAAAGCTGTTTTCCAGCCAGTCAGCGCTCAGCAAGTATTGCTCTTCAGGGTTATTCCTCCCCAGGTGTAGGAGTTGGCTTTTCCCGTTGTTGAACTTTATGGTGTTCCCACCACCCCAGTTCTCCACCCTGTTGAGGTACTGCCGAATTGCAGCATGAACATTGTGTGTGAATTCATTGGTCTGATTAAGGAGGAGAGGGATTTCAGTGTGTAGCCAGTAAGACCACGTGACAGCCAGACATATTTCAACTCTGGCATTTTCCTTCATCCAGTAATTTCATATTCAGACACTGAAACTCAAATGTTCCCATGAAAGGCTTCCTTTTGACAAGCTGTGTTTTCTGATACTTAAAAGCTCATTTTATGGCTTCCAGATATTCTGTATTTTTTTCTTTTCAGGTAAAGGATACATCCCTACTTACTGTCTAGGTGCAGAATGAAAGCCATCTGTGCTGCTAGTTATAATAAGCCAACTAACGGCAAGAATATGCATCACTGCCTCAGTCTCTAGAGAAATTTCTAGATTCAAGGTCATAAGTCAAGAAAAGCATTAGCTCCTCAAAGGAGGCATTGAGGCAGTGTGGGGAGAACTTGAAGGAATATAATCGTAATTCCTCCATCTGGTGACAAACACTCTGTCATTTGCTGTCCTAATAAGGAACATGGTGATTAAATATGGCTAAGCACTCAGGCTAGTTGTGATTTTTTAATTAAAAGAAAAGCAAATTGTTTTGATTTTTTATCACAGGAAAAAGATGTATTGTGAACCCTTGTGCACAGATGCAATTCAAATCAAATTTTGACTAAGCTTCTTAAGCAGAGAACAAAACCCAGCATGGCCTTGTTAAGGCTTTTCTTCAGAAATACAGAAACACCTGCAATCAACTTCATTTGCTAGTGGATGTTATTTTATACAGCAATACTTTGGGCTTATTTCTGCTGGTTTTGAAAGTACCTATACACTGTCGCATCGGTAGGTCCTTTAAATATAGCTCAGTTTGCATAGTGCAGACTTGATTGAGTTAGGTCCTGGGAAGAAGGAAAAGCGTTAGTTGTTGAGCAGTGTTTGAGAGCTCTGCTAGTCTGCATATTTGCAAAATGTCTCCTTCATAGCAAGGACTACTCCTTATTTTCTAGTTGTGTCTTCTTCCTTAAAAAGCTGCTACAGGCCATTTTCAGAGAGAAGGATACTATGCTAGAATGGACTTTTGGTATGAACCCCACACTCCTCCTTACAGACAGGTTTGAAGCAAAAAAGTAACAGCAGTGCACAAACTCAGACAATTGAGCAGATAAATGAATAGTAGTATTTGTTGACAACTATGTGAGAACCTCACACCTAATAAGAATGGCCTGTTTTGGTGCCAAATCCCATTAAAATCATAGAACATCCTCTAATAATTTCAACCAGATACTTCATTTGAAGTAGAAATGCACCCTCTGAAATGTAAGAGGCATTTATTAGCTCAGATAATACTTTGTTACTAACCAACGACAAGAGTACAAATAACTTATTTTAACTCCAGTAATTCCTTTTTCCACAGTGATTATATGCTAAACCTACCACAGGTGAGTGGTATTCACCAGTTCTTATAATCTCTTATAAATTCTTATAATCTGAAAAGTGTCTGATGGTCTACATGAAGTAAGTTTGTGGATCGGTTCCACTACCTATATTTCATTCACAGTCGTGCTGTTTTTCCAAGCATAAAATCTGAGCATTAGTGTGGCTAGGACTCAATTTTCCCTTATCTATACTAGAATCTTTCACCATACTGTCATGGAAACATGTAACCAACAACATATGCTTCTTAAAAAGCACTATATTAATTCACTAAACAGCAAAAATAATGCATATTTAAAGACAGAGGGTGAGGGGAGGAGAGAGAAGGTTGTCAATACTAAAATATATCCATGCATCCTGTGGCAGTACTCTGAGATGTTTTTCACATTGGTTGCTGTACCCAGTTAATCTTGTTAACTGTAAATGATGAGTCAAGTTGACAGCTTGGTCCCTATTTATGCTCATATTTTCTTTATGTTCAAAGTTTAAATAAATGTAATTTGATGGGGATGAATAAACCCCTCAGGCTTTTTACTGAAGCAGCTCAGGAAGAGGCTATTTTGAATGGAAATAAAAGAATGCAAAACCAGAATTACCTGAAAGCAAAATAGCAGAGCAGTTCTAAAATCCTGCATAACTTACCTACCAAGTAAAGAGTGAAAACAGAAAAGAACCTTTAAAATTGATGAATCCACTATCTAATAACTACAGCTTGGTCAGCATCACAAACTACATGGGTGGGAAAATATGAATATTTCTTTAACAAGGTATAATGTATGTTAGAGAAGATGAAACAAAAATGGAAAATATCGTTAACAGACAGCCTGAACATGAGATATCAACAAATTGCCCTTCCACTACCAGATAATGTAAACAGCATCCTTAAACCAGGACAATAACTACTCTGATCATTAGTGTAATACGTCTTAACTTATCAGTTTATACCCAAGATATGACTAAAACATTGATGAAAGCTTTCTGCCGCTCCTTGTGACAGGACAACAGGTAATAGGTACAAACTGAAACACAAAAAATTCTATTTAAACAGAAGAAAAAACACTGTCTTCTTCCTCTGACCCACTGCTGTGAGGATGACTGAGCACCAGAAAAGTTTACCCAGAGAGGTTCTTGAGACTCCATCCTTGTAGGTATTACAAACCCAACTGGATATGGCCCTGAACAACCTGCTCTAGCTGACAATGCTTTGAACTAAGGGATCTCCAGAGGTGCCTTCCCACCTCAGATAGTTTGTGACTGTGTGATGAAGCTTCAGTAACTTCTTTATAAGATGAACTCATACACAGATATAAATATGTGTCTCCATTGACAACCCAGCATTGCCAAATTCTTTGAATAAACAGTCAAGAGTCAATATAGAAAGCCAGCAAGTCTTTAGAAAACCAATTTATGTAATTATTACTGAAGTAAATCTTAGGATTTAAAACCGGAATCAGGAAAGCCACAGGAGAGGTGCTGTGCAAATCATCTTTTATTCAGAAAGCTAGTGAGACAAGGCATATTGCCAGATGAAGTCGTATCGAGAAACAATGAAATGATATCATTAACATGGTAATTGGTGATCTCAGCACACCAGTGATCCAGCTCTTCTTGTGCACTTTGTAACTTTCAGAGGAAAAGGAAAAAAAGGGTTGGCTTTGCACTCAGCTCATCCCAGCCATGAAAGACCACTCAGATGAGAGCACTTACATCATACATCATCCAGTACTGGGTAGTAGGTTGGTGTCACAGACCGTGGCAACCAGAAAATGAACTGTGAGTGTAGACCTAAGTACAGAATTCAGCTCCTCTAAGTCTGTTTGTTCTTTACATTACTGGCTGAAGTCCCAACAGAGTTGCACATCCCAAGTGACCTGTGTTTGGATGATTTCAAAAGTTGCATTTGAGACAAGACCCAAGTCTCTGACCTGCATATGCCTACACCTCTCAGACATCAATAAGAGGAGTCTGGGCTTGCACTGAGCCACTGGGCTTGGCTTTGAGCTTCTTCTCTGGCACTGATCTGAAATAGGATCTGTGAGCAACTCTGTGTACAAGCAATGTGGCTGAAGAAAAGTCAGGGTAGGCCTGACAGCATAGACACAACTGCCTTGGGCTGACTTCTTGAAAGTGGGATTTGGAAATGCAGTGGGGAAGAGAGACAGAAAAGGGCAGGGGAGCACTGAAAATTGAGGAGATAATCTTTCATGCTGTCAGAAAGGTTACAGAGGGCTCCATGACTCTGGGAGGATTCAGTTCTTTCAGTATAGTATCTGTTATATTGCTCAAGACTGTAGAGACATCAGTGCAGACCAGGGAGGTTTTTGTTAGCACAAAGTGATACAATTCTTGTCAGACTGACATTCATTCTTACTCACTTCCCCTTCCTTTCAGCTGAGAACCAGATTTCAGCAGCAAGAAGAAAAATTAGAGGAAAAAGAAATAAGGAAAGAATTACAAAGCTTTCACAGAATCATTCTGTGTAGATATTAGCATCTTAGGGGTATTCACAGAGGTCCACATACTCACAAAATTTCCAGCTGAAAGATAGATGACACCTAGTCTAATAAGCACTGGTCTCTAAACAGGCATTCATTGATTTTAGTCTTGTTAAATCATGTTCTCCTTACTCAAAGACAGAAAGAAAGAAAGAAATCTGAAACACAACTCAACAATAACCAAATTCCCCAGGAGATGAAATCAAGAATTTTACTGACTTGTCAGGCTAGAGAACAGGAGTTTAAAAGAATTTAAAGGATAAGTAATGAAAGTTGTTGTGTTTTACAACGTGGTAACATAACAGAAATAAGTAGCTGCAGAGAAAGTAGATTTTTAAAGGCAAAATGTGGAGAAGACCTTGAAACAGGAGTAAGAAAAGATATTCCAGTGAGATCCAAGCTCTCATGAAATCCGTTTGCTCGTAAAAAAATATGATGCTGTATTTATTTTTGGAGCATGCTTATGGGTTGCTTTGTAAGGCTGAAATTGCCTTCTATACTCCAACCACTAAGTCTCCAGTCGAATAGTGTTTTCAACTCTTTTCACAGAGAACACTATGGACCAGGAAAGATCTTCAGTCCAAAAGCAGAATCAGCCTTAGCTCTGAGTCCTACCTCTCAAAATGCACCAAACAGCAGATTTAATCCAGGTGCCCAAGTATTCATGGATTGGTTTGTGTTGTCTTTTTCTTTTTCCTTTTTTTTTACTAAATGGTAAAAGTGTTCTCAGATTGCACAGAAAGCGTACTCGCTCTGTGGCAAATGGTGACTTACAGAAAGAGGGAGGGTCTGGGCTGGAGTTCAGATCTTGTCAGAGCATGTCAGGTTGCATCCTGCTCTCAATTTTGCCAGTGACTTCAGAAGTAGTTCACGGCATTCATATCTTTCTGTTTCTCCCTTTTGTAGAATCACAGCATCATAAATGTGCTTAGAGCTTTAAGGCATCTAAAGTGACATCATTCCTATCATGAAGAGATAGCAGCCAAATATCCCTGCAATTAATACCATTTACTCTCCTTGCTTCGGGTGGAGTGAAACTTGATCCATTAATGCTTGTAAAATGCTTCAAGACTCTCCGATGAAAGCCAGCATCAGAATGTAAAGCGTTAGCCTTGTAAGTGACAGCAGAGTGCACTATGGAAGGAAGAATAACAATAAGATCATTGGGTTAAACTCTCCAAACTCAGAGGAATTTTCACTTGTTCCTCACAGCATTTCTTTCCCCAGAGCATGTCTCAGTAGCAGCTCTGATCCTGATGATAAGCAGTACTGACTTCAGATGAGCACCAGTGCATCATAAGGTCTCCTCCTTTTGATCCTGAGCTGGAGGGATGGTATTGTACTGAACTTACTTGCTGAGAAATTACCCTGTTACTTATATGTCTCCCTGTTTCCGTGGCAGTGTCCACTGACATTTCAGAACAGGAGGTGGTTAATGCTGCTCTCTTCTCCTGGAGCCAGTTAGTCAACTCTTGGGTATGACAAAGGTAATGTCTCCTGCTGCACGTGGCTTTGGCCTTAAAAATACCAAAGAATTCACTGAGGATTCCTCACTGTCTCTTTGAATAGCTCGACTGCCAATATTTTTAGGGCAGGCCTGCTGACCTTTTACTGCTTTTAGCCATTAAGCATATGCCATGTTGGAAGTAATCTTCTGGAAAAATCCCTTCCAGACAACTGGCCAAGACTTTGTTCAGCTGATCTGTGTATCCCAGTCTTAGCTAGTTTGACTGTGTCAGGTGCATGCATGATGACTACAGCCTGGATTAAACACTGTGTAATTTAACCCTAGGATCTAACCCAAAGAACATACCTTCTAGCAGAAGGCTTGGAGCGTTGATTCAGCCAGGGCAAACCTAAACAGAAAATCCCAGGCTGAGAGGAGTTATTACTTGTGCCCAAAGTGGATTACTCCGGAATGCATATATGCCTTTAAAAAGATGCTGCATATGGCTATAAGGTTACAGAATATAAAGTCATGGCATTTCCCTAGTCCAGTGACTGATGCTGAGCACAGAGTGTTTTCCTCCACAGCCCACCAAATAATCAGATGTTTATAGTCTTATCTTGTACAGTTTATAAAAGTCTTGTGGTCCACTATGTCCAGTTCTGGGCTCCCCAGTTTAAGAAGGACAGGGAACTGCTGGAGAGGGGACAGCAAAGGGCTACAAAGATGATTAGGGGGGCGGAACATCTTTCTTATGAAGAAAGGCTGAGGAATGTGGGGCTTTTTAGTCTAGAGAAGAGAAGACTGAGGGGGGATCTTGTCAATGCTTATAAATACTTCAAGGGAAGGTGCCAGGAGGAGGGGGCCAGTCTTTTTTCAATGGTGCCCAGTGATAGGACAAGAGGTAACGGGCAGAAACTTGAACATAGGAAGTTCCATCTGAACAAAGGAAGGCCTTTGAGGGTGGCAGAGCACTGGAAGAGGCTGCCCAGAGATGTGGTGGAGACTCCACTGGAAACATTCCAAACACCCCTGGACGCCATCCTGTGTAACCTTTTCTAGGTGCATCTGCTCTGGCAGGGGGTTTGGACTAGATGATCTTCAGAGGTCCCTTCCAACTCCAGTGATTCTGTGATTCTGTCATGGAGAAGTTCATCAAGAGTAAAAATAAAAAACAAAACCAGAAAAAGTTATTAGCACACAAGCATGGCTATTGCATAGTGTCTTTTTGGAATATTTAACCTAGCAAGCCCAGCAAGTAGAAAGCTACAGTACACACCCATGAATTTAAAATTTGTCTGTTCTACTTTAGTGTCACTCCAGCGAGTCCCCTGTTTGAAATAAAAGACCTTATCTTGTTGGAGTAAGCAGAGAAATACCCTTCTGTTTGGCTCTCTCACATGAGAGTCAACTGCTTGTGTCCCTTCAGAGATCTACTGCGTCCCATCTGAGAAATGTAGTAAGTTGTTTTGATAGTTTGCAGTTCCTGTATTATTCCCAGATTCTGGTTCCCTGCATTTCTTTTTGTTTGTGCTTGCTCACAGAATAGGGATTATCTGAGAATACACACCTCAGTGACCTAAGTAGAAATCATCTGTCAGTGAAGGATGATAATCATCCACCAATAAAATAAACATCCAATCCTTTTCTTCCCCCTCCTTCTTTCCATTTTTCCTCTCAAGTGAGCAGCTCAGTCACTCCCAGAGTACAGTAATAGAAGGAATGAAAGACACAGGAATTACATCTGCATTTACGGGGGGCAGATTTTCACCTGGCTAAGATGTGGCGCAAGCATTTGCAACTTGTGTAATGTGCATTCAATTTGACTTGTAAATGCACAAATAGCTGCCATTTTACTGCAAAATTGGCAGGGAAAAGACCTTCCCCAATCCTGGCTGTGTCTCTTGTCATTGCTGAAAGTGAAATTACTGCTTTTCTTTGCCTCAAGAGTTGTCAGGAGGCAGGTAGAATTGTCTAACATCTTCAGACAGGGAAAGTAATGCTATCTTCTGCACACATCCAACTGCCTTTATATATGTATTATATGTTAAAATTGTTCTGTCAAACGTTGTCATTTGGTCAAATGGTCATTTCAGTAATGCAGATTTTTATTAAACAAAGGTAGTCAGAGTTCATTTTAGAATAGGATAGGACAGGACAGGATAGAATAGAATAGTTCAGTTGGAAGGGACCTACATTTTCAGTACCTAAGGTCTGCCATTCTTCTTTCTAAGCTTCACCACGTCTCTTTTCATGATCCCTGTCAGGCACTGGCAGTGGCCCACCTTTTTCTTCAAGATTAGGTTTTGACTTTGTGGTATTTCCTTCCCTCCTGTGAATATGTGCAGAGGAATGGCAAAGCACAAGGTGTCACCACAAGTCACAAGTTCAATTTCAGAAAAATGATCAGAAGATCACTGCTTGATATTTTAACACCATTTAATCTGAATCCGAGTGGTATGTTTGCCTTTCCCACGTAGCAATAGGAAAATGAGGAAGAGTGCACAGACATGGAAGGGTCCCCCAAAATTGTGGTATTTACTATATACAAGCACTTTCATGAGTCTGTTCTGCAAATACATTGTTGTAATCAGCAGTAGGAGGCAGTGACACACATTAGATGGCTTCCAGAGTCTTTAATGGATAAGTCCTTTATCCTTAGTGTCAGAGGGAAGTGAAAGTGGGCTGCTCTGCAGGGGAAAGGGAGACATGAGCCAGAGATGACAGTCAGGAAGGCAGGGCAGTGTCCTTGCAGACAAGAGGTACAGTCCCACAGTACCCAAACCAGAAGAGCAGAGAAGGTCTGGGCAGCATGGAGCAATAATCACCACGTTGATCCTACTGATGAGTCAGGTCTGAGTTCAGGACAGTAAGTCAGGAACTGTACGGTGCAAGGCCAGGCATGGACATACCTGAAATATAGCTCAGCCAAAGACCAGGGGCAAGTGCTCAAATGCAGCTTCTGAAGAGGGCAGAGCTTGCAAGCATGGGTGAAGACCCTGGATAAGGCTTCCCATTGGGCTTTCTCACAGCTTAGCTGTTTTCACCAAAGTTTTCTCTAGGGTCACATCGTCACATCATGCTGCATCGCATGAAGAATGACCCTGAACACACACACCTAAATTCCTAGGCTGGAAGGGAGGAGAGTTTGCAGAGGAGGATTATAGAAGATGTTTTCAGGCTGGCCAGAGCAATTGGAGCTTGCTGGTTCACTCAGGGCCCTGACACTCCGTGTTCCACCTCTGACCTCTGAAAACCAATGTTGACATTATCCTCAATTTATTAGACCATGGATCTTCCCTACAGCATTAAAAAACAAGCTGTAAAGCAAGTAACATGAAGCTATATCCAAACACAGCCATTAGAGGTTGAAAAAACTGCTGCACTGAATACCTGCGACATCTGTAGGAACTAGCAGATGGCTTGGAGAAAGAGGGCTTGCAGAAAACCTGCAAGGAGCCCAAGGATGCTGCAATAAGACATCTAAAACGATGCTACAGATTTAAGTTTAGGCAGCTGAATAAAGCAGTTTATCAGGATCATCAGGACTATTTTACCTTTGTTTAATTAGACGACAACTTTTGCTTGCATGGAAAGTGTGTGGAGATTGGCATGCATAAGGCTTCCTGTGAAGTGGAAAAGTATGTCTTTTGAAAACATGCTGTGTTAGGCAAGCTGTTAGGGATAATTGTAAATGGTAATGTCTCTGACACTTATATGACCCATTAGCTTGTCTGGCAGAATAAAACCCTAACGTCAAATTGTGCATGTGCTATTAAGAAAGCATTTTTTTCATGGTCCCTGGACTCAATGCCCCATAGTGAAAAAGAATAATAAATTGGTGTGCTACAACTGGGAAGGTGTATAGGGGTTGTAGGTTATAGGTATATAGTTTTGAGATAAAGAACTATCTACGAATTAGTGATTTTGTTCCCCTTAATTATTACTATAGCCCTGATTATTCGATACCTAGAACCCCAGTGATAAAATCTATTATCTTCTTTAGTAACTGAGACTGACAGATGATCAGAAGAAAGAAATAGTAATGAAGAGCTCTAAAGGAAATTCATCTGGCTGAACATAAAACTATTTTCCAATGAATGCTAGAATGATGAATGCAAAGTTGTTTTGTTTGAAGGAAAGTCTGAGATGCCAATTTGCAGAGGAAAAAACATGTCCTATGTCTCAACACTGCAACAGATCTGGATCAAATAACTCTGTAAACATCCTCCTCCACTTCTTTTTTCTGCACACATTTATACATAAGCAATGAGCAAGGAAGTCTGAACATTGTGGTGGAGAAAATTTAAACACAGTCCCCACTTCCTTTAACTTGTACATCAGTGTTTGGCAGGTGTATGTCTCATTAAGTCTCTCTGAAACCAGCACCAGTGCATCAGGGAACTACTCTTCCTGCTCATTATAAACTTAGAGCAGGTTTGTACTCTGTGCCTCTACTGGCAAGGATTTGTGTGTTTGTCATGTCTTGTAAACACTAATGTAAATAGCTATAAAGTTTTTGCTTACACTTCAACCACTGTACAGACATAAATTAAGGTGATATTTGAATCAGGAAGGGACAACATATGCTATCTTAGTGGATCGGTTTGTGAAGCTGATTATAGGCATAAGAAAAGGAAATTGAAAAATGTTTAAAGATTGGGTAAAATATTGTTGCTTCTCCCTCCCTCTCCTGTCACTATCCCTGCTTTCCCTCTCACACACATAATCATTATCACAGTCTGTAAAACAAGATTTTTTTTAGGGAAATGATAGTGTATAGAACAGAAAAGACTGAATTAATGCCTCAGAAATCAAAATGTTTTAAAATGGAAAAAATCTGGCAAAAAATATGTCAAACAAATAATATAACCCAGAAAAAAGGTCTACACAGTCATCAATTATATTCTGACATTTGCTAATGTTGAAGGTTGTCAAGTCCAATACTGTGGATAGAGTATTGTATTTTAATGGCATGTATTGTTATGAACCTAAAGAGGTAGTTAGAGGATCATTTGTTTTAGCAGCTCAAATAATTTCTTTTTACCTCTCCCCTCTCCATTTGATTTACTTACTGGCATCTCAATCTCCTTTCAGTATGTGCATGCAGATGTGTACATCCCAATTTTCCTGGTCTGAGGTAAAACAGAACCAATTTTCTGTTCAGTAATTTTAATTTTTAGCTAAGCCTCTTCTAACTGCTGAAATTAACAGCATGTTGTGCAGAAAACAGTTCACTCTCAGAGTGATAAGACCCACGTTTATAGTTGATGTCAAGGAATGGTATGCAGAGAGGCTCCTGCTTATACTTATTGCTGTACTAACCAAGGCCAGACAACTTTATTTGCCCTGTTGGAGGGCAGGAAGCGTAAAAGCGTAGAGGGGTCACACCTGCGGGGAAGAGCAGACAGGACAGTTGACCCAAAACTGACCAACAGGGTATTCCATCCCATCTACCTCAGTCTCAGTATAAAAGCTGAGGGATCAAAGGGTCAGCCCTCTTTCTTCACTAGCTGGCATCCGAGGAAGACGCCGTCTGTTCATCTGCCTTTGATACCGATCCATGTGTTCCTGAATCCAGATCTAGAATCGAGTTCCCATCCATCACTGAGTCCAGTCTGGGACTTCCCCAGTGCCTGTCAGTGATGTGACTGTCATCCTGGGAGCTTGATATGATGTTGTATGTAAGTTGGAAGATTCATTCAAGTTAAAAGTCAACTTACTTGTCTGCAGTGTTATTTGGCTAGGTGTATTTTAGATCCTGATCACAATGCAAGTTAGTAAAAAGAGGGGGTAGAACAGAGAAAAGAACGAGTGTTAGAGAGTAGATCTAGTGATTTGTCATCATGATTGCCAAAAATAAAGCTTTTTGAATGACTGTACATTTTTTGAATGTAATAGAGAGCCAGTTGCTTAAAGTCATTTTCATCCTTTATTTAAGGACACTGGCTTTCACACAGACAACATTGGTTGTGACGTCAGTGCATCTCTTATTTTGTTTTCTGGAGTTAATGAACACAGAAATAAATAAAACTTCTACTTCAATGTTTTTGAACTGATACTCAAGAGGGCTGATGAGTTAAATACTATTTAGGTAACTACGATCTCACATTCTCTGATCAGGCAGTGGAGGTGGCTTGAGAAGTTACTACTCCTTGGCTGCATTTTACTCCCTCCCTGCTATGCATTATTACAGGATAAGTACAGCTGGTACATTATAACATGGACTTATACTTTAGTTACTTCATTTCCTGGAATAGTTTCCATATTCTAAGTGAAAGTGCCCTTAGTATCTCTGAAAACCTCGTTACTAAACCACATCCCTCTATTTTACTACCTAATTCCTGCATTCACTTCTGGAGAAAAAAAAGATCACCATGTATCTATTGGACACCCAAAATATTAAAGTTATATGATGTTATTTAGTGTTCTTTCCAGCAAAGTTCAAAATAGCTGCCCTTGTTAAAAAAAATAATGTCTGTTTCCCTTCTCCTTATATGAATGTTCTTGCAGTGTTACGTACTCTTTAAATACAAAAAGTGGCATTTGTTTGGGAGAGAAGAACCCATTTGGTTCCTGGACTCTTGGAGGTATATGTGCTGTTTATTAAACCACCAGGGGAAGGCAGTACAAGAGACACTGTCTTCCAAATTATCTGATCAGGAAAGAGAAACATGGAGACGAGTAAATGAGGCAGGGAAATGGCCGTTGCACAAACTCTCACAGGAAGCCTGGGTTGCAGCCCAAGCATCTTTAGCCTCCTCTCCACCGAAAACACCAGTCAACGATGCTTCAAAGTGCTTGCAGCCCACAAGCCTGTCACCTTTTTCATTAAGATGGGGACAATGACGGGATAATGCAGGTGCCAGCTCTGGGGCAGAAACTGCTGAGAAGGGATCTGGCTGCTGCTTTTTCAGCTCATCCAGATCTCTTAATCCTCTGTGGCATTCTCACTCACCAGAGGTGTTACGGTGGCCAGCAGGATATAATTCTTGATGATTTTCTCTGAATAACCTTTCCGCAGGTCAGCCTTAGCAGAGATAAGACTCTCTCCAGAGAGAGACAACCACTGATATATTTGGATACTTAGCAAACGTGCTGTCTGAAGCACCTGTCACTGATAGCAGTGGAACAACCCTGGTGCAAAGCTGCTCAAATTATCTCAGGTTCAGAATGATTTTTCAGTGCTACCCACTTTGCTGTTTTTTACTCAAGAGGCTTTTCAAATGTCATATCATCCCTACTCTTTAGCACAATAGTCTTTATGTTAAAACTAGCTATAAAAATCAGCAAGCTCTACCGGGGAATGCAGGCTGGGCATATTTCACAGAGGGGCAATACAAAATAAGAAGAGCAGTCAGTTACACTCTTGTTGTTGCGGTAATAAGAGACTATTATTTACTTTTAAGAATGGAGTCACGGTAAATGACAAAAATGTCTTCAAGGGGAAAAAAAAATAAGGTTTGCATCTTTGCTGGCTATTTAAATGAAGAGAATCTCTGGTATGACATATTCTACCTTCACTCCTTATCCGTACAGAGGTTTGTGCTACATCAGACATCTCAGATTGACTAGATCAGCACATCGGAACAAACTAAGACTGATCTTATGGCTAGATGCAATAAAGAAATAAAGATCACAGAATGTAGGACCTTCATAGTCTAGGTGGCTCTCAGCCTCTGGACCTGCCTGGAGAGCATTGTGAGAGTCAACCTTTTTTTTTTCTGCAGGGAGACTTTAGGGGCCTCAAAATGATGACCCAAACAGTCAGGCCCTGACAAGAGAGTAGCTTCGAGCAAGACCATGGGAAATACTGATGCCACAGATTATTTTAAATGTACATTTTCCTCTCCCAAACTCCTATAACCCATTCAGTCCAAAACTGGTATCTCAAACTGAAGCAAAGCTAACACAGGTTTGTCCTCCTGATGGCCAATGTCTCCTTTTGTTTTTCCAGAATAAGAGAAGACTTCATCCTCCTGCGGAAGAGCTTTATGATTTGAACCATGGGATGTGTGGGTGGGATGAAATTCAGTGCCATTTTTAGCCTGAAAAAGTCTCAAAATCTAAACTCGCATATCCTCAGATAATTCCTTTACCATTGAACAATTTGTACCCTGTTTCTGTCACTGATGCTGAATGGACAGAACTTTGGAGTGCCGCAGTACTTGAGCCAACAGGAAGTAACATGGGACATAAGATGGTCAATCCTTGTATTAAGCCCCTCTGGGACTGAGTTACTAATTAATAAGTAAAGCTTAAAGAAAAAAAAATCATGTGCAAGTTCCTATCTATTCACATCAGCATTTACTGCCCTGTGAAGCTGCCCTGTAAGTCACGCAGTTCTTGCCTTTTGACAATCATCCTGATATACCTCACTGCTACATCCCAATGAAAAGGCTCTTTGGGAAGACAGGACCAATCTGTGCAGGCAGAACCAAAATAATTCAGTGACCAGATCTCTGTGCTATTGGGGATAAACAGGTCAGCGTCTGTAAGGCACTGATCTTGTGGAAAGCTAGTACAGCCTTTTCTGTAGTGTTTTCTGCTGAGAATCTTTTAAAATCATAGGAGAATGAGATTTATTTCTTTTTTTTTGCCTGTGGAGTGTAGCATAGTTTTGTATACCAAATCAGTGGCTAGATCACAGTGTGAGTGTTTGCTGGAAAAAGAAGAAAACAAAGAATTACGCTCCAAGTCCTTGGTTTGCATCGTTGATGTTTGAATGTGAAACTGTGGCATTTTTGATTTCAGTGCCCAAGTTCCGATCATTGTTAGGGAGGAGAGTGATTCAGCCATGGGGAATTATGCCATTGATTTACATGAGAGTTTTCCTAAGCTTTATGCTGAGCTGTATATTTTTGACTCCATAAATACATTTATGTCTTTTTCTTCAAAGCTAGAATTTAATCCAAAGGGAAAAGAAAACCTTTTACCATGATAATTTCTTTTAAGAAAAGTTGTTGTCCTGGGCCTATTCAAATGATCACAGAATAAGAGATTGTCTAGCAGAATATAAAATCACATAAATTGTTATGCCTGGGCAGGGACTCTTTTTATTTACTACAGGATGAAAAAGTAAGAACCAAGGCTTCAGCATAAACTGGGGAAAAGTAACTTTTCTTCCTTTCCATATACACATCCTCAATTATTTTTTCTCTTTATTGATGATTGTATGTCCCAAGAATATCATGGGATGATTTGAAAGGATATGCTTGGATATATCTGTGGTATAAAACATATACATGAGAAGACAGTTCTGTCTGTATTAGTAAGCATGATTCCACCTGGTTGAATCTTTTGTATGATGTGTAAATCTATTGTAAATAGATATAACATTGACATTCCTAGATGGGTTCCCATTCTTCTAAATTAGGCAAATGCACTTTCTTTCCTGCATTTGTTTACATTCATGATGATACCTCAGTGTTTTACTACTGAATATTGAAATTCTGCAATTCCTCACAGCTAACAAGGCAGACTGCAAGGATATATGTGAATCAGCTGGTGGTAAAATAATCCCTCTCCTGTTCATTTGAAAAATATATTTTCCCCTAATGTGGTTCCATCAGCTTCTACCATGAATAAATTATCATATGCCAAGGTGCAATCTTCTTCTTGTTCCTGTTCTTTTTATTCCTAATTGGTCATTAATACAGAAATAATTTCTGTATGGAACAGTTTTTGGCATTTTAAGTAATAGCAGAAGAGAAGTTAAAAATTATCAGGTGTTGCTTATTTCCTACCAAGAGTTCTGAGAATCTCACAATACTTTCCCCCATATCCTTCGTTTTTAAAGGTGACAAAGTGATGTGTGACATCATCTACTTCTAAGGTCAACAGAAGTTGAAGGCACTCAACGTTTCACATGGTGAGGGTCTTATGCTCCAAACAAATAAACAAAAAAGCAAAAGAAAAGATCCCTGCTTGTGTACCTTGTCTTCTCTTCATACCTAGGCCATAAGCAACTTAACGTTCCTGATGACTTTTTAGAAAGGCAGATGCATCGCAGTTATCTTTCAGAGGAACATAAAAATGCAGTGGATGAATAAAATAAATAGTGGTTATACCGGCACGTTTCCTCAAAGACCATTAAAATCAAATATGGTAATGAATGTTTCCATATATTCGATATACTTTCCAGCTCTGAAAAAATCAAGTCTGTTGGTGGTAGGAGTGTATTTCATCTCTTTTTCCCATAGAGAAACACCACAGTAGTATGGATTATGAAATTATTATGGGCAGCAGGGAAAACTGGGGCCTAATTTACTTTTGCTGATTGACCTCAACACCACAAATGAAAGTTTAATAGCTAGGCTGATACTGATCCATAAAGAGGGAGGTTGGAAAGTCTAAGAGAAGAAAAATCTCATCTGTTTCATGAAAATGGTGCAATACTGACCTACCCCTCACAAAAATAGGGCAAGAGAAGTCAGCATCAGTTTACAGTAATTTTTCCCTAAGAACTGATATGTCTATATTCTAGCATGCAGCCCCTTCACAAAGATTTTTTTTCTTAACATTTTCTTCATGCACAAGTAAGAAAAAAATCCTCTTTAGAGAAGCGTGAATAAGTATTGGGGAGGCATTTTCTCTCCCTTTTTGTCACAGGAGACATGATTCAGCTGTTTTGTTCCAGGAGATAAGTCCCCCGGGTTTCGTTTTGGCAGTTATTGTCAGAAACCTGTGATTTCTTTACACACATTTAGTAATTTAATCTGTGGGTTTTTTCTGGTTTTTGTTTTCTCTGCCTACTGAACAAAACTTCTTTGCTTCAGATATTAGAGAATTGCAGGGTGTATCTAAAGAAGTTTATTTTCCATTTAAAAGAATCTCACAACAATGTAGGCTACAAGACGTCAGATAGTCCAGATAGCCTCTTATGGCCTCATGTCTTATCACTGCACTTCTAAGAAGAGTCCCATTCTGTGTTCTTTACACCTTACCATTAGGTAGATGAATGCAAACCACAAGATCTTTTCTTAGTTTTCTCTTTCCAAAGAGAAAGCAACAAATCACACTCTTTTCAGACTCCTCTCATGTCACATTATTTAAACTCTTCTAAACTAGTATTTATATACATGAATTTCAAGCAACCCACTAGCCAATTTAACCTTCTTGGTATTAAAATTTACACCTGCTACAAGCTAAGTCCTGCACCCCCTTTAACAGTCTCTGTTGCTGCAACTTTGTGTTGGGGACTAAGAAAATTATTTAATTTCCTTATGTCCTCAGTTCCCAGTTTGTACACTGGAGACGAAAGCACCTTGTTACTCCTTTCTGCCACACATCTGCTCTGTTTTCTTCACAGTTACAGGAACTACTGAGCTACAAATTGCTGGAAGTTCTCCCACGAACTGAGTCACTTCATTCTTTTTGTGATATCACCTTTGTTCTCTAAGCTTTTGTTTGGGCCATTGTCAGCAACGGGATATAGTATTAAATGGTCTTATACAATACAGCTACTCTCAACTTTTTATAATCCCAAATCACTGCCAACAGCAATGCAGTTTGGATTAGACTCCGGGTTTAAAAGCTTTTGGGGAAAGAAATGTGAAGAAAATAATAGGAGTCTTCTATTTGTACTGCCAATGACAGCCATTATATAACTACATAAAATTATCATTCATTATCAGTTTCTTGGCAGAAGTACACAAAGAACAGAATTATCCTAGACTTACTTCAGATTTTCTGAGAACAAAATTATATCTTCATTTCACTAATTTGGTTTGTAGGCATCTTTAAGTTCTCATGTTGCTTAAACAGATAAAAGGCTAGCTGTATATTTATTAGTCTATTTATTTATTTTTGTAAAATAGAGCCTGTTTTTATCTTTCAATTTCATGTACATGGAGAATACTGCTCTATTAAAAATCCTTTAGGCCATATTTAATACTTGGAACAATTAATCACATGAAGTAATATTATCTTGAGAGAGGCAGGCGACTTTGTTCTAAAGGTTTTTGCTATTCAGTCTGTATTAGAAAGAATGCTCAGGGCGTTACTTATAATGACAGGTCTGCTGCAAAAGCTATAGATTATCAAGATGAGAATGTCCCCCTAGATAAGTGGTGAGTGATTAGTATTTTATTGGCCCTTTGTCGACTTCAATTATGTTTTTTGGAAATTCTGTTTAGAAACAATGTTCAAAATGCTGTATTTAGGGAGTAAAGTGTTAATCAGGTATTTAAGTCTAATAGATACCTGTACATCAAACAGCCTTAGTGTTGTGATTACTGATTTCAGAAATATTCAGATATTGGTAGTCTTCTGCAACAGAAATTAATTCCTCTAACAAAATAAGTCAGTCCTCAGCAAAAGATGCTGTTATGACGTATGTGCTGACATTAGCTAAAAACTCCCTAGCAATAAGCCATTATTATTTACCAGTATGGATTTTGAGGACAAGCTTTTGAAAGCCACTTAGGGGCTGAGTATGCCCAATTCTCATTAATTTTATAGGTGATTGGGTATCTAAATCCCTTTGGAAAGCTGAATAGCTCATTTTCTGAAAGTCCAACAGGCATCTACGTCTGGATACTTCCTCCTGGGACCACAATTTGTACATGCCCTAGACACTTGAAGAATGATTTTTCCCATTAACTTGATGCAAAAAGTCAGGAGTTGACACTCATGCAATATGTATATGAAGCTAAAATGGAAACTTTGATCTAACAAGTCATGTGGTATGAACAAAGATAGAAAGTGAGCAAGGAAAAGACAGGAAAGGATTTTCCTTTCTGGAATATATTTTACTTCAGGGCAAAGAATCCTCTATTATAAGGCAAAATGACCCCTGGTCTTTAATGCAATAGTCGTTAAACTATTAGTAAGGCTTAACCATTCATTTTTCTGCTTTTCTCCCAGAACTCCACACTAGATCCATGAATTCTTACAAGTTGCTTACAAAGGTCTTCCTAAGATAAGTTTTTCTACCTCAGAAGGGGGAGTTCTCTCACTTTATGAGGAGATATCCTGGTACGAGTGAAAACTAAGAGCTGTAATCTGAAGCAACCTTTCCAGCAGATCTGTTATATTTGTCTACTGTTAGCAGTGGTAGCAGAAGGTTAAATGCAGAGTACTATACAAAAAAATAGTGATTTCTGAGTAATTTTTTCTGGAATTTCTGTGTTTGTATTTTCTGTGGTTTTGGAATAAAGCAATGTTCATTTCAGTGGAGCAGGTGATTAATGAGAAGTGAGCAAATAGTATATTACCAGAAGTAGAGGTTCAATAATCGACTGTAATGTGCTTGAAAATAATAAGATTATTTTATAAAATCATAACAATAAAAATAATAAAGGGAGGGGGTTTTAATCATTTATGGGCATTCTGGGAAGCCTGTAATTTTTTTCCCAGTTATCTGGAAAATTGTTTATTTTTTTTTTATTCTTTTCTAAATCTCATACAGTTTTTTGTCCATAGGAGTTAGTACTTCCTGTAAATCCTTGAGCAGTGACATACTAGGAGTTGTTAGTGCCCTGGCTATAGCCTAAGTCCTACCTACAAGCTGTCACTTGCCCAGCAAAGAATTGGCCATAGTAGATGACTTAATGAAGGAACATTTGCCTTGATCAATTAAGTATCAACCAACTCATCTTTCTCCCTGACGAATCCTGTTTCCCTGCAGGTCTCCATTTTCTGAGACCACTCATGAGATTTCTAGTTTGAAACCTCAATGACACCTCAATGACACCTCAAAATCTCTGTTTTTCAACTCATGTTCAGCACTGCATCCATCCCTGATATTATATGAACTCGCCAAAAAAACAGATTTATTTCTGAATGAATCTGGTCTTTTGACTCCAATTTGTGCTGCCTTAAACAATAGAAAAATGAGAAATGGCTCTCTTTTCCTCACTTTTTTTTTTTCCCCTCCCCTATTCTGACTGTAAGGACTTTACGGAGAATTTTTTTTCTTTGTAATGTATTCACAGGGAGATCCACATCTCTACTGAGCATTGAACTTCTGTACAATTCTTTGCTCAGGGCAGGGTATAAAGTGCTACTCTAACCCACAGCATGCAGTGGCTTCATATCTGCCACACAGCACATCACTATGCACACATTTCTAATTAACATCTAATTTTGGATTAATTTCTGATTCCCTCCGCTGAGCTTTTGTAATGAGATCGTGAGTTACACTGGCAGAAGGTTTGTACTTAAAATGTATCTATATGGTAGAACCTCCTAGGTAGTTAACTGACAACAGGATTTAAAAAATATCCAAAACAAGCAAGCAAAAAACCCCCAAACCTCCCTATCTGTTAGACATCTGGAGTCTTATTTATTAATTTCATCAGCTATAATCAAGGAAAGAATCTAAATACTTTCAGCTCCCAGCAGTTTTTCCTTGCCTCTCTTTCCATGCATTAAGAAGCTGGGCGTTACTATGTTGTTCTTACTTTCCTTCAGTATCGAGAGCATTACACTGATGTGGGAAACTGGACAATTCTACTAAATACAATGCCTGTAGTTCAAAATCTACCTTCTTAAGTAACTACTTCTAAATTATTTGCTAAACCCCAGAGCTGTTGGGGAAAATCTGTACTTTAAATAAAAAATGAATGTGAAAGATAACATTAGATGAGCTGATCTTATTTACCCACCCATATGCAGGAATGCACCATTGGCAATGTGGCAGTAAAAGTGCTACACTTTAACAACTTGGCATAGATTTCTTCAAAAGGCTGAAATCCTGAAAGGTACCCAGTCACCTTTTTCACAGGCACATGAGCTGGCAATGTGCGCATGCAGCGCAGAAGGCCAACCTCCTCCTGGGCTGCATCAAATGAAAAATGGCTAGCAGGTCAAAGGAGGTGATTCTGCGCCTCTGCTCCATGCTGGTGAGACCCCACCTGGAGTGTCCAACTCCAACATAAGAAGGACATAGACCTGTTGGAGTGTGTCAAGAGGAGGGCCACAAAGATGATCTGAGGGTAAGAGCACCTCTGCTATGAGGACAGGCTGAGAGAGTTGGGGTTGTTCAGCCTGGAGAAGAGAAGGCTCCAGGGAGACCTTATAGCAGCCTTCTACTATCTGAAAGGGACCTACAAGAAATCAGGAGAGGGACTTTTTAGAAGGGCATGTAGTGATAGAATGAGGGGTAATGGCTTCAAACTGGATGAGGGTAGATTTAGATTAGAACTCAGGAAGGAATTTTTCACCATGAGGGTAGTGAAACACTGGAACAGGTTCCCCAGAGAAGTTGTGGAGGCCCCATGCCTGGAAGTGTTCAAGGCCAGATTGGATGAGGTTTTGAGCAACCTGGTCTAGTGGGAGGTGTCCCTGCCCATGGCAGGGGGGTTGGAAATAGTTGATTTTTAAGGTGCTCTCCAACCTCAACTATTCTATGATTCTACAGTTTGTTTCAAAAGAAATATGGGGCTAAAGTATCTTGTTGGGATCTTGACAAAATAAATGAACAAACACCTAAGGGCTTCATTAGCAGAAGGATTTTAATGGATGGAGGAACCTAAGCTTTCAACTCAGGCATCCAAATCTAAAATTGACTCAGGAAGTGTGAGTCAGATGAATGGACAGTGGGGTGGGCTGAAAACCAGCTGGCAGGTAGAGCTCAGAGGGTTGGGATCAGTGGGGCAGAGTCTAGTTGGAGACCTGTAAGAAGTGGTGCTCCTCAGGGGTCAGTACTGGGTCCAGTCCTGTTCAATGTATCCATCAATGACCTGGATGAAGGGATGGAGTGTACCATCAGCAAGTTTGCTGATGACACAAAACTGGGAGGGGTGGCTGACACACCAGAGGGCTGTGCTGCCATTCAGCGTGACCTGGACAGTCTGGAGAATTGGGCAGAGAGAAACCTGATGAAATTCAAGAAGGGCAAATGTAGGGTCTTTCACCTGGGGAGGAATAACCCCATGCACCAAAACAGGTTGGGGGGCTGACCTGCTGGGAAGCAGCTGTGCAGAGAGGGACCTCAGAGTCCTGGTGGCCAACAGGATGCCCTTGAGCCAGCAATGTGTCCTTGTGGCCAAGAGGCAAGACTGCCACAGCTCCATGCCCTGAGGTCCAAAAAATAGCAGGACACAACATGTGTTCCCAGTAGACACACACAGAGCAGATATATTTAAAATGTATATACATAAATACACAGCCAGCCAGAGAGATAATATAGAGACACACTCATTGCACACACAAACCCAAACAGTACCCATGGCCTCATCTTGTTCTTCTCACTGTCTGATCAAGGTGAAGGTACATTAGTGAGAGTGTAGATATACACACATGTAATGTGAGTCCCTACAACAGCTGGTCTCAGACACTTAGTCTGCTCAGTAGTTGCCCCTGGATCCCAGTCTTCTCAGTGGCTGGCACCTGGGCATTTGAGCTCCAGTTGCTGCCATAGATCCCCTGTGTGCACAGTAAAACACACACACACACACAGAGTGGGTCCCTCCAGTAACCAGGCATAGACAGTCCACCCAGTAGCTGATCTTGGATCCTCGTTACCCCTTGGTGCCTCCTGCACAGAGACACACACACACACACATCTCTCAGTTCATGCCCCTAAAAGGTCTCTCCAGGAGCTGTCCTAGACCCCTTGGTCTGTCTGGTAGTCAGGTCCACCAGGTGCCTCATCCTGAGACACACCCGCACCCTCCTGGCTCCCAGGTCTGCCGTGATACTCAGGAGAGCTCACACCCTCATTCGCACACCTGCACTTGCTTCAGGTGCTGCTCTATAGATACACAGGTGCCATGAGAGCAGCATGGATGCAGACACTGAGAGACACCAGTCTACCGGGTGTCCATGACCAGGCGTTGGCAGCAGGGCTGCTGGGTGGCCTCTGTGGGCAGCATCTGGGGCTGTCCCATGCCGGACACAGCCAGTCCCAGCCACTCCCAGCAGGACACAGCCATAAAACTATATCTGAAACAATAAAACTATCAGGCATGGCCAGACTTGTTTACATGTGACACTTTCGTTCCCTCATCCCTTGGTTTTACCATGTTCATTGGATCACCTTGGCCTAGCCATTTGTTTCCTCCCCTAAACCCACATGATAAGACATGCACAATCCCAGGATGCTCTTCCCCTGCATCCCATAATGTGTCCCATGACCCTGGGCAGTGAACCCACTTAGTGACGTTACCCAAAGTGCTGTTCCTGTTGCCCCATCATATGGGTGCCACACCTGGCCCATGGGGCTGAGCCTCCCCTGGGACACCACTGGCAGGGCCCAGGGCAGGGAGTCATGTCTCTGACTGGAGGAATGGGGTCTTCTGCTTTCTTTGTGTTTCTGAGCTCCTCTGTGTGTACAGAGACAAGCTTTATATCACACAACCTGACAGCGTTAAGCAGCTTGACTTCTCACTTCAAGCCTCTAAAGCATTTACAGCTCAGACATCACACTGGCTTGCTCACAGACCTCAATCTCCTAGTCATTTTCAGTCATTTCATTCCTAGGATCTTAGACTCTGTGAAAGGCATGGAGACAGTAAACACCTTTGTAAGTATCTCCGAAAGTACTCTCGCCATGTTTTGGAAGAGGGGAGAGAAAAGGAGCAGAAGAGGGAACTTTGAAGTATGAAGAAATTTGCACCCAAACATCCCTGAAGAGCCTTCAAACAGCCTGGGTATAGAATAACATAAGACAGTGGAAGCTGGAGAATCCCATTCCCTTCTCTTGGAGCTCTTCTATTTTAAGTAAGTCTTTGGTGGAAAATAAAAAAAAATCTGCAAGAAACAATCTATGGAACTTAAGATACATGTCCCATGATAGAGTTAATAGGGCATTTGACTGCTGAAGTCGCCATCTTCTTCCACATTCTGAAAAAATGAATGGCATACTATGATTTTTGAAAGAGATGTATCAGATACTTGACCCCAGTGTTTAGTTTAGGATAGAGGATCAAAAGCAGAAAGATGCATCTGAACTCCATAGACAGAATATATAAGAAAATGTATATTTGTTTTCTGCAATTCCTACAATGATAGATGACTAGCTTAAATACATTTTTCTTTTTCCTTTAGGAACTAAAGAACGTTCCAAAAAGAAAGGTTTTAGTCTCTATGTATTTTATGAAGGACTATGCAATTAACAGAGATACTTCTTCTAAGCTTTTAAGCATCTGCGATCATCTGCGTACGTCTTCTGTATTTTCCAAACTACAGAATGCTATTGAATTCCACAGCGCAACTCAAAAATGTAGGTGTATTTCCACGGCTATTGTATATTCTTTGAATCTAAAAGCAACCTTATCTTCCTGGTGGATCCAGTGACAGGGAGTCACAAAGGGCTGAAAGGAAATGCCACACAGCAGGCCAAGGGCCATAACTGAGACTAGAGCTGAGGTCTTCAATGTCATTGCTAAAGGTCTAGTTACAAGTTCATTATGCCTTCAAGATATGCTTTTAAACTCCACCTCTGATCCTGTTTCAACTAATGTCTGCCTTTGTTTTTTGGCTGTTTTTTTAATCTCCTGAATGCCTCGAATTCTTTGCTTTTTCTTCCCACTCCACTGTCAAGCAATTAATTGTGAACTCTTAACAAATACATATTGTAGGGCTGGATTACAGTGGAGGAACTGTCTGCCATAGCTTGCTTTTTAGAAAGGCAGATTTATTATAGATATAAAATTGCTTTGCAACTTTAACAGAAGGACATTTAGAAGGAAAGCTGAAGTGATTAATTATTACACAGTAGACAGTTAAATATTTATTAAATACAGGGGATGCATACTGTAGTGAACCAACTAATGTGCACACGAATTCAGTTTATTATCATTATAGCAATAACTGCATGCTCAAATTGAGCTAGGCAGCCTGCAAGTATTTAAGATGCCTGTTCCCAAGAGAGTTTGAATTTTTATAAAAGATATTAAATCACAGGTAAATCCATTTAAATAGTAGACTAAACAGTCTATGCAGAAAGGACCACTTCTTCCTGTATCAAGCACATTTGAGCTCCTCAAGCTCATATCAAAACATACAATCAGAACATTTATTTCCATATACGTGTAAGATCACAGAATCACAGAATGTTAAGGGTTGGAAGGAACCTCTAGGTCCCATCTGGTCCAACCCCCCTGCCAGAGCAGGTCCACCTACAGCAGGTTGCACAGGATGGCGTCCAGGCGGGTTTGGAATGTCTCCAGAGTCGGAGACTCCACCACCTCTCTGGGCAGCCTCTTCCAGTGCTCTGCCACCCTCAAAGGAAAGAAGTTCCTCCTCATGTTCAGATGGAGCTTCCTATATTCAAGTTTATACCCATTGCCCCTTGTCCTGTCACTGGGTACCACTGAAAAAAGACTGGCCCCCTCCTCCCAGCACCCTCCTTTTAAGTATTTGTAGACATTGATGAGATTCCCCCTTCTCTTCTCCAGACTAAACAGACCCAACTCCCTTAGCCTTTCTTCACAAGAAAGATGCTCTAGCCCCCTCATCATCTTCGTGGCCCTTCGCTGCACCCTCTCCAGCAGTTCCCTGTCCTTCTTAAACTGGGTAGCCTGGAAATGGATACAGCACTCCAGTTGTGGTCTCCCCAGGGCAGAGTAGAGGGGGAGGATGACCTCCCTTGACCTGCTTCCTACACTCTTCTTGATACACCCCAGGATGCCATTGGCCTTCTTGGCCACAAGGACACATTGCTGGCTCAAGGGCATCCTGTTGGCCACCAGGACTCTGAGGTCCCTCTCTGCACAGCTGCTTCCCAGCAGGTCAGCCCCCAACCTGTTTTGGTGCATGGGGTTATTCCTCCCCAGGTGAAAGACCCTACATTTGCCCTTCTTGAATTTCATCAGGTTTCTCTCTGCCCAATTCTCCAGACTGTCCAGGTCACGCTGAACGGCAGCACAGCCCTCTGGTGTGTCAGCCACCCCTCCCAGTTTTGTGTCATCAGCAAACTTGCTTGTTACAAGCCTGCAACTAGACTCTGCCCCACTGATCCCAACCCTCTGACCTCTACCCGCCAGCTGGTTTTCAGTCCACCCCACTGTCCATTCATCTAACCCATATTTCCTAAGCTTGCCTATGAGGATGCTGTGGGAGACGCTGTCAAAAGCCTTGCTGAAGTCAAGGTAGACAACATCCACTGCTCTCCCCTCATCTATCCATCCAGTCATGGTTGATTAAACAGCAAAATTCTCTGGAATGACCTCAGACATACAGCTAAGGAAGGGCATGAACATCTTTTTCTCAGTGGCATATAAATTTTCACCAAAAATACATCAAGCTTGGATGAGGCTTTGAGTAATCTGGTCTAGTGGGAGATGTCTCTGCCCATGGCAGTGGTGTTGGAACTAGATGATCTTTAAGTTCCCTTCCAACCTAAACCATTCTATGATTCTATGATCTTTGACATCTACCTCTTCATTCCCAAAACCTGTAAACACTTTTTAGGTCTTTATAGTGCAAAGAAGCAAAACTCACAGACTACTGAATTCTAAAAGTCACTGGTGTGAAAGGACTGGCTTAATAGCACTGCATGATTTTCTCCCACTTTTTAAACTTCTGTTAAGCCTTTCCCAGAGATACTAACTACTAGTAGCTACTAGCTACTAGTCTAAGGAATAGTCTAGCTACAGATCCGTATGTTGTACAAGTAATGTATATCCTCTTCCCTCAAGCTGTCTATCAGTTTCCGTAATTATCTCAGCCTGGAGTTTTCATCTTGAATTTATTCTTGGACTTGAGAATTAGTGTTACTTGTGAACTGAGGAAGATTTTGTGAAACCCCTGTGCCCTTCAAAGTCTGTTTGCCCTTACTGTGTGGATTGATGCAATTAAAAATAGCACTTCTTACAAACTCTGGCTCTTTTATATCTTGTATATAATACAAGATACCAATACAACTACTGTAAATGACAAAACTAATGAATGCAAAACCTTGAAGGAATGATGCTTCTCAGGCATATGCAAATCTCAGCAAAAATATATTTCCTAGCTTGAATGTGAAGGAGAGACTTCACAATAGAAGAGATATCAGAGGAAATGAGGGTTAGGAAAAAACATAGGTATCCAGTTCCACTTGGGTTGCTCAAAAATATTTAAGGTTTACACACATGACCAGCAAAATGACATAGAGCTTATGGGAGGTTAATATCTGTCTGAACAGTCATCTGCAGGCTATGGTGAGATCTGAGACAGCCCTGCTTTCAGTTTTTAGGTAACTGAAATGTTGTCTCATGACTGAATGGTGTTGCACCATTCTGTAGATGGTGCTTGCATACTCTTGAGGTTGCCCGTTTTGGAGGGATAAAAGGCCTGATGTGAATCCTTCTCATTCTGAATTACAAGACTTCAGTGAAGGCTCATTTATGAGGTATAGAGAGGTGTATGAGACTGGGAGATGGAAATAACTGTGGGTAAAGGGAAGAAAGAGCAGTAGCAGTCCAGCACTATGAAGAACAAAGACAGAAGGACATTATATGTAAAAGGAAACCAGTGAGGAAGAGTTCAAATGGGGGGAGTAGAATATCAGATGGTGTTGTTAACAGGTGGAATTGCTTAGTGATTTATTTTTTGAATCCCGAGCCCTTAGCCTTTTCCAACTACTGAAAAGTAAGTGCTTTGGTAAGTAAGAATAAGTGCACAGTACTGTTAGAAGGGTAGTAGTCTCACCATTAGGAAAAAAAAAGGGGGGGGAAAGAAAAAGTGTAGCTTTTAAAAAATAAAGTCATCTTCATTTTGATTCAAAGACTTTTTCAGAAAAAAAAAAAGGTTTAAAATGTATTCCATGTATTAAGAGTGTTTCTATGCTCCAAGAGGCTTTCCTCTGGGTACTGTAAGATGGTTTATTATCCATTATCTGTAACACAAAGATAATGAAAGTGGTTCTATTGTACTGTATGCGAAACCCACAGGAATACCAGGATTTGACAGTCATGATATATCTCAGTTAGTTTCTAATGTGTAAAGCCATCACAAATCATAGAGAAGACAGTCTGTTGGTTAAATAAGTCTACAAAGTAAGATGATAGAGTTCTTCATTTATCTTCATTGAAACAGCTTTGACTGCTGTGTAGTTGATAAAATAAATCTAGTCCTATTCAGAATCTCTCGTCTCTGCCCATTGTAAGCAAGCAGTTTCTATTCTACTGTATTAATTCTTATGCAGCTCTCATCATCAACAATATTGGAGTATCTTCCATTAGCACGTTAAGTAAAGTGACTAACGTGTGTCAACTGTAGCTCATTTTCTTGCTCATCCTCTCCCAGGGGAGAGAATTATGTATGCAGTGAACTGTTTTGATTGGAAAGTTTTTTTCTTTTTTCTTCTTCTTTTCTATGTGTTCCTAAAAGAGATGGTAGGTCAAAGAAATGCAATAGGAGCTGGAGACGTTCATTATAATTGTCTGCTTTTAAGAGAGTTCATTGTACTATTGAAGAATAATCCCATGAAATTCCATGAACTTCGCAGTTCTGTAGAAAGTTCAGTGGTGTCAATGGACCAGAGCTGTTGATCACAGTCTCACAGTTTCTGTTTTCTAAAAGTTCCTGTTTCTCTCCAATGGCTATAAAGACACTTGAAGCACATGCACACATATACAAGGCAAATTTTAAGATTAGACAAGATAAATATATCCTCTCTCCCTTGGGGATCATAAATAAGGTTCAAGATTCTGAATTTGAGTTGCTGTGTAATGACAAGCAGTGATAAAACCAGACAATTATGTTTGTTGTGTCTCCTCGACACACCAGATCCAATGCAGACAGTATCTGCAATTAATGTTTAATTCCAAGCTATATTTCATGGCTTTAACCCAGCCAAGAAGTGAGAAAATCATGAATATCACAGTCATTGCTAGAGTAGTGTTAATTCTTTTTTGGCAGCTGGCAGAAGGCATCACTCAGAGGTGTGGGTCAGTAGGATTTTAAAATCTGCAAGGAATGCAGAAAGAGTAATAAACTATTGACTATGTTACCCAAAGATAGATATGTATTCTTCAGCCAACAGCTGCTTCTTAGTAGCAACCTTTTAAAATGCTTTTGTTTGCTCATCAGCATCATCACTGACCTTTTTGGCCTTAATTTCAAAAACCTGTTTTTGATCTCAGACCTGGACTTGTTTTCCAAGTGCTGTGTGATGCGTTCTGAAGTGTTGTAGACATATATGTGGTGAAAGGTTGTTGATGTGAGTCTATATCATTTTATGACTGCACTTAAATGCTATACAGGACCAGAGAGATGGCTGATCTTTGGTACCGTTTCCCCATCACATTCTTTGGATGTACCTCAATATTAAAACATTCCATTGGAAATATGACAGATGTGTAAAATGACTCAGGGAGGTCTAAGATAAGAACGTCTCTCTGTTAATCATCCTTGATGGTAGCAAACCATCTGTCATGCCACCAAGACTTTTCATTTGCTGGTCTGAAACTGGATTATATCAAGTCTAGGATGTTAGATGTAATTTTGCAAGCTTGAGATTGACCTTGGACATGCTTTTACATGAAATTTCAGTGAAAAAAAGATTTTGGCAGAGAAGGCTTTCTTGAATAGAGTTTTTCTTGAATACAACTATCCGTGTCCTAGTCACTTGTTTTCAGGGAGACTTTGAATGGTATTTTATAAAGAGGATATAGTACTGAAAAAAAACCCAAAAACACACAAGAAAAAAAACAAACAAGAAAACCAATGATAAATTCTTGGGGAAGGGAGAGGGGAAAGAAAAAAGTAGTGCTATTACAGTGAGATTTTGAGTTGCGAGAAACCAGCTGCTTAAAGTCGAGTTACTCTATTGATCTCCTATCTTACTTTTAGTATCACTGTGATTTCTTTAGCGTGCCAATGCTAAAGAAGATACATTAACTATTCAGGTTTCAATACCAAAACAGAAAAATCCATTTATTCCTGAAATAGAAATTATACGTAACAGTAAATAGATTTCCATTTAGGCTGGTGTAGCAGCAGTGTAAAAAACTTTTTCTGTTTTCTTTTTTTTTTGTTTTCTCCTGGACATTCTAGCAGAGCCCTGGTACAAAACAGCAATCCACTGGCTGTCTGGTGAGAAAACTGGATGGATTTTAAAAGGTTTACTTAGATAGCAGACATGACTAGCGGACACAAAGAGGTAACTGGGCGCTAAACTCCTTAGGATTTCTTTTCCAGGCTATATTCTTTACCCACATAAATTAGCATAACCCTCTTGCTGTTATTGTTTTGTATCAGAAATAAGAGGTATGGTCATACAAGAGAGCATATTCCTTTAAAAACTGTCAAGGGAACAGTTTTCAGCTCTGGGAGGTCCCAGTGATTCCATTTTGCTGAGAGGCATGTAAAGATGCTGTGAATGGCACAATGAAATGCCTTAAATTTTCTTTGTCTTTCACAAATCTTTTGAGGAAAGAAAGTAATTTCAGTTTCACAAAACCTCCTAATGGGCTAAATTGGTTCAGACTTTACCCTTGACTTCTCCTTAAGCTAACAGAGGACAGAGACCTTGGTGTCCCCACTGTGGTCATGTGTAAGACCAACAGTCAAATGGTACCATGAATAAAAGGAAGAGGTCATGAAACACTGAAGAGAAATGAATGTCTAGCAGGTAGCTATTGCACAGTTGCATAACATTTTAAAAAGAAATAAGGCAAACGATTTAAGCATGGGTTGCATTTATAGCTGGGCAAAGGGGTGAAGACAATTACAATTCCCCTCCTCTCTTTTTGAAATTCTGATGCCTGCGGTGCAAGTCTGTCAGACTTCAATAGCCAGCTAAAGCTGGACTGAATTCAGGACTGTGTGGTAAAAGGGGAGGGAGGACCAGCACGTGGCTGCTAACATCCCTGGTTAAACTAGTGTCACTTTTCCTCTTAAATGAACATAGAAGAAAATGTCCTGTAGCAGAGAATAAACATCACAAGTAATTCTTAAAGCACTTTTATCAAAATAAAATACCAAGGACTGTGATTTACCTAGTTGTATTGCCAGTGCTCCTTCTGCTGGAGACTGATTGCTAAGTCACAGAAATATTCTACTTCAAATCAGAGGTCAGAAATAAAAAAAAATATTAAAATACAGCACAGCAGTTTTCGTCAAGGAGCAATGAGTGCCACCTGCATATATCTGAGTCAAGGATACACCGTTACTTTAATCTTTGGCAAAACTTTAAGGAAAGTAGGATCAATCTACTCTCCTCAATAAAAAAAAATTGAGGACTGTGACCAATCCTTCATGGTGCTTTGTAGCACCTAGTCCTATGAGGTCTGGATCATCCAGGCCTGAGGCCTTCAATTTATATTTATACTTGTGAAGTATATTACTGCTAACAAACAAGAAGCACTCTTAAATTAGCCTTTTACTGCATATGAGCTGTATTGGAATTTGCTACAGTGAATTATTGAAATTATATTTCTGCAAGTAAATGTAAAGTGTGAAGTGTTTGCTCACAGCTGTTTACTGCACTAATTCATCAATTAATTGATTCTAAAACCAGGATGGACCATAAGGACAAAAGGGCTACTGATGTAATTTACAGGGGGAAAAAGAAAAGCCTGAAACTTACTTGCCTGATCAGCTACACCTGGAACACCCAATACCATTGGATGAAGCAAGAAGTTTACTGTAGTATTTTGCAGCTCTGCCTCTAGGGGACTGGATTCCATTTTTCCACACTTAGTCTGTGAGAAAGAAGAGATAAAAAGGACCTCAGGACCTATTTTTCATTATTTGTGCTGATATAAAATACATTTCCTTTGTGAGTCTTGGCAGTGGAAAGACCAAAATATTTAGAAAAAGTTTATACTGTTTCTGGAGAGAGGCAACCCCGCAAAACAAACAAACAAATGAACCCCCAGCCCTCCTGTGCTTTAATAATGTGTTGGGGAATAAGAGGTAAAATGGAAGAGACGGAAAAGATTATTTTTCTCAGGGAATGCTTTGTACATCTTCATCTGACAGGGAACATTTTGAAAATTCTTGACAAAATCTTATCATGTATAATATGTAGTAGACCATTCAGGACACAGACCTACCAGCTCTGATGCTTTTCTTCATGGTTTCCATCACTGCAAATGTTTAGGAAGCATCTACAAACAACTGGTTTGGATAGACCTGATCCTGCTTGGGTGGGTGACATTTTGGGATCCAACCCAGCATCTGGGAGCAGCAAGAGATGGCTGCTCCATGAAGTAGGATGGTCTGGATGATGGCATGACCCCAGGCAATGCCCTCACTCAGCAAGGCTGTGCTGAAGTTAACATTTTTATAAAGCCTAATCCAAGGAAGATTTTACAAGTGATGTGCTTTCTTGCATGAGAGTAGGTCCCTTATAAATCACTCCTGCTGTGGATTGGAAGAGATCTTTGTGATAAGATTTAAATGTTAAATGAAAAAAAAAAAAACACCCACAAAAACAAACAAAAAAACCCCAAACAACCAAACCCAAACTGTTACATTAGAAACCTGAAGAACAGGTATTTCAGGTCTCTATGCCCAGGCACTCTGCAGGGGCTGTGGGGTGGCCTTTCTGTGGAGGGTCCGTGGCTGCCCTGTGGCGGACACAGCCAGTGCCAGCCGGTGCCCGCCGGCTCCAAGGGCCCCATGGCAGGACACAGCGGAGCCCCTCAGCCGAGCTGGGGGCGCCGGGGGGAAAAGAGGTTTCCGGGATGGCGGAAGGCGGCCCAGGCAGAGGAGGAGGAAGGCCCGGAGGCGGCAGCAGCAGAGGGAGCCCAAGGGCGGAGGAGCAGGAGGGCAGGAGGTGCTGCCGGCCCAGAGCAGGGATCCCCTGCAGCCCTGCAGAGACCCCGCTGGAGCAGAGACCCAGCCTGCGGCCCAGGGAGGGGGGAGATTTCCTGCAGGAGCCGCGGCCCTGGAGAGCCCAGGCGGGAGCGGGTTGTCCCTGAAGGACGGCGGGGCTGGAGCAGGGAGAGGGGTGAGGACGGAGGAGCGGCCCAGAGGGGCTGCCATGGACTGACCATAGCCCCATCCCCAGCCCTGCGCCCCCCAGGGGGGAAGAGGGGAAGGGAGAGATGGTGAGAGTGGGAAAAATGGGTGGGGACAGATGGACTTTTCTTCCAGTCTCCCTGAGTTTTACTATTAAGAGGGTCAAGGAGCTTTGGCTTTTCAGGTGTGCAGCAGACCAGGATCAGCTTCTTTATCTTCAGCGAGATCTGCTCGCTGCCTAGCCATAGCTGGCTCCACCTGGGTCAGTTTCTTATCTCCTCCAGTTTCAGACTCGGGCAGGCTGATGGATGGACACACGGTTTCTTTATTCATTGTAATAGCAAGCAAGTACGATGCCTTGTAAAGGAGGCCAGAAAGTGTTTTCTAAGGTCCAGTTGTCTTGTAGCTTAAATTCAAAAGGTCTATTTTGTGATTCACCTTTACAAACATTTAATCCCTTTATTATACCTCATTTCATTTGTTATCATCTTCTGTGATATATCAGTCATGTCCCTTTTAATTGTCAATGTTTACCTACAGAATGAGGTTGTACACAACTTTAAGTCTTTTGGAGCATTCTGTTCATTTTATATTGTGTATTTTAAAAAGCTATATTTAGCTATTTCCCGGTTTTCATATTCTCCTTCTGAAAGTACCAGAGGTGTCTTATGTAGATCTTCATTAGTCCTTTGATGAATTGCAATCATCCTGCTCATCAGTCTTGTACCAGCTGCTCATCAGTTAAATGGCTGAATTTTGCTGATGTTGACATTAGCATCTGCAATTCTTTTAAAATCAACAGTTGCCCTGGAAGTCAGTCCCAAAGAAATGTATTTTAAAGTTAGGCATACAGTGTAAGCTTGACTTGTTTTATAACTGATTGAAATGGGTACCTCAAGGGAATCATTTAATGTAAGATGAATGCTAATTTTAAAAGAGAACCACCCTTCAGACTCAGTGGACTGTAGAGGGAGCCTGGGTGATTATCTTGGATTTGACTTTTAGATGGTTTAAGTTAGGTAATATAAATTTCAACCTGCATGCCTGGAGTTTATTGGTATTTAATCAACAGATCTTATTTGTATGCAGCTTTCTATTTTTAAACAAATTTAATCTAGTTAATGAAAATAAGCTAAGACAACAAAAGGAAATATTACAGTTGTAGTGCTAGCTCTAATGAAATCGATGGAAATTTGCACTAACTTCTCTACCTCCAAGTAAGACTTTGCCTTTGGTTCCAACTCCTGATACAGAGGTATTGATTGCACATATGAGGACCTTTCTTACAGGCATCTGTAAACACTGTGTTATTGAGATACTTGAATACTTTTAAGGATTGGGAATTCACCCGTTATCCTAATTCAACAGCTAAATGAGGAAAAAGAACTTTTTTACCTTGAGATGTGGCAAGATACAACTGTTAGATACTATAATAAGAGAAGAGGGTATGCATACCTAAAAAACATAAACCAAACCACCAATAACCAAAAAAAAAAAAGACATGCAGTAAAAGCAATTTTTCATATATATTGATTTGAGCCATTGACAGCTCTTAGCAAACTGTTATCTACCCTAACCGTTCATTTGGCCATTACATGATGTTTACAGACCATTAAGATAAGCCGTGTCCATTGACCACTTTCCTCACTGTAAATAAGTAATCAAAAGTTATTTTAGTTGGAAAACAAATTGTTAGAAGTTAAGGCTATTGAAGAATATGCAACAATAATTAAGCAGAATAAGCTGTGCCATCTTGTCTACTTGGAACGTTGATCAACACGTTTAAGCACAAAAATTGTTCTAGGCACAGCCTGAGCTCCTTGGGGGAGTCTGGGATTTTCTGGAATTCCCACCTTGAAAGCCACTGAAAAAAGTACTTGGTTATGAAGAGGGTTAGGAGGTTAGTCAACCACCTTGTCTCAGGTCAGTTTATTGTCTTAAACCAGTCCTTTGTCTCATCCATGCTGAGAAGACAATAACGAGCTAACAAGGAAAACAAGCTGAGGAGTTCATGTGCCACCTTAGGGATTAATAATGTAAGTACACTGGGTGTGCACACAAGATACCCCATTATTATAAATATAAGGGAAACTTACTTATAATTAAAATTCCATGGCTCTTTCCACACTGGTATTTTTGTGGACTGTACTTGAAGGACAGCAGAATGGGACTGCAAACTGCTTTTTGCTTTACAGATAGTACATAGTGTCTATTCAGGTATAACTTCTTGCTCAGAGTTAGGAGAAAGATTATTTTTTTAGCTAGTATCTCTTCAAGTTTACATGAAAGACATGCTGAACTGCCTTAAAAACTTTATTTGCAAACTGATTACTTGGGAAGACGACCCTCAGTTTTAATTCATTAATTAAAAAAAAAAAAAAAAGAAAAAAAAGAAAAATGTGGACTGTAATTTCTCTCATTTTTAATTAAATTTCTGGAAACCTTTTAACAAATGATTTTTTTTTTTTTTTTTTTTTTTTTGCCTTGGCCTCTTACCAGCAGTACTAGGTTCTATACAATATGCTTTTAGTGCCCAGCTGAATACTAACAGAGCTCATACTCATTGTCTGCAGCTGAAACTAGCTTAGTGTATTATCAGTCATTAAAAAATTCTAAGGTGCAGTTTAAGACCAGACTAAACAAGTTGTTTTCATTAACTGAGCATAGAATGTATCAATGAGATAAAATAATGAATAAACAGAATTTGGCAGTTATATGCAATGTAAACCAGGATTTGTTTTGTTGATGTCAGCAGAGCTAAACGAGTAGCAAATGAAAACTGCACCCAAAAGAAGGGAGAGTATCTTCCACACAGTGAAAACAAGTGTCTGTAATTTTGTCTGAAAATTAAGAATAAGAACAAGTGTTCAAACTTAATGAGAAATGTAGAAATAACAAGACAAAGAGTTCTCTGTTTCCACTGCAACAGATATTTGATTCAAACTTGCTCTTCTTGAAATCAGTGGAAACACAGTCAACACTTGCCACTTAGAAGACAGTTTGAATGTTCGGTAATTTATATAGACAAACTCTCTGACTGGAGCTCAAAAGAGCACTAAATAAAATGGCTACGTTGAGATCTACTCATAAAACATGTATATGCATGTGTGGTGGGTGCCAGGTGCCCTTCCAGCTGCTCCATCCCACCCCCTCCTCAGCTGGGCAGGGAAAGAGAAAACATAATGAAAGGCTCATGGGTTGGGATAAGAACAGGGAAAGATCACTCACCAATTACTGTCACAGGCAAAACAGACTCCACTTGGGGAAATTAATTTATTACAAATCAAATTGCATTAGGATAATGAGAAATAAAACTAAATCTTAAAGACACCTTCCCATCACCTCTGCCTTCTTCCCAGGCTCATCTTCACTCAGTTCATCACAGTGTCTCTGCTGCTTGTTTCTCCTTCTGCTGCTCCGGCATGGAGTCCCTCCTATGGGAAACAGTCCTTCAGGAACTGGGTGAATCCTTCCCATGGATTGCAGTTCTTCACAAACCGCTCCAGTGTGGGTCCTTTCCATGGAATGCAGTCCTTCAGGAACAGACTGCTCCAGCGTGGGTACCCCGCAGGGTCACAAGTCCTGCCAGAAAAGCTGCTCCAGCATGGGCTCCCCTTTCCACAGGGTCACAGGTCCTGCCAGGAACATGCTCCAGCACAGGCTCTCCACGGGGTCACAGCCTCCTTTAGGTGTATCCTCCATTTCCAGTGTGGGGTCCTCCACGGGTTGCAGGTGGATACCTGCTCAACTGTTAGCCTCCATGGGCTGCAGGAGGACAGTCTGCCTCAACACAGTCTTCACCATGGGCTGCAGAGGAATCTCTGCTCCAGCACCCAGAGCACCTCCTCCCTGTCCTTCTTCACTGACCTTGGTGTCTGCATAGTTTCTCTCACATATTCTCACTCCTCTCTTCCAGCTGCTGTTGTGCAGCATGTTTTTTTCCCCGTCTTAAATATGTTATCCCAGGGGTGCTACCGCCATTGCTGATGGGCTTGTCCTTGGCCGGCAGTGGGTCTGTCTTGGAGCCAGCTGGAGCCAGCTTTATCAGACATGGGGGAAGCTTCTGGCATCTTCTCACAGAAGCCACCCATGTAGACCCCCCACTACCAAAACCTTGCCATGCAAACCCAACACCGCATGTTTCATTTGAAATGCATGCTTGAGTGATTTGAATTTTCTTCTTTAAATAAATATATTCTTAAGCACATTGCTGAATAAGGGTGATCTGCTAATTTTTAATCTAAGACTATGCTAGATCATACAAGCCATACCTGAATGAGTAAATAAATGTATGTTGATAATATATACATATAATATATAATAATATAATAATAAATAAAGAACTTGTTTGAGTACTCACAGGATACAGGCTCAGATACACTTACTCTCGTTTTTGCATTGGAAATGCTACAACCCTGGTATCATGATTTGGACTGAATTGGAGCAAGCAGGCAGAGCGACAGATGTTCCCTCTCTCCTGCAGAGAAGAGCAGGAGCGAGAGAAGAATGGAGACTAGTTTAGTAGAAACTAAACTACTTTAATGAAATATAAAGAATAAAATAATAAAAAGAAAATAATGAAATATACACAAAACCATATGAAATTTCCAGGATGACAATCATGTCACCAGCAGGCACTGGGGAAGTCCCAGACTGGACTCAGTGATGGACAGGAACTGGATTCCAGATCTAGATTCAGGAACACATGGATCAGGATCAAAGGCAGTCGAACAGACAGTCCTCTTTGGACACCAGCCAGTGAAGGAAGAGGGCTGACCCTTTGGTCCCTCAGCTTTTATACTGAGACTGAGGTAGATGGGATGGAATACACTGTTTGGTCAGTTTTGGGTCACCTGTGCTGTCCCCTCCTCCCTGCAGGTATGTCCCCTCTGCACTTTTCTGCTTCGGACCCTCCAATGGGGCAAATAACATAGTTGTCTGGCCTTGGTTAGTACAGCAATAAGTATAAGCAGGAGCCTCTCTGCATACCATTCCTTGACATCAACTATAAACATGGGTCTTACCGCTCTGAGAGTGAGGAGTTTTTCTGCACAACATGCTGACAATTTCAGCAGTTAGAAGAGGCCTAGTTAGAAAGTAAAGTTACTGAACAAAATTGGTCCTGTTTTACCTCAAACCAGGACACCCAGATTCAAGAAGAATGAAGAAACAATTTGCCCAGAATAACAGGAGACTTTCAGAGCTGTGGTTATTCTTTTTATCCCTTTGACATTTATAGATGAAAGAGTAAAAAGAGATTAATGCAGTTGCTGCTTTTTTCCAGGTGATAGGCCTTTTCCAAAAACAACTGACTGCTATGATCAACATGTTTTGCTCAAAATCTCTTTGACTTATTTGGCGAAATGTCAGAACAATAAAGCATTTGTCCTCTGGAAGCTGGCCTGAAATTAAAAAAAAAAAAAACTGAAAACTCCAGGCTCTTCAGCTGTAGCTGAACTACCTCACCTTAAACATGTTTCAAGAATCTAACACTTAGTGGATTTTGGTTGGAAACGTGATATTTTCTAGAATCACTAAGTATCCTGACAAAGCTACAAGGCGACCTAATACAAGGCACGACTGGATTGCCAACAAAACAAAACTGGGAGGAGTAGTTTGTTCACCAGATGGTTGTGCTGCCATTGAGAAGTACCTCGTCAGAGCTGACAGAATCCTTCTGAAGTTCAAGAAAGGGAAAAGCCAGGTCCTGCACCAAAGGAGGAATAACTCCATGTACCAGCACAGGCTGAGGACCAGGCCTGCAGAGAAGGAGCTGGTGGTCCTAGTGGACACCAAGTTGCACATGAGCCAGCAATGTGCCCTTGTGGCAAAGAAGGTCAACAGCCTCTTGGTGCGTGTTAGGCAGAGTGTTGACAGAAGGTCAAACTACCTAAGCTGGTTCTGTAGCACCAGGAACATGTGCATGCTTTTTAAGTATATACCATGCAGATATTTATCTCTGCACCCTACGGTCAATACAAAGCATCTGTCAACAGAAATAAATAAGTACTATTAGCAAACACTTTATCTAAGCAGTTTTAGATGTACATCTTCGAATAATTTCACTGAGAAGTAGCTATTTATCTCCATGACCCTATCAGGTAAAGACACACACGCTTGTTCAAATGACTCCTATCTCTAGAGAATTTACTCAACAAGAAAGTGGGTTAGCTTGGATACAGAACTGCAGAACTGCAATTAATATGCTGCCACAAGCTAATCTCCTCATGGTGCTGCATTGAAATTTATAGGCATACTAGTCTGAGCTGCCCTAAATCATGGTCACTGAAATCTATGCATCATTACACAAATATTTTTTTCCCAGTGATAAATCCCTAAATTAGTTGCAAATTGATATTTTGGGATTTCTTTATTTCCTGTGGATGTTTCCATTTTAAATAAACACGCTAGGATTCACTGAGAGGACATTTTGAAGGAAAAAAGACGGCAGTCTAAAGGCACAGTGTACTCCAGTTCACCTTGTATCAGTGGCTATGTTTGTACAAGATCCAGGTTCCCAGGTCATTGGCTTTCCTTGTTTTGATATTGGACATAAACTCAGCACAAGCCAGGAGAGGTCCATTGCCTTCTTTGGATAAGCAATCCACAATACACCAAAGAGGTGACAAAAAATTTAGCACCTTGGAATGCCAGGTCACTTGGATCTCAAGTGACTGTGACTTCCAGGTACTCACTACATGTTCTTCGTTTCAGTGACCCTGATTTTCCCTTTAAAATGTCTGGCATTGAGCTTTTGCCATGTCTGTTTTCTCTTGTTTTTATCACCTGAACTCTGTAAGGAGAGGGAAGCAAGATGAGGCCAGAATATTTTAAAGGTTAAAGTCTCTGTAAGTCCATTAAGAGTTTATAGTTTTTAAACAGACTGTACTGGCCATTAAAGTTCTGATGCCTTTGCCTGACAAAGATTGTAATGAGAATAGAAAATGGCATTAAATTGAATCCATTCTGTAGATGATTGCAAGAGATACAAGCTTCATTCTCATTATAGCTTTGTGTTGGTATAATTGTGAGTGTTACTCGGATACCTGAAATACTTGGAGAGAATTTTATTGTGATTGTAAAAAGGAGCTACTTAATTTGATTTAAAATTGGAACTGTAGATGCCTACTTTTGCTGTACTGCAAATGGCACAGGAGCAGCTGACACTGATTTTGTGTAGGCCTGTGGGACTATTTTTCTCTCTCTTAAGCCCAGCTACTGATATGTAAGACATCTATATATGGTTTGAAGACTCAAATTGCTGATTATCCACAAGGCTGATATGTCAGCTGCTCCATTCTTCTAGTTTAGGGTGAATTCAGACTGGAGAAAATACTACAATTTTAGATTGTATCGAAACATGTCCTTGTCTTTATGTGGATGATCTCTAGGACACTGCCTTGGTATTTTCTTCCAAGTAGGGTTATGGTTTTTTTCCTTTCTGGTGATGAGAAGTGAAAAATGTCAGCCTCAGAGTCATCTTAGAAAGATTTCCTGCCTTGGAATCTAGGAAGCCTCAATTCAAACTAGTGGAACAGGCTAATGTGAAAGCATGGAGCTGACTTTCAGGAGTGCTCAGGCAGCTCCTTGAGCCTATGAGTTTAAGCAAAAGAGTAGAGATAGTCTGCAACTGTATAGAAAAGTTCATTCATTCCTGTGAACTGCAAAAGCAAGGAAGCCATGCCATACAGGGTGCCATTTTCTAAAACATCAGTGGAAATTCATGGAAATTCAGCCTGCAGCTGCTGAAGCCCAGTTCATTTACATCTTTATTTACTGACATTCATGGAGAAAAGTACTCAGTTATTCTACCTAAAAAAACTAACACATATTTATCTTTTGCAGTGACCTCAAGGATTATCTGGTACCAAAAAACCTGACAGATTATTGAAGTAGACTGTTCAGAATTCAGACTTTTAGTTAAGGAATTTGTACTTTTGCCTGCTACCAGATAACACACAGGTAATATTTTCAAGGGTTCCTAAAAGTTTTAGGAGCCTGGCTTTCAGATTTAAAAATCAAAGGCTTTGAAAAAGAAAGCTTATCTTTAATTATGTACCATATCCAGATTTCTTTACTTCTAAGAGGAACATAATCAACAGCCAAAAATTTACAGTACAGATTTACTCCATTTAATTACTACTTGCAGGAACAGTAGAACAAGGAAACTAAAAGCAGAGATCACGGGATAGCATTGTATTCTGGTGAAGAAATTTGGAAGCCTGCTCTCACCTCTTGCCCTTGTGTGGCCTAATGGAAAGTTTAGTTGAACCAGAAATACAATGTGATAGCTGTATTATTCTGTTTCAAGTATCATTTACCCTTTAAGAAGTCAGATGTAAACCAGAGTACTAGGAAAGGAACCGGTGGGTTTCTCAGTCACCTAGCAAAAACTCTGATGAGGCTGGCAGAAGAGTACGGTATATTATAAAATTTCTAAAGATGAAGGAAAATATACTTCATATTCAATAGCAGTTAAAGAATTGGGGTTTTTTTCAATTTTGTTTGGTTTGGTTTGTCTTTTTTTAAAGGAAGTAACGTAATTCCTTCTAGATGAGGGCCTGTTTTGAGAGTACATTTGAGTAAGTAAAATATTAGCAAGTCTCATCATCACTTTTTCCAGGCTTCATGTACAGCTACTTACCTGAGGAACAGTCCACAAAGAAAGAAAATTTGAACATTTAAATAACCTTAGACTTCTAATGTCATTTGAGGTACCTCTTCAATCAACAGAAGGTCATAATCAAGGAGAAATTTTAAGCAATCTGTCCTGCAGAGTGAATCATTTGTTAAAATCCTGGAGCTTCACATGTTCCAAATGCTTTGTCTTCCACACTTTTTTATCTCAAAGTATTAGGGTTTGGGTTTGTTTGGGGGGTTTTTTGTTTTGGTTTGGTTTGGGTTTTTTGGTTTTGGGTTTTTTGGTTTTTTGTTGGTTTTTTTTTTTCCCAGAAAGGCAGGAAAGAGGAGAGAGAGAAAATACATAAATTTACTGAAACACCCCCCCCAAAAAACTTGTGCACAGTGCACTCCAAAATTGACCATAATGGAGAGCCTCTTCAAAATTTATAAAGGTTTTTTTTCTATTTGCAAAAATAAAATATGAGTTCTCCTCCTCAAATCACCTGTTTCTTGGTGTTGATCACACAGCTCAAGAGTTACGACGGACAGACACTAAAGGTGCTAAGAAGACCTCTGTCTTAATACAGGTCCAAAATGCTGGTAATATTGCATAAGAGTCAACCCTTCCAAATCATCTATCTCGATTCCTTCTACCCCAGTGCGTCCTTGATGAATGCCAGTATCAGCTTTTTCTGAGTGGCTATGATGTACTAAACTTGCTGAAAGAACAAATGAACCCCATGAAAATTCTTGTAAGACAGTTAGAGAGACCAGTTAGCAACTAGCAATGTAGCATCCTCTGAAGGAAAGAAACTGTCATGAAATTATTACAATCAGCAGGAAAATGTGGAAGAATCAAAGCTGACAATCATCTGAGGAGAAAAAAAAGTTTTAGCTTACAGCATCACATTTGTCACATGTCCTTATCGAAGTATAAAACTTAATCAACCAAAGTCATACAAGGTAGAATACCTACAGATTTCAGTATTGGTGCTCCATTGCTATAGCCTTGATAATTACCATAATACCAAACCAGACGGTTGGGGGAAAAAAAAAAAAAAAGACGACATTGTTGTCAAAGGCAGAATTTTTGCTTCTGTAATAAAGAAAACCACTTCTTATGGAGAACAGTTACAATTAAGTCTAATAATAGACAGAGAATCTTCCCACTGGGTCCCAGAAGCCAAACAACACATGGATTTTAAATAATATGTTAAATAATATATGGTACAGCACACAAATGTCTAAGTGGATGCCACTGGCTAAAATTGATTAGGGAAACTTGTTTATCCCTTCTCAAGACAGCATTCTGCCACTGTATAATGGTATGTATGTACATACATATAATCTATATACAATGGTGACTGTAGATAAAAAGCCTGCTTTATCATACAGTCTGAGAAAAAAAAAAAAGAAAAAGGATAGTTGAAAAGGATAGTTGTGGATGGTAACGGTAATCCAAGGCCCATATTCTTTTTGCATTGATTAAGAATCAGTATGTCATACAGATAGAATTGGTACCAAATCTAAGAGAAAGATAGCTCAGCAAAGAAATCCTTGATCTGTTTTGTGCAATACATGCTGTTTATGCAACTCTCTGTAGGTGTTTGTAGTTTGCATGTGCACATGTATCTTTGTGTGTAAACACACATTTGTGTATATTACTTACCAAGAAATCAATATAATGCCATGTTTTTGCTTAAACTTCTGTTTTGTAATATGGATTCTTAGAAAGGAAGATTCATGGCCTGCTAATGTAGTGCAAATTGTCTTACAAGATTCTTAGCAGTGGTCAATATGTTTACTGTTTTAGAGAATAAAGCATTACCCTTGAGAGATATGGCTCATATTCTAAAGAACAAAGAAATTTTTAGTGAACAGAAAGCAGGGAATACAAATACAGCATACACTGAACATATTAATTTTTAAATGATGTGGCCACATTCTTCAGCACTTGCTCACAGCATTTTTTCCTCGACATAGTAGAACTGCTTCTGATTTACATCATGTAAATAATAGAAGAATCTATGCTGCCATTTAAATATGCTTCATTGGAAAACAATGAAAACAATTCTAAAGGCATGCATTTTTGAACAGCATAAGAAGTTCAATTGCACAAGCAAGATATCTATATTGATCCAAACAAAGTCTCTTTAGACTTACTGGGGAGAAAATAGAAATAGAGAAAACCAACTTGTTCTCTTCTTGTACAAGTTCACTGAATTTTTTACTACTTCTTCACCTTTTAATTGTCTTTTACATCTAGACAAAGTGAGTGTAACTAGGTGTAAGAAGAATTATTTTTTTTTTTTTAAGACTATTGTATACTGTTTTATCATTACTTGCATAGACTTTGTTTTGACCTGATCTTGCAAGATTTCTTGGCTTGTCTGGACTTGCCTTAGTTTGTGCTGATTTTAGCTCCTTCTGGACAACAATCATCTAGCTATCAAGTAAGTGTCATCTAAATTTGTTTAAGCTTTAGTTTAACTCTGTGGAATTGTATGGTGTACTGCTTGTTGTTCACAGATAATAGTAAAGCAAATATTCCAAGTAGGGTGAGCTGTCTTATGACCCTAGAATAAAAATACAGGGTTTGGGTGAGGGCAGGTACAAGAGGATGCAAGACGTACTAGGTCTCTACACAGAGATCATGGTGGCCAGATACTGGTGACTAAAGGTATGAACGACAAAAGAAAACAAAACCAAATGTGAATCAAGTGAAAGACATTTTGGCTACAGTAACAGAAAAACAAGTATGGCAGTGGCAGTGGCAGTGGAAACCAATGAAGTACTGTGTGACTCACTGCAAGAATGAAAGACAGTATCTTTCTAGAGGAGGACTGAAGCTGGTGACCTTCAGAGACAAGTGAACATTGGACAGGCAAGAATAACACCACAGAAGAATGTATAGATCCTAGAAAGTTTTTTTATCAGTCTTAACTGTGTTATTAACTAAAAGTGTTAGTGTCATCATAACTGGACTGTAATAACTGTTGTGCTTTGACTATATTGCCTCAGTTTTAATTGCAGTAGCTATAAATTCTTGGATCTGTGTGAAAGGTGTGTTTCTTTGATCCAGAAAAAGAATTTAAGTTTAATATTTTATACAAGTAAATGACTCATATTCTTGTGACTGAAACCTAGTTATTCCAAACATAAGAACTCTTATGTCCAGCCATGCCAGAAATGTGACCAGGACCCTCCCTCTCTAGAAGAGGAGGCTGATAGTGGCTGGTTAAGGAAAGAGTAGACGACATGGGAAAACAGGGAACAGCTCCTGCCCCTGGCTGCCATCCCACTCATTATCAGCCTGAAATTTAGGAAATTCCTGCACCAAATATGTTGAATGGCTTCTGATGAACTAGTCCTCCATGAATTTGTCTAAACCCTTTCTGAAGTAATATAGTGTCTTTTGGACATAGTTACCGCTATTCAAGTATGCATTTGGTTAAAAAGATAAACAAAACAAAACAACCCACTGCTTCCTTCTTTTGCATTTATAGAGTTCTTCCTTCCTTATGTCAATGTAACTGACAGTGTATCTTATGGTGTGTATTTTTTAAATAGTGAACTTCTGAGCTATGCCTTATGGTTATAAACACGATGTCAGTTACTATTTTGCACTTCTGTAAGAGTTAATGAATGATACAGGAGTTATATTAATTCAGACTGCTTAAATAAATGTTTAAAAACCCATAGAAATACTACATTGGAGAGTCATTGTTCTGTTTTGTTACTGCCAGCTGAACCCATCTGCTTCTTTCTTGGGACTTCAGGGAGCATAGGCTGTGCTCCAACTTAAACACAAGAACAGGACAACATGGCTTATACATAACATGCTTATATATAACTTTGTGACCTTATAAGCCTAATTAAATATGAGATGGTTTATAGATTGTAACTTAATCTCCTTATGCAGTTTATACTCAAAATTCCATGGAAATTCCTCTTTTCATTATTAAGACATAAAATGGAAACTACAAATTCATTCTTTAAATTCACAGAACAGTTTTCCAAACACATCCCTCTCTCAAAGCATTGAATATTAACAAAGACATGATTTCTGACTATGAGTGTGGTTTTGAGTCTGAACAACCTTACTTTGGCAGTATGACAAAGACATCCCTAATAGCTTTATGACTGACATTAATCCCAGGTGAACTCGATCGATACCAAGGGATTTATAACAGGTATAATAAACAGGTCTTGGCATTTCCGAATTAATTTCCTTGACCTAATATAGAGACATAATCATATTCCTGGGTCGTCTTGCAAGAAAGTTTCCCCATTCCCATTAGTGCCGAAGAAAATATGAGCAAAGTTGAGGCTGTCATTCCCACTGGAGAAAATTTTGCAGACATCATCCTTAAGTACTTGCTTAAGTCTTTGACAAATGGGTGTAACAAGTACAGCAGTGTCAATACTCTTAGAATAGTTCAGGTTTCTTTCTTTTTGTGATTTCTTACTTTTTAAATCAGTACGTGAGTGACTTCCTTCTACTGCAGTGGACCTTTATATAAAGGACTTTCCTGCTAGTAGGGATTTGATAGCTAGTTTGGCTCTAGCAAACAGAAGCTTGTTGTTAACGAGCATCAGAACCCACATTCAGAAATGCTTTTGGCATTTCGTCTGTGTACAGCTGACTGGCATCCCCAGTACCTGTGTATACATGGCCACAGATCATCATAACTGAGTCTCTCTGCTCTATTGGTTTAATTACTAGGAAGAGTTTGCTTTTAAAACAAGTCGTCAGGTTTTATACCTTATTAACTTTGTTAGATTACAGTGTTAGTGTTGCACAACTCCAGTTAATGTGTTGTCTGTCTTTTGTGACCTCTCTGACTTTTTTCCAGACCACCTTCCAAATTTATTAATTTTATCAACAACATGGAGAGAAGATTGCATGGGATGTACCATGGTTGGTAGAAGATGACAGCAAAGAGTTCTGGACAGTCTAGAAATACAACATGAGAACTGGAAGACCAGCTGAGGCAGAAAATGTTGCAAATTTGGAGCATGTCCTGAGGACTCGAGATGCTCAGAGAGGACCTGAGTAATCTTAGTCAGTCAGATACTATTAAAAATAATTTACTTCTGTATGTGAACACATTCACATGGAGGAAAGGAGCATTTTGATTCAGTAGAAATCTGGGAAAGTCCATATGACTCTTCACAGTGTTTATGATTTTACCCGCTTGGATTTAGAAGCAGCATAGCTATGTTTGCTGTGAATGGTGTCCTAGCTTATAAATCCTCTCTGTTGGCAGAGATGCAATACCGCACAAACACAGCAAAGAATATCTTTGTGCTGCTTTTCTTCTCCCCACCTTTCTGGTTCAGATAAGTATGCACAATTAACTGTTTCTGGTACAAACCCAACAATGCTTTACAAGACAGAGCATCAGAAGGCTACAATGCTTAGCACAGCCCTTCTTCAAGAACGTAATTCCTCTTTTCTTCCTGTCCCAATCTATGGTCAAAGGTTAATGATTTTAAAATTACTCCCATTTCACTTGGCCTTACTCTTACTAAGTGCTTATGAAAATAGTGTTCTTGATGTGAAAATGAGCTGCACGTGTCCTATCCAGAGCCTTGTAAAGCTCAGGCCTCTTCAGGCCCTCGTGAACTGAAATTCACCTTTACTGAGGAGGTGTTCGTGGCTCTGGTAACCAGTCTTCTTGCATCCTTGCCGCTGTTTATGTTTCTTTAGGTTTCAAAATGGAAATACTTGCCTCAAGGTAAAGTGAGGCTGAATTCATAAAAACTTTCACCAAGGATGTTTTGCAATGGTTAGATGACATCTGACAACGACCATATTATGGGAAAGTGTATACCTGCATATCTCATGATACACTGAGAAATGAATGCTTCAGTAAACTTACAGAATCATAGAATCATCTAGGTTTAAAGGGACCTTTAAGATCATCGAGTCCAACAATAAACATAACACTGACAAAACCACCACTAAACCATGTCCCTCAGCACCATGTCTACTCGTCTTTCAAATACCTCCAAGGATGACGATTCCACCACTTCCCTGGGCAGCCTGTTCCAATGCTTGATAACCCTTTCCATGAAGACGATTTTCCTAATTTCCAAACTAAAGCTCTCCTGGTGCAACTTTCCTCTTGTCCTTTTGCCTATTACTTTGGAGAAGAGATCGACCCCCAACTATGCTCCAACCTCCTTTCAGGACTGGTAGACAGCACTAAGTTCTCCCCTCAACCTCCTTTTCTCCAAGCTGAACAACCCCAGTTCCCTCAGACGCTTCTCAGAAGACTTGTGCTCTAGGCCTTCAGCAGCTTCATTGCCCTTCTCTGGACATGCTCCAGCACCTCAGTGTCTTTCTCGTAGTGAAGGGCCCAAAATGAAACACAGTATTCAAGGTGGGGCCTCACCAGTGCCAAGTACAGGTGGTCGATCACTTTCCTATTCTTGCTGACCACACTATTCCTGATACAAGCCAGGATGCTGTTGGCCTTCTTGGCCACCTGGACATGCATTCAGCCAGCTGTTGACTGACACCCCCAGGTCCTTTTCTGCCTGCCACTCTGCCCCAAGCCTGTAGCGCTGTCTGCAGTTGTTGTGACCCAAGTGCAGGAAGGATCCAGGACTTTGCCTGGTTGAACCTCATACTGTCGGCCTCGGACCATTGATCCAGCCTGTCCAGATCCACCTGTAGAGACTTCCTACCCTCAAGCAGATCAACACTCCAGCCCAACTTGGTGTCGTCTGCAAACCTGACCATTTGGAAATACTCTAGTCAGATTAGAAAAGTACTGGTAAAAATCATTGTCATTAATAATTACACAAGGATATAGGGTAGAGATTTTACCTAACAATTACCCTGACAATAAGATAGAAAGTAGGCTGAGATACTTCAAGGAACATTCTATTTATTAGGCATGACTGTATATTCAGTGAGCAGAAGTAGTGCAGTTCCTAATAACAAGGGATTAGATCATAAGTCTGTCAGTCTGGTGTCTTACGTGAAGCACTGGACAATACTGCGTAACTGATGACAGTTACAGAAACTCAGTCTCACAGTTAAGTAGGTTCATTACATTACAGGTCACTTGCATTAAATCAGACAGAAAGGGAAAATCTTCTGCCTGCACAGAAATAATAGACTGACCACTGCATCACATAGACACACTCCTTGTCAGCCCAACCTGCTCACTGCAAGAGCCAACATTTTCCCACAGGTATCACCTGATGACTAATGCAACAATTAAGGATCTGTCACATGACATGCACTTGGCAGCAATTTCTCTTCACGCCGTATTGCCAGGATTTCAGACAATTTTCCATGAGGCTCATGATGGTTCAAAATATGATGTGGTGGTGTGCTCACCCCTGGGACCCACACAGCCCCCAACAGTGGGGATGGTAGTGGCTGCACCTGGACTTCGGAAGATAGCTGGCAACATGGTAGCCAAACACTATCTGGAACAGGGACGTAGATGTCTCTCTGGTATGCAAATATGGCTACAGGACAATCATAATATCCCCATAAATAGCAAACAGCTGAGAGCCCATTGAGCTGTCCTGCATGGCAGCGGATCTTCTGGAGAGTAGGGACAGAGCTGAAGGTTATTTCTCGAGACTGAGAGATTCCTCACAGCAGCAGATCCTCAATAAGTGGTTTATAGCTTGCTAAACTTTGAAATCTTAGCTAAGTGGTACAAAGGATGATGTACATACATAATCCTTTAGACATAAACCATTAACCAAATGTGGGACTACAACTGGGTGCAGCCACACTTACACTCTCTGAGAAGGAGTTTAGAAATGAAGGGGTTACTTTCTGAAACCTTGACTCTATGGGAGGGTCATCCTGACAGCTCTGTCTGACCCTCTCTATGCTGAGGTTTTTTCCCCATTCATCAGAAAATGCTGATGCATCACAAGGAAAACATTTTTGGGAATCTATTGTCTTGGTTGCATTTGGGAATTTCCTGAGGCTAATGGTGGAAATCTGGGTCAGAGGAATTCCCCTCCATTCCTGAATAGCCCAAGTCGCTATGGACTATAGACAGCCCAAGTCCTTTGTTCCTCTTTTACCTCATTCAAGAGGTATTCATTCAATGAAGGTGGAACATATATTTTTCCATCAAAAGTTATCATATGAATAAGTGGAAAATTACTCTTTTTTTTTAAACATTTTTCCCCCCTCTATGATGAATGTCACTGGCAGGTTTGTTTAGTTTGTTTTATGTTTACAGTAAGGGAGCAGGCTGTATTCTGAACCACATGAAAACAAGTGCTTAAACTTAAGTCAGTAAATATAATGGATAAGAAAAGGGATATGTTGTTACTTGTTCATACTAATTTGCAAGTTCATAAATCTTAGGTTTGTGTGCTGAATTGTTAACAGTTGGCTTAGCCAAAAAAAAAAAAAAAATTAAGGAAACACCTGCATCTCTTCATGGTGTGGCTGGCAAGAATGAGTAGCAAACCTCAAAAGGCTCAGTTATTAAGCTAAGACAAATCTCCTAAGGATTATGGAAAATTCTGCCTCAAGTTACGCTCATGCAGTCTGACTGACTTCACTGAGTTTGAATGAAGGTACTCTTAGACTTTTCACCGTTACAGGATGCTCACATGAACTTTATTTCCCAGAGAGAGCTCTCTATTCTTGTAGTGTTGCTGGGAACACTACAACCGTAACATAGAGGACTGAAATAGCAATACTTCGATGTTCTGTCATATCTTTTCTATCAATGAGCAGAAACAGGATTCTGAGATAGTAGGAAATAAATATCTGATCTATGTACCTCATCTTTCAGATAGCTCAAATAATATACCTCCTGCCTTTCCCACTTAGGTGTGTTAGTAATTCAACAGAAAGAGAAGAGAAGACTGGGCCTAAAAGTCTATGTGAGTCTGAAAACAAAGCATATTAAAATGAGAATCCTGAGCCTTTAGAACTTTAAAATATTTCTTATTCAAATCTGGTACTAAAACTGTACCAAAACCAACTGTATGAGGTTCAACCAGGCCAAGTGCTGGATCCTGCACCTGGCTCACAACAGTCCCAGGCAGTGTTACAGGCTTGGGGCAGAGTGGCTGGAAAGCTGCCTGGCAGAAAAGGACCTGAAGGTATTGGTTGACAGCTGGCTGAGCATGAGCCAGCAGTGTGCCCAGGTAGCCAAGAAGGCCAACAGCATCCTGGCTTGTATCAGGAATAGTGTGGTCAGCAAGACTAGGGAAGTGATCATCCGCCTCTACTTGGCACTGGTGAGGCCCCACCTGGAACACTGTGTTTAGTTTTGGGCTCCTCACTGCAAGAAAGACATTGAGGTGCTGGAGCATGTCCAGAGAAGGGCAATGAAGCTGCTGAAGGCCTAGAGCACAAGTCTTCTGAGAAGCGTCTGAGGCAACTGGGGTTGTTCAGCTTGGAGAAAAGGAGGTTGAGGGGAGACATTATCCCTCTCTATGACTACCTGGAAGGAGGTTGGAGCATAGTTGGGGGTCGATCTCTTCTCCAAAGTAATAGGCAAAAGGACAAGAGGAAAGTTGCACCAGGAGAGCTTTAGTTTGGAAATTAGGAAAATCTTCTTCATGGAAAGGGTTATCAAGCATTGGAACAGGCTGCCCAGGGAAGTGGTGGAATCGTCATCCCTGGAGGTATTTGAAAGACGGGTAGATGTGATGCTGCGGGGCATGGTTTAGTGGTGGTTTTGTCAGTGTTATGTTTATTGTTGGACTCGATGATCTTAAAGGTCCCTTTAAACCTAGATGATTCTGTGATTCTAGACATTTGTGTAAGAAGTGAGGAAATGCCATTTTATTTTCATTTCATAGATACTATTCAAAACTCATAATTTCTCATCTTCAAACTATATTGCCATCCAAACTGCCAGCGATTTGGAAAACTTTGGAATGCATTTGTAGCTGCTACAGTATATTTACAAATTAAACTAATCTTTAGTGATAATAGCGCTTATCAAGAACAATCTGATGGATTTGAAATATTTATCTACTCTTCACCCCTCTCTTCTTGTATTAGCATAGTAATCTGCCTTTCCAGTTCAAATGAAGCCTTTTTAGTACTGCTTTGCGGTATGTTTCTGATGTCTCCTGCCCTTGTCAGCGTAATTCAGGTTTGAAATGCAACAAAAGATTCTGGAGAACAAGAGAACTACATAAATCCTTCCTTAAATCCTTCAATCTTTAGATTAAAAAAAAAAATCCGTGCGTTAATGTTTGTAAACCCAATAATGGGACCAGGTCCAATGATTTATGGCTACATTTGCAATTCATTTCTCTGCTAACATGAAGATTAAAGAAAGGATTAATTTCCAGCCCAAAGAGCTACTGTTCAGCTATGTGTGCTGTCAGTAGCCAAAGTGTGCTTTGATCACCAAATGTTCCAAAACTTAAAAATACAGGAAAGAAGGAAAGATCAAAATGGTCATTTCTGGTATCTGTCCTTTGAAACAAAGATTGAAACCATTTCAAATGCACCCATGTGTTTATTCCATGGATTTTTAACAGGTGAGCTGCCTTGGCATTCTGTATGGCTCTGTAGAACTTGCCAAACTACTCTTCCTGACCCTGTCTTGTTGAAGTTAAAAGATATGAAGGCGCCAGCTTTGGCGTCTTTATGCTGAGGGTAATTTGACAGTGTTACTGGAGGTGAGCTGCTTCTCCTATGCATTGACCCAGGGTAGCAAAATGGCAGTCTGATCTGGCAGATAAACAAGTCTGTGACAAATAGCACTGACATCCTTGTCAAAAGGAAAGACATGACTCAGACCCGATTTCTCTACACAGACCAGTGCTAGCTTTCAGTGACAAATGGTTTTAGTCTGACAGCGTGTTTCACTGCTTGAACTTTCATCTATCAAAACAAGGCACAGAAGCATGGGCACACAGAAAGAAGAAGGGAGCTTGAGAGAAAGCCACAGACAGAGATGCAGCCTGGCCTTACCTCTTACAACAGTACCTACATTTTTTTCCAGTTTTTTAGTACCATTAGCATTCCCGGGTGAATAGTTTATTTTGTCTTGTTTTTTTAAAGCTAAAGAAATAAACCAAGAAAGGTTTAATTTCATTGCTTGCAGATTCAATCATTAGAAAACATGAAAAAACCACGTGATTTTATTAATTTAATCTCTCTCCACACAGGACATTAAGTTTCACTCACCCATGGACAGAGTCTAGCAGTATTAGGCTAATGTAAAAATTTCTGTGTGGCTAAAGAGTAAATTCCTGCCTGTTATCCACTTGTGCTTTGAAGGCATGAGCAGGTAGAGAATCAACACCAGGTGCTTCATTTTGGCAGTTAATCACCTTTCCATGTTGACAGTTTAGATCTGGATTGCTATTTTCAATTTACATGACTCCAACTTTCAGCAATGAATTAATTCCAAGTTTTTCTGTGAAAGATAATTAAAAAAATACAAATCTGTGGCCTCTTGTACTGTGTGTGCATGTGAAAATGTTGGCGCGGGGTCTCTGTAGGATGTCCTCTGTGGGAAGCATCCGGGGCGGCCCCATGCTGGACACAGCCGGTGCCCGCCGGCTCCAAGGGCCCCACGGCAGGACACAGCGGAGCCCCTCAGCCGAGCTGGGGGCGCCGGGGGGAAAGGAGGTTTCCAGGAGGGCGGAAGGCAGCCCAGGCAGAGGAGGAGGAAGGCCTGGAGGCGGCAGCAGCAGAGGGAGCCCGAGGGCGGAGGAGCAGGAGGGCAGGAGGTGCTGCCGGCCTGGAGCAGGGATCCCCTGCAGCCCTGCAGAGACCCCGCTGGAGCAGAGCACCCATGGCCTCATGTTGTTCTTCTCCCTATCTGACAGGGATGAAGGTACTTTAGATGTACACGTGCTATACGAATCCCTCCAACAGCTGGTCTCAGACACCGAGTCTGCGCAGCAGCTGCCGCTGGGTCCCAGTCTTCCCAGTTGCTAGTATCTGGGCTGCAAGCCCCAAAACCTGAAGCCTCACTCATGGAATCATAGAATCATATAATCACAGAATAGTTTGAGTTGGAAGGGACCTTTAAGTGTCATCTAATCCAGCCTCCCCTGCAATAAGCAGGGACATCTGCAACTAGATCAGGTTGCTCAGAGCCCCGTCCAAACTGACATGGAATGTTTCCAGGGATGGGGCATCTACCACCTCTCTGGGCAACCTGTGCCAGTGTTTCACCACCCTCACTGTAAAAAATGTATTCCTTATATCTACTCTGAATGTTCCCTCTTTTGGTTTAAAACCATTACCCTTTGTCCTGTTGCAACAGGCCCTGCTAACATTTGTCTCAATCTTTCCTGTAGGCCCTCTTTACATACTGAAAGGCCACAATAAGGTCTCCCTGGAGGCTTCTCTTCTCCAGGCTGAACAACCCCAACTCTCTCAGCCTGTCCTCACAGGAGAGGTGCTTCAGCCCTCTGATCATCTTCCTGGGCCTCCTCTGGACTTGCTCCAACAGGTCCATGTCCTTCTTATATGGGGGCTTCAGAGTTGGACTCAGTACTGCAAGTGGGGTCTCAGCAGCAGAGAGTAGTGGGTCAGGATGACCTCCCTCAACCTGCTGGCCATGCTGCTTTTGATGCAGCCCAGGATGCAGTTGGCTTTCTGGGCTTTGAGTGCACATTGCCGGCATATGTCCAGCTTTTCATCCACCAGTGCCCCCAAGTCCACACATACTTACACACAGAAACACCCCCCCTGCACTTGCTCCAGGTGCTGCTCCGTGGACACACGGGTGTCATGAGAGCCACATGGATGCAGACACTAAGATATATCGGAGTCTCCCAGTGTTTGCACGGGTGTCCGTGTCCCGATGCTGGCAGTGGGGCTGCTGGGCGGCCTCAGCGGTGAATGGCTGGGGCTGCGCTGTGCCAGGACCAGCTGGTTCCAGCTGGCTCCAACAGCCAGGACCCATTATCGGTGTCAAACAACGTCATCTCAGTAGTATTTTCATAAAACCTATATGCTAGAAGGCTGTTTTTAGTGACATTAATTACATTCCTCTCTTTAATTTGTCCATAACATTAAACTTGAGTGATAGTTTTCCTTGCTTTAACAAGCTTATAGTCACCAAATTAGCCCACATACTGGTTGGGGGGGGGGTTGGTTTGTTTTTGTTTTTTGAATACTGGGCAAATGTTTGTATTCTCCAAGCTTTTGTAATGTTCTATTATTATATCCATTAGTAAATATCTAACTCTATATCCAGACATCTGCTGAACAAACTGCCGAAGTTCCGTGGGCATGATTTTGGAGGCCTAATGAAGACACATTATGATTTCCTTTATTACCAGTAACTCAGAACTACCTATGTGATGCAATAACAGGGTTTTTTTTCCCAAATATAAAAGAAAACTTACAGGGTTTCTTCACAATTATTTATAATATCACCTGTAACTACTAGACTTATCCTCAGAACTTGTTTCTTATATGCATAGTCATCTTCATTGTTTATTTGAGCCATTAATTTTCCTTTATGTGTTTTGCTTTTCTCATACTATTTTTCTCTTAATAACTTCTTATTTATATTTATTATTATTTGTGTCCCTTTTCTTCCTTTTGATAGATACTTATTTTATTTTCCAATTATTGCTTTCATTTTTCCACTAGGACAGGTTACTTCTTAATCAAATAGCAAAATAATTTCAGAGATTCCGAGATTCAGAAATTCTTTTCCTAAAGCTCCATCTTTTGAAGATACTGTTGCTTCCTTTTTTAGTTTTTGTCTTCCGTTTCCCATTTAATTCTCCTTATCTTGGAAACAGAGCTTGTCTAAAATGCCATATATAATTCATACAGACAAGCTAATCACCAGCTGGTGGTTTCCTAGGAAGTGGTGGTCAGGACCATTTTACAATCAATGAAATGAAATAAAAGTGGTTGGGACTATCTTTTATCTGTTTATATTAAATATAAGCAGGTTATAATCACCAGTCTCTAAGCAACAGCCAGATACTAATCCAGCAATTAATTCATCTTTATCCATATAATGAGGTCCAAAATAGCACTAGCTCATGTTAAGCATGACTCCTTTAGTGAGAGAAAAAAAGAAAAAAGAACGTACCCATATATGCATGTATTTAAGTATTCTAATGACTACCTGTGTGAGACTTTTAATATGTCTCCAAAATCAAAATCCTCCTTAGTAACACAGTTTTTCTTTCTCTTACATACAGATATTAAAAAGTAAATCTTGTGTTCTTTGTTTTAATTTAAGAATCTTGAATAGAGTCGGTTTCCATTCTTTGTTATTTAGATCTTTGGTCCCTTGACATTGAGATTCCTGGACCTATCAACTCTAAAACTGGTACTGATATTGCTACAACTCAGTGCCACCATTTCTTCTCTTCTTCACGCTTACTTCTCACTTACTCAACCCTTTCTGTCCTTGCTAAACACATTAAAAGCAGAGCTGGCAATTCCAGTCATGTAAATTAGCCCAACATCAACATTACAGTAGCTCCAATTATACTTCTCTTTTCTCAGAAGTAGGATAGTTCTGTATGGTCCCCAGTTTCATACCACAGTTATATAAGCAACAAGGGGAAAGCAGGAAATTTTGTTCCCCTGTGTTTTTTAGAGCCATTTACTCTGCATCATACAGATCTTCATTTTTATGCAATTTTAATCTAAATTCAATCTGTTCACTCCTGACTATTCTAGCTACGCTCCAAGTGAGAGAAAGTCTCCATATCTGTCTTCCTGCAAGATGTAGGCTATCCCATACACATAATACATTAACTATGGGGCCAAAAGGCTCTTCCCATCTCTCATTCCTTGGTCCTGTTGAACCACTAACATAAGCTGGCAACCAACGGCCCATAAGAGACCTACCTTCAACACAACTAGACTTCCACAATAATATATAAAAGGAATGTTTAGTCTTGAGCACACATGGCTATCTATCAGTTGGCTCCATGAGGACATTGTAAATGTTTTATGGCATCTTAAATGGCTCTAGACACCTATGGTGAGGCAAATACATTGCACCCCAAGGAAAGAGTCAGTGTAAGACTTACGTTATGTCACTGCTTACACGTTACTACTTCTAATTACTAGTGGTCAGATTTTTTACTTCTTTTTTTTCTCACTGTTGCGGTCTCTGTCCCCCAGTGATTACAAAATTTCTTGATAGTATATAGTGTAGTATATAGTATACATATCCTTTTTATTAGTAGTATGTTATTTCTTAATAGTACAACTGAAACTAATGTAAGAATATACTGAGAAGATACCCATATTGCCTGCAACTTTTACTAACTGGCAAGTTCCTTTGAGTATTCAGGTTGAAGACAGCTGCCCTTTTCTGGATATAGCTGTGACATAGGAAAAGATTGTAATTGTTGACTGCTCATTACTGCTCAGAGGGTCAAGACTACGTCCCTCCAAAATATACAGACTAGTTTATTTAAGTACTCTCTAAGTCGTTAGTAGAATTACCAGTTTTGTTGAGACTAGCAAACTATTGTAGTTAACATTGGTCATTTTGCCTTAATTTAATCAGGTACTGCTCAGGAATGTTTTCGGAGGCTAAGTGAAGGGGTTGGTAATATGCAGGAGAAAGATAGTGAAGAAGAGGCAAAGACAGTAATCTCTTGTAGCCTAACAGATCCTGTAGTGAATGTCTGTCAAGGGCTTCAGTTACCAGGAAACAAGCTGCAAACTTTACACATAATCCCCACACAGGCTACACTGGAAGTTACAAACCACCACCTAATAAAAAAACCAGAAATGTGCCAAATCAGCACAGCTGCAAGCTCCTTTGCTCTTGTTCAAGACAGCAGACCCCTTTCAACACTCCCATTTCTTCTTCCTGTTTCCTAGATCCCTTCAGCTAGACTTCAAACTTACCTTGGAAACTCATGAGGGTAGAGCAATGGTAAAAGGTCAAAAACAATCAGGGGAGTCTCAGAACTGTTCTGTTTTTCATCTGGTTCCATATGGTGTTGAACCACTGCCTTCAAGGTGTGCTACCACCATTAGAGATTGTATATTTTTGCTTTAGAAACACATTGCCAGTTCTCTCAGTGTTCTCTTCTGGATATTCTGGACACTAATGCTTTTTACTGATAATATCCAGATCTTTCTGAAATCAGAAGTGAGAAGACACATGATCTACTGATTCAGAGTATAACATTTTTTTGGCCTATCATTACAAATCCCAGGCAATTTGGCCAGTTAATTCTTGTTGTCAAAAGTGGGCTTTACTGTTTCTTAAATCCCAAAAGTAGGAATTATTTAAAGTAGTCCTGGGCAACTGAAAAATAGGTGTCTAACTGAATTAACTATATTGGCTCCCTCTGCAGTTAATGAAAATAAGCCTCCAGAGAGCAAGCAATTCAATTTGTCTTATACACTTACTTTAGGATGGGAAGAGTCATCCTATGGAGGTATCCACCTCCAGTTACTACAGAGGAATTCTAGCTGTCCATGTTAGATATATCACCTTCAGATAGATACAGTGAACCCAACCTTGAGTTGCCTTGCAGATTATCTGAGATAGTTGTCATGAACAAACCTGGTGGCATCATAATTGCTTAGGAGAGAATCTGCTCTGGAAGGTAAAGCCACATATTGGGTGACACTGACATTGACAGATATGTATGGGCTGTCGTAAGCATTCTCAATAGATATCTCCAAGAAAAAATAGAAATACATGAATAAAATTTAGTGTGTTCTCTCACTCTTTCTTAGGGTGAATGCAGCTTTATTTAAATGTTGTTAGAAATGCACCTCAATGTTGGTCACACCAATGAGATTTTTCTTCAATGATTTTTTAAATTTTATTTTTCAGAGAAAATAGCTGACTGAAATAAGCACAGGGATGTGGTGTGCAGTTCTAATAAAATATATCCCCATACAGAACTACTGTACATGCCTCTTCAGAATCTGAAACCACTTCTATTTTGTATTCGCTATTTAAACTGACATGAAGATTTGTGGATATTCAAAGCACAGAGACTATAAAAGGACATTCATAGAGATGTAGGATAGGAGGGATTGGTTTGTTTGGCTTTGTTTACTTTTTCAATTTAAAATATATTTTTGAGCTAACTCGACCTTGATCACTTACTAGATGCATGAATTGCTTACCTATGTTTGAAAATACTTCAGTTCTGTCTTAGCCACTTCATTTATGTGCAGAGATTTAGCATTTCTCTCAGTAGTTCCTTCTTTTGTCAGGTTCTGATTTACAAAACGCAAAGGTCTCTGAAAATTCCAGTTCTTCATGTGTGATTGAATGAACTCTGATGCCTTTTAGATACGTGTCCTAAATTACTAGATTCTAAGTATTTTGGAAAATGAAAGCTTACGTAAGTTTCATACATTATACTTTTGTTTACATGTGAGCAAATTTTATAGTTTAGTGTGTTAGACCAAAATTCCAGACACAGTAAATGCTAAAAAGTTAATGAGTAGTTACTCAGTTTTAAGGACTAATCACTTTAACTTACTATGAAATGCAATTGACTGATTGTGGTGAATTGGAGGACAGGGGGTGATGGCAAGAGGTTCCTGCCCAACGCAACAGGGGCCGCAGACACATCTGCCCAGCAACTACCCTACCTTCCCAGGTGCCATTGCAGAACAAGTACCGTGTCCTGCAAGGGGAACTGGACAATGGTGAGGATGATACTTCGACCAACTTGGAGGTGTTTTTGAGGACCTGGGAAACTACACACCAGTCAGACCAGTCAGCCTCACCTCCACCACTGGGAAGATGATGGAACAGCTCGTTCTGGGCATCATCTCCAAGCATCTGGAGGAAGAGAAGGTTATCAGAAGCAGTCGACATGGACTCCCCAAGGGGAAGTCATGTCTGACTAATCTAATAGCATTCTATGATTGCATGACTGGATGGATAGATGTAGGGAGGGTAGTGAACATTGTCTACCTTGACTTTAGCAAGGCTTTTGACATCGTCTTCCACAGCATCCACGTAGGAAGTGTGGGTTAGACGAATGGAGTGGGATGCATTGAAAATTGTCTGGCAGGTAGAGCTCAGAGGGTTGTGATCAGTGGGGCAGGGTCTAGTTGGAGGCCTGTAAGAAGTGGTGTTCCTTGGGGGTCAGTACTGGGTCCAGCCCTGTTCAATATATTCATCAATGACTTGGATGAGGGCATAGAGTGTACCATCAGCAAGTTTCCTGATGACACAAAACTGGGAGGGGTGGCTGACACACCAGAGGGCTGTGCTGCCATTCAGTGTGACTTGGATAGGCTGGAGAATTGGGCAGAGAGAAACCTGATGAAATTCAAGAAGGGCAAGTGTAGGGTCCTGCACCTGGGGAGGAAAAACCCCATGCACCAGTACAGGTTGGCGGCTGAGCTGCTGGAAAGCAGCGCTGTGGAAAGGGATCTGCCGGTACTGGTGAACAGCAAGTTAACCATGAGTCAGCAATGTGCCTTTGTGACCGAGAAGGCCAATGACATCCTGGGATGCATCAAGAACAGTGTAGCAAGCAGGTCAAGGGAGGTCATCCTCCCCCTTTACTCTGCACTGGTGAGGCCACATCTGGAGTACTGTGTCCAGTTCTGGGCTCCCCAGTTCAAGAAGGACAGAGAACTCCTGGAGAGGGGACAGCAAAGGGCTACAAAGATGGTTAGGGGACTGGAACGTCTTTCTTGTGAGGAAAGGCTGAGGGAGTTGGGTCTTTTAGTCTGGAGAACAGAAGACGAAAGAGGGGGGATCTCATAGATGTTTATAAATACTTAAATGGAGGGTGCCAGGAGGAGGGGGCCAGTCTTTTTTCAGTGGTGCCCAGGAACAGGACAAGAGGTGACAGGCACAAAGTTGAACATAGGAAGTTCCATCTGAACATGAGGAGGAACTTCTTTCCTTTGAGGGTGGCAGAGCACTGGAAGAGGCTGCCCAGAGAGGTGGTGGAGTCTCTGACTCTGGAGACATTCCAAACCCACCTGGACACCAACCTGTGCAACCTCCTCTAGTTGACCTGCTCTGAGGGGGCTTGGACAAGATAATCTCCAGATTCTTCACCTTCCAACCCCTAACATTCTATGATTCTGTGATCTTTTCCTGAAATAAAACATGTGAAACCTGTTTTCCTTCTTGTTTCTAAAATCCCAGTTCCTAAAATGTCAGTTACTTACTAACAGTGGGGTTTTTTCATTGAATATAAATGGTTCAAACTGTTCCTGTACTTACAAGAGTATTTCAACATAATGTGGTTCAGTTAGAGGGCAGGTGTGTCATGGTTAAAATGTTCTAAACCATTTTTACAATAGTCTTCACTTTGTCTCCTGTTTGGAAAAGGCAGCAACATAACTGCCTCTCAGTTCAGATTCTTCTGAAAGTCAGGGAAACATGTTTTCAATCTTCCATGTGAGTCCACAATTTCACCAGTAGGTGCTTCTGCACATGTGGCTATTAGGGAACTGTGAAATGGTGCTACAGCAAAGAAATTACTAAACTTTAGTGACACTTCTGCAATATACCTGGAAAACAGAAAAAATTCTGATTTAGTGTTTGAATCAGATCTGAAAATTGCTGAATCAGCTGATTATGGTTAAGTAGTTCCAGAACTACAAAGAATTAAGGATAGGACTCATCTGACTGATACAAATATCTATAATGTAGATATCTAACTACCTGACTACCACGTCTGAATCCAGCTCCACTAGACAGTGGAGAAATGTGGGCGGTTTTAGGAAGCCAACTACCCTGCTCTAGTTGTTCATTATACAATGAAAAAGAGCAAACATTTGAAGAGCCAATTTTCTTCCTCAACTGTATTATGAATTTAGATAATAAGCTTAGATACACATCTCTACACTGCCAATTCTTGCAGCTGATTCCCCCTCAGTTGGTAGGACTTATCCCATCAGTTTCAAGCTCTTATTTTTAGGTTTTGTCAGTTTTGTCACAGTTCGGCAGAACTGTGCTTTCTTCATTCTCAGCAGAGAGGGATAAATGTTGGTCTTTTTCCTGGGATCTTAACTTTTTGCCTATTTAAATCTATAGAGAATGAATTCCACTCCTGGTGTCAATTTGAAAGCTATTCAGGTTTAACCAACATCTGTATCCAAACTCTGAGTTTGAATCTGAAATGCAAAGAAAAGGTTAAGGAGGTAGATCTAAGCAAAGAAAAAATCATACTGAATTATATTGACAAAATTATTTAAATATAGACATTTACTTTGGGCTTTAACTATTTTAGTTACTCTATCATTCATCTGGTGTAAATTAGAATTAATAGAACACTACAAAAATTGGCAATGTTACATTAATTTACAGCGTGTTATATCACGGAAAATATCTAAAATAGACAAATAAACGATTGGGGATTTAAAATAGACTCTATGGCTGAATTTTTCCCTCTGTCACAAAGCCTGTGAATGTTTTTATCGTGCTGATCAGTATCTGACTATTATCTCCTATTTTTTATATTTAACTATCCCTTGAGTTATACCTTTTCTGTATTTCCCTGGATAGATCCTGTTTAATTCATAACATGTAAATGAGGTTTATAAGTTTTGAGTTTTATTGCTCTTCTTTGCTAGTCAATAGAAATACACCTTGAGAAGCAAATAAAATAGAAAGTTAATTTGATTTTTGGAGGCTTCTTTCTCTACAATGACAGGAAAACAATGACACCCGCCAAGCACTAAGACTCTACCTTTTGTTTTTCAGTCAACTGCCTCCAGTTTAGAGGGACTAAATTCAGCCTCTGTGTCTGCCATAACAGTAGTTGCAGTTTGGAGGCTCAATATAGCTCTGTAGTGATACATGCATCTTAACAGCACAGAACCGAATGAATCTGTTTTCACAGTTGGTTCACATGAACTATCACCTTTACATATCACCTTTGCAAGGTATTTTTTCATGTGATGCTGCTCCACTTTAAGATTGAGATTGGTAATCTTGTTTTTCAGACGCGCGCAGCTCCATTTCCTGCTGACTTCTTTTGGGGTTGAATGTGCTCTGGTCATCCTATTAGGGTCTGTTATATGGTATCACTCAAGCCAAAATGGAGTAGCGGGGCTCAAAAATATGGAAGCTTATTTTCCAGTGCCTGAGTTTACCCTTCTTATTAAAAGAACCAAGTAGTAACATACTTCTTTTTCACATAAGTGGTAAATGCTTGAATTCACTAATCTTTGCAGTTGTGCTTAGAGGCCATCTGGTGGAAGATGTTTCTTACAGAAGAACAAAATATTTCATAGTTTATTTTTTTCTTCTATGGTGTGAATAAATAAACAAATAAATGTATATATATTATGCAGACATTTAAGTGCCAGCCACTGAAATTGGAAGTATTCTTTCATCTGATTTCTTGGAAGTGAGATGAAGTCCCTTTAAGGGTGTAAAAGGGAGAAAACCACTCTGAAGTAGTCACCCATTATAGCTTTTCTTTTATAAATAAATGTAAAAAATAAATTACAGTGAAAAAGCAAGCAGAAAGTAGTCAGGGAGTAGTTAATTACCACTATGAATCTCAGACTTTTATTCAATTATTCAGAATCGATGATAATAGAATTATGCACTGTTCCACTATAACTCCTTAACCATACATATTCAACAAAAATGCTAAGATCGGGAAAAGCAATGAAGAACAGAGCATTACGATTAGTAAAATGGTATTTGAACATCAGAGAGGTGTGAAAAACAATAATGGTCACTGTATCACAGAAACGCAGAAACAAAGGTTGTTGAATCTGAAGAGGCCCTCTCATCAATCTAGTGTGCTGAAGGAAAAGCCACATATCTTTTGTAGACATCTTCATCTCATTTATTCTTAGTAACTCTTGTTATGGAAATTTTGTACCAAGGACTTTGCCTGTACCTGACATTGGAAAATTCTCTTTTCTTGTTTGCAAGAAATTAAGTATCCCCCATCTTAAAATACACAACTGTTCTCACCACAGTGGGTGTTTCTTTTTCCCACATGATACGGACAAAAATTAATTATCATCGTGCCAATATAAAAACTTTTCATATTGGAAAATGTTCCACTTATCTCTTACTTAGTCATTTCTTTTGTAGATTCAGTAAACTCCATCTGTTCAATTTCTTTTTAATGGAGTGAATGGCTACCCTGAAGAGAGAATTCAAGAAGCTATTACCATATAATTATTTGTTCTTCTTAGGTTGTTGTCATGTGGACATGTGGAAAGATGGGGTATTTCCAACCTGATCCAGTTTCTTCTTAACAAAGGAAGAGAAACAGAAGTGAGCAAAACTACGTTGGAGTACCAATTGGAGCAACCATCATAAGAAAGAAACAGTTTTTAGGAATATAACGGTTTTTAACCACTCTAAGGGAAATAAGCCTACAGGACTTCAATTAATGAAAGTAAGTTAAACACTAAAAGAGTCTTTTCAGGAAATATATTATTCATTCTCTTTCACTTTTTTTTCCCCAGGTGCCTGGGATTCAGTGTAGCAATTTAGCACGTCCTTCTAAATGTAATTGTCAGCAGAATTAGACATTGCTCTGCTTAGATCCCCTCGGTCATCTATATCCAGGTACACTGACCTCACCATTGACAACAACAATCTGAGGGGTCTGGACCTCTGTGAGTGACTTTGTCTCCCTTAGAGCCTCTACCTCATTCCTATCTGGTCTGGGTCTCTGGGTCTCCATCAGTCTGAATTGTCTGGAGGAGACATTTGGCTTCTTGGTCAGAGTTTGTCTCTTGAGCAGGCAGCCCTTTTTCATGTATGGAAAAGATGCTGAGCCACAACTGGAACCATGCTGAATCATATTTCTTCTCACAGCACAATTTTGCTATCATTGTGCATCTCTCTTTCCTTCCTTCCTTCCTTTCTCTCTCTCTCTTTCTCTTTCTTTTTTTTTTTTAATAATGAAAAAATAAATAAAGGACAGCCTTAGATGATAGTGGTATTCCTCTTATCTATTCACTTGCTTGTCTTTTTGGGTTTCTTTGATGCAGACTCATGGAGGGAGAAGGAGGTCCAGGTTTAATTTCAGTGTGAGCAAATTACCCTCAAGATCATACTGTAGCCACCAGACTTTAAGATGACTTGAGGGTGAGAGAAGAGTTCTGACAAAGTTGTTCACTGTGCAGAAAATAGCTGTGGATTCTTTGGGAATGAAGGATTTCAGCACTGGTAACATCGCTCCTCCAGTTTTCAGCTGGTCACTCGTATTCCCCTGACCTTTTTATACCTTTTGCCCAGTTACAGTTTAATAGAAATGTTGGTTCTCTGACTTGGGTGAGCTCTCTAACCTTTGTGGGGTTTTTTGTATTTTTTATTGGGTGGGGGGGAGGGTTTAGCATGGGTTGTTTTTTGGGGTTTTTTTTGTTTGTTTGTTTTCTTTTCATAAAAAGGGAGAGAATTTGTGTTATCATTGGCTTCTGCTGTACGTACGCATAAAAAGAGAAACCCTGGCTGGAAAAATCCTGATATAAAATGCATACATACATACATTTCAGATGTCATATTTTGCAAATGGATGGAGTAGCATTTTAAATCTCCTAATAACGTGCATTATAGCACTGCAGAGTTTGAGACACTCTCAGGTAACATATCCTGCTATTAACCTGTGGACATGTGAGTTTTCACACTACACATCCCATATTGTTTTTAACCTTGATTGCCAGGACCTAATTTTCCTGTACACTGTTAAAGAGATTATGTGTTGAATGTTCTGTAAGGAAAAAGGGTTCTGCAGTTTATCAATGTAAACTCTAAATTCTGTTTCTTTACTTATGCTAATAACAAAGGTTTCACTAACTTCACTGGATATGAAATTAAGCCTTCATTGCCCAAGAGTAATGAAATCAATGTTTCCCTCGTCATGAACATGTCTGACTGAATTAATTAGAAAGAGCTTGTTTTGGGATTTGATCTGGGTTCTCTTTCAAGTTTTTAATTAATTACTTGCAATCTGATCCTCTTTTTCTAGTTTTAGGGGTTTTTTAATTGATTTGTGTTCAACTAATGTCCATCAAAGTGTAAACTTCAGTTTGCTAGTATTACATGTGTCTTTTCTACATGCTGGTTTAAAAATTCTGTCTTATTTGAGAATTTACTTTGCTTTTTTTTCTTGAATAATTTTGTTTATAGGGTTTATAGTCTTTAAATTCCAGATTATTTTCACAATTTTTGCTGTATCTGGTCATTCTACCAATCCAAGATACACTTTCTAAGAGAGAAGATCGATTAAGGAAATAGATTTGTTTGTTTTGCTAGGTTTTTCTTCTGTTTCCTCATGGGACAAATAAGAAAGTACTAGTGAGAAAATAAGTAACAAATGATGAATGACTCACTTTCTGATATATTTTAGATGAATAATCACTTGTTCCAAAACTCTGCAATATTTCTGAGCTTCCTCAAACTTAACATGAGTACTCAGCAGGTGCTTGGGAAACAAGGTTTGTTTGTTGGTTTAGGATCTTTTGAAGCCAGTTCTATCATAAAGCAGATATTCCATTTTTGTGCAAATGAGCTCATAAAGCTCATAATTGCATTAGTGTAGTTAACACAAAAAGTGATTTTTTTTTCCATACCATGCTAGTAATTACATTACATCATTTGAAGTGAATGAGGAGGTTTTACTTTTGTTATATTACAGCACAGAAATTTTACTTCTGTGGTCACGAAGCTGCTAGGTACCATGGTGGGGGACACTATGGAAGATGCAACATCAGACAGATTATGACAGATGCAATCATAATGCATGGGAGAAAGGACAGAGCTGAAATAGAAATAGTATCCATTACCCCAGTAATACGTTCTAAAATTACTAAGTGCCAGACTGACCCTAATACCCTGTGAAACATTCTAATGACCAATGAGTAAATAAGTCTAAGTGAATTAGGAAGTCCACCTAAATCAAATAAATCTCATAACTTAGTATTCACAGATTATTTTTAAAACTTAATTTGAAGGATACTAAGGGCTGCTCAGGGAAGATTTTATCACTGTGAATACATGGCCATAGATGACTTACAATTCCCTGTAATAATCAAAGAAAAATTTCCTTTGGATTTCTAATAACTGCTCGAAGTACTTTGTAGTTTGCCTTCACTTATAATTTCCATCATATGCAATGAGAATACAGTGGTAGGACAATTAGAGCACACTGATGAACACAAATTATCAATTCCACTATTTAGTTAGAAATTATTTGCAGTTAGTTAGCAAAATTATTTGCAAACATGCTTCAAAGAATAAAGAATTATTAAGAAAAAAACCCAATAAAGACAAAAATAACAGATTTTGATGTGTTTTTATATTTCAGCATCCTTTGAGTCCAGCCAGTGTATCAAAAGGAAATGTCGAAGATTCAAATTAACCTTAGAGCTTCGTGGTTCATCCCTTTTGTGCATTATTTTGAAATACTGCCAGTCTGAAAAATAACAGCCAGTTCTAGAGATATCTCGAGTACGTCATATCTTCAAGTGGTTTGAGTATTTACATTAGCCTGAAAACCTATGCCATTTAATATCAGTTGAGTGTTTTGTGGCAAGATTCCATTCAGGTTGAGTTGTCAGTTTGGCAAAAGCTATTCAATTCTCTGATGATGATCTCCGGTGAAGACTAGCTACTAATTCTGCTCTCTCTGTTAGGATAGTGGTTAACAAAACCTCTGCAGTTAAACAGGAGTAACACAACCATACATATACACATCTGCATGCACAGAGAAGTCCTACATTGATAGAATAACATAGGATCTTTGTTCCTTATTTGGGATAGGGATGGTTTGCCATGAAAGACAGCTAACATTGAGTGCTCTCCTGTTGCCACTTACCACAGCACCTAAGTTGGACGACTGGCACTTTGAAACAGTATAAGAACCTATTACTGACAAATGCCACTGTGATCTAAATCAAGTTCCTGGAGTCTGCTTTTCTTTTCTCTGATATATTACATTCTGAAAGTCATCTTTCCTTCATTTCCCGCATCTTGTTTCTCTTTCTTCTTTGCTTGAAAGACTGAAATTGCTCATTATCTGCTATAAATTGACTTCAAATGAGTTGTCTCAATTTGTACCAGCTGGACCAAAGCAGTGACTGGCTATAAAATGCTGTTTTATTTTATGATAGAGTTGGCTTGGATTTAACCTATTACTTTTATTTCACTGGCAGGTTTTCTTCTCTCCATCATCTCGCAATAAAAATATTTAGTAAATAAACATATTAAGCTGTAATAGTTCTCCTTAACTTAAAACCCCATATATTTATTGTGTCAAGTTCATATCAGCCAGACTGGCTGATACTTTAGTATGTTTGAAAGCTTTCAAAGCAAAGAATGTGCAGTGTTAGGTTTTGTGATAAAAGCTCATACGCAAACCCACGAAGGAGCTCAGAGAGAGCAGGAGGGGGTGATCAAGTAATACTGCCTACTACTCCCAGGCCCAGCCCAGGAGCTATCAGCCCACCAAAGGCCAATCTGCGGAAGCCCAGAGGAGCACTGAATGACAATGGCAAGGGGAAGCCCAAATTAAAGACTCAGAGGAAGGGACACCCTGTCAGGGCCCTTCCCAGGGCTGTCCCAGGAGACCCTCAGACAGGCTCTCCAGGTTTGAAACCCATCATGATGAGTTAATACTACAGCAGCCTTTGGACTGATGGGGTTTGCTGCCTGAGGGTATGGGGCATTATGGGTTACAGAGGAAGAACATTTTGGGATTGTAGAGGATGTAACAGGGTATTTAGGGATCAAGGGCAGGGAAAGTCGTTGCAGCCTGGTTCAGCTATGCACACACTGTGCAGTTGAATAATATGCATCTTGGTTCCAAAGCTCATTTATTATTGATGTAACTCTGTGATCAAGGCATTTGGGCTATTAAATTGGTCATAATCCTTAAAAGAGATGCAGTTTCTTAAAACTGTTTTGGCTATATTCAAGAACAAAATCCTTGGGTCACTTGGAGTTTTCTGGTAGTTTGACTCAGATTGGTTTTTCTCTCATCTAGATATGTTCACCTATTTCTACCTGTTTGCTTTTGGTTTAAGATCTCCAAACCTCCTTTGATGAAAGAAATGCCAGTCAGTTTGAATGAGGAACAGAATGGATCTTTTTTTTAAAGAACAAATCTGTCAGTGAAGAATAGGTGGGAATAGTGTTTTCTAGCATTTCAGTTTAGATTTTCCCCACAGTACTAAGCAATGTCTCTCAATAATTTAGCTGGCATTTAACTATAATATTGTTAGCTGATAGAAGTAATTATAGTGCTTTCTTAATATCACAAATCTCTAGTGCACAATTTAGAGAGTCACTGAATTGTATAAAATACGCAAAGGACTTTAAGTGAAAGTGCTGAGTTCATTTAAATGTGGAGTTGAAATAAGAATATATAAAAACCCCTCATAATAGGATCTACTTTCTAAACTCAGTCGAGAAATGGGACTACAGGTTGTCCAGATGCATGCAAGCATAGCAGCAGAGTACACATGACAAATCAGAACTTCAGGTTATACACCACGTAACAGCATCAGTTCATCATTTTGATTTATACTCTCCAGAAATATAAATATAGTTAAAAAGCTAGTGCAATAGATATAGAACAAGGACCTATCCATTTGTTCCAGAAGTATTCTCCATAACCGTAGCTAGAAAGTTTGATGAACTGTAGCACTGCTTTAATTAAAATGTCTGCAGTGACATCTAACTAAAGCTGGTCTTACATGGAATCAGGTTACTTCCTTCCATGCTATGGAATTCAATAGCATCAGAAAAATCCAAGCTCAGCATTTAGAGGTTATGTTGAAAAATATTTTGGATATGATATCCTATTTTGGATATCTGGATATTTATCAAATGTTCTCTTCACATTTTATTTTTTTATCATCACATTCCAAAATCAGTATTTTCCCAACTAGTCCCAACACTAAAATCTATAGAAGGTCTGTTTTTTAATTCTTATATTATTGTACAGGTTGCTGTGCAAGCAGTGATGAGGTTCTATGATTCTGATCATTTTTTCATTAAAAAATCTATCAAATATTTAACTAGCTGTCAGATTCTAGAAAAAACATAAACGGACTTCCTACCTATTATTGGCTAATTTAAAGAGCTTGTTTGTGTTAAACTTTTATATCATGTTCAGTTTAGCTTTAAAAGTATGTTGCACATACTACTAAAGAAAAAATTTTTTTTTCTGTCAGTGTATATCTCCCAGTGAACTTGAATGAGCTGCTTGGTTTCCAAAATGTTGTGTTCCCAACTATGCTCACCAGAGATATATATAAATATAAATATATAATATGTATCTATATACAGAGAGAAAAGGCATGCACATATATTTAAAATTAACGTGGAATCATGAAAACAAAAATTCGATGTATTTGATTAATATTTTATCCTGGCCTGTTGTTTACCGAGAAATAGCGGTAGAAGGTTAAATCAATAGGGTTGCTGGTAAAAGGAAAGAACTGGAGCAACTTCTGTAGCTGAGCAATCCTCCCTCCAGCATTTGAAAGTGAAGAAGGCAATAATAAAGCTATTATTTGAAGATTTGAACTCTAGGTTGTCATTAAGTTGTGCAACACTTCTACCATGCAAACGAAACTTGAGTATATTCGTACATAGATATGTGTGTGTGAGCTCCTTCATAATTCCTGTAGAAAAGGAGTCTAGGATTTCCTAATAAATAATTTTATCCATCCCCATTACTATTTCACATAAGCATCCAGAATAGCTGGATATTTTTTTCCCATCAAAAATTATCCTGATACTAAATATGGACTTTAGAAAAGTGCGGGAAGTCAGAAGGTTTCATGCAAACCCATTGTCCATTAGTCCCAAATAATTTGTTTGTGTTTATAAACCCAAAATGCACTGTGTAAACGTCAGCTAATAGAGCACATAATTTTTTTTTTACCATTTTTCATCTGTGCAGTTATTTATACTCCAGGAAGAAAAGGCAAAGGTGATGAATGAAACCAATAACAATTGCAGTAATTATTTCTCTTTCTCTTTTCTTTCTTCTTTCTCATTCTCATTCTTGTTCCTCTGGTCTCTCTTTCCCTTCTTCCCCCCTCCCTTCCTCCATTTTTTCCTTTCCTTCTTTCTGAAATGCAATAAAGGGGGGGAAAGGGGAGGAAAGCAGGGGAAGGGGCAGAACAGAAAATCATTGTTAGACAAATTTTATTTCCCTGAGAAACTCAAAATTTTCACTTCTTCCCTTGGTTCAGGAAGAAAAATAAAGCCCTTGAACACTACCAAAATTTCACATGACGCTAAAATCATGTTTTCGGTCATCTTTATTTATTGACAAAACTAGTGTCATGATTGTAGCTATGTGATACTTGACGGGTTGTTTTATTACGTTTTAGTTCTACTCTTGAAGCTTATGCTGTTCAACTTTTTTTTTAACTGTAGTGAATCTGAATATTGAGATCTCATAACTCACATTGTTCTAATAATTTACCTCTGTGTGTGTGTGTGTGTTTGGAAGGATCCTATTGTGACTGAAATGTTGAATTTGGGTTTAGGACATTGATTAGATGTTCAAAAACTGCAGTTTTACTCTCTTTTCCCATTTTGTGTAGGTATAATTGAGTAATTATAAAGAAATTTAAAAAAATTGTAACACCAGCAGCTAGCAGCAAGATTCACTTTTCCTGTATCTTCACAGGGAGTTCAATTTATTGATCCAACGTACGCAGAAAAACATAAAATCCACATTATGTAGCAGTTTTCACGTAAATCAGCTAACCATAAATTGTATTTTTCTCTCATGAGAAGCAGAACACTTAATGGAATGCAAAAACCATGTCAATTCTGACCATATTTCAGAGTATGTTGCAGTTTTTTGTCATGATAGTGTTGTGTCTGTCCATCTTCTGTATTTGCATAACAGAGTTAGCTCTCTTAAGGTAGAAACAGCTCAGAATCCTTTTGATGACATATTTTCCTCTGATATGTTTTTCTCTCCATGTTTCTTTCTTCTTCATTTCAGTAGAAGCAGCTACTCAAACTTGAATTCAGCATCTTACTTCCCCTCTGGTCAGCAGTGGTGAGGGCATACTTGGAGTTCTGTGTCTGTTTCTGGGATCTCAAGTACAAGAGAGACATGGACATACTGGAGAGAGTCCAGCGAAGGGCCACAAAGATCATGAAGGGACTGGACCATCTCTCTGATCAAGAAACACGGAGAGAGCTGAGAGAAATGGTAGAATTGCCCAGCCTAGAGAAGAGAAGGCTTGGGAGTATCTTATTAATATGTACAAATACCTGAAGGGAGGGTGCAAAGAGGACAGAGTCAGGTTCTTTTCACTGGTGCCCAGTGACGGGATGAGGGGCAATGGGCACACACCAAAACACAGGAAGTTTTCGCTGAACATCAACAAACACTTTTTTACTGTGAGGGCGAATGAGCACTGATACAGGTTTCCCAGAGAGGCTGTGGCGTCTCCATCCTTGGAGATACTAAAAAATTTTCCAGACGTGGTCCTAAACAACCAGGTCTGGATGGCCTTGCTTGAGCAGGTGGTTTGGACCAGATGACCTCCAGAGGTCCCTTCCAACCTCAACCATTCTATGCTTCTGTTATTCTGCACAAACATTCTCTTTTTTCCAAAATGGGATGGTCTTACTTTATGTCTTCATTTACGGTCCTATTAAGGGAAATGTGATACATTTTCTAGAATTACAGTTTTCAAGGTAGACTAGTTTTACCTGGAGTAATTTAAAAAATAAAAAAAAGGAGGGAGAATTAATGGAAAAGTAAAACATATCAGCAAAACTAGTTTTTGAAATTAGCAAAATTCAGCTTTTCAAAAAATATTATAGAGGATGAGTAAATAATCTGAAAATAAACAGTAACATTTGGGTGGATCCTAGAAAACCCTGTCTGCAGTGTGATTTAATTATGTTTTCTCCTGCTCACAAAAATGTCTTTTGAGGCTTTTCCCAAATCGATTTTCTTCCCTCCTCATTTCCACACTTACTCTGAATTATTTGCACAACATTCTTTTTCTCTCAAAGATTAGACCAGGCTGCTGGTAACCAAAACAAACAAACAAACAAACAAAACCCAACACAAAATTTTACTTGTTGCTAGTAGTTTGGTTTGGATGTTTTTTTAGGGGGAGGTTTGGTTGATTTTTCTTGTTTGTTTTAATGATCTTGCATAGTTGAAGATGATCTCTGTAGAATCTACAGAGAATCTCTAGAATTTTTTAGTTAAATACTCTTTTTATTTAAAAAATGAAGCTATGAGTCCACCATCTCTCTCAATGACTTTATATTTAATAAGGGTATTTCCTTATTTTTCAAAAAAATTAATATTTAGTGAGAATCCACAAAGACATTGCAGTCAGTAGAAACTGTGATTGTTAAAATTTACTGTTACTTTTCTATGATTAAGGAGATTTTGTGGAAGCATCAGTTTTAAAGTGGGTTTTCAAAATAAAGATCCACCCATAATGTGACAGCACACTAATTTCAAAATGTTAGATTTATATACTTGCTGCCAGCAAGACTAAGGGCTGGATTAATATTGATGCCTGAACTATGCATTCACATTTAATGGTGGTCCATGAAGAAGAAGATTCAAACAGTTCACAGAAGGGATTGAACTGGCTGGAAGCAAGAATGCCAGAGACAGAAGGGACTGCCTGTAAAGAGAACTGTGCTCACATCTGGAGTACTGTGTCCAGTTCTGGGGTCCTCCCTCTAAGAAGGACAGGGAACTGCTGGAGAGGGGACAGCAAAGGACTACAAAGATGGTTAGGGGACTGGAACGTCTTTCTTGTGAGGAAAGGCTGAGGGAGTCTTTTTAGTCTGGAGAAGAGAAGAAGACTGAGGGGGGAATCTCATAAATGTTTACAAACACTTCAAGGGAGGGTGCCGGGAGGAGGCAGCCAGTCTTTTTTCAGTGGTGCCCAGTGAAGGGACAAGAGGTAATGGGCACACACTTGAACATGGTGAGTTCCATCTGAACATGAGGAGGAAGCTCCTTCCTTTGAGGGTGGCAGAGCGCTGGAAGAGGCTGCCCAGAGAGGTGGTGGAGTCTCTGACTCTGGAGACATTCCAAACCCGCCTGGATAGTATCCTGTGTAACCTGTTCTAGGTTGACCTGCTGCGGCAGGGGGGGGTGGACCAGATGATCTCCAGAGGTCCCTTCCAACCCCTGACATTCTATGATTCTGAGTGTAGTTTCCCTTAGTGAGGAGATTAACAGCTGAAGCATTGCCTTGTAGCCATCCTGGACTTCGAACACTCAGCGCCCACAACTGGGGAGGAGAGCTGGACCGAAGGATGGACCTAAGACTGAGCAGAGGCACCCCATGCAACTACTCATGGGATTGGTGCTGGTGCAAGGGCATATAAGGAATCAGTTCATGAAATATCTTTGTGGACTCCCTGTAGAGCCACTTATGGTAGTAGGACTCTACCTAACGTTCATTAGTTATTATTATTTTTTAGTATTTTAGCGCAATTTGTGTTTAATCCGCCTCAAGGAATACCATAAAAAACCCCAGCAACCTAGAGATAAATATTTTAATATTTCAACTCATACTCCTTACCTATGCTCACTTTTCTTTGAAGGCAAAAGGATAAGTAGCAAAACTACAAGTTCTGCTGTTTTTCTGTTTTGTGCAGGCTACAGAATAGAAATACAGAGCAGAATGAAGTATAGTGTTTTAGTACTCCCATAAATCTTCACAAATGTCCTGAAGGCAAGACTGCAGGGACATGATATGTGCCACCTCTTCTTGACGCTTTCTGAGTTAATTGGACACACAGAACATGAGTTTGCACTTACCTTTGGGTATTTGTTCTTCATGAAAGGAACTGGGCAACAATTTGTGGTGAAGAAACCTTATTCTCATGTACAGCAATAGCTACCCCATGCCTGGTGCTCTGTGTGAAAAACAGTCTTGGAAGCAAATGCGTGAGTGGATTTGCTCAAATTATATCTGGAGAGTTGGATTTGGCCCTGCTTCTATTATATTAAAGTAGGGTTGGCCAGTACACAACAGTATATTATTGCATATTCTACACTTCCGATTCTACAAGTATCAGTAACTGTCAAGTGCAACTAATACAAATATTTTGCCTAATATTCAATTCACAATACAGTTAATGTACCGTTCTACTGAGTCTATTGATCTACACCATGATATTAATATGCTCTGGTGAGATTTGATTAGTGCAGGAAAGTGCAGGGATAAGGGGGTGGATACCAGAGAGGATTTAATTTCTCAGGGAGTTTAAGGTGTTAGAGTGGCATGTATGGGATAACTTAAACAAATAACTATTTGTACTGACACAGTAGAGACAAAGAAGTGTAAACCAACAGCCAGCTAGGAATTCAAGTTGCTGTTAAACATGGCCAGGTACCGCAGTTAGAACTCATTTTACAACATTTTCTATGGGAGTGTCACACACCCCAGTTAACCAGGCACAGTGGTACAGTCTCACCTTCAAAATGGTGTACAAACTTAGCAGGTTCACTTCACCTGATTTAAGCATTCAGAAATTGGCAGCTAGTCCTAAACTTGCTGCCTAAGCTTCCTTCTACAGTCAGCAGAGAACAAGAAGTATTTCCTGAAAAAGACAATTCAAATAGATGTCATGAATCACTTTCTGAAGGAAGCTCTCACACTCTCCACTGATTATGTATAGAAACTAGATTAATAGCTTTGCCACCTAATTTGGAGATGGCTAAAAAGAGATAAAATGAATTCCATGCATTTGAACTGTATCAGTCCTGGATAAATAACCTGAATTGGAAGAGGACTATTGGCTCACAGCATATCTTTGAGTATCCTTTATGCCATCATGTCTAGGAGTCAGAAGACCACAGGAGATGCAGATTGTTTAGGACTCAGTTACACTATCCTGTGACAGACAAATGCATGAGCCGACTGCTTTATTGGTGTTGTATAGTGATCTTTATTTGGAGGTCCAAAACATCAAAAAAGTTGGTCTTGACTATCTTTGCATTTTGAAATTTTCTCCTTAGAATGCAATATATGAACATGTTGGGTAAATTATTCTCTTTTCATTTCCATAAATAGTTGAAATAAATACAGAGGCAGCTGCTTATTTGGGACTGAAGACAAGCTTGTACTACATCTTGTGCTCTGTGCTGGGTGCCAAACGTCTTTCCACATGCTGGCTCATTGTTTAAGAATCTGAACATCTGGCCCAAAATCCAGCCAGACCTTTCTCTGGGGATTGCAATGAAAAAGAGTGATAACCTTCCAGTCTTCTTCCTCTCATTTCCATACCTCATATTTTCTTTCTGTTAAGAAATCATCTCAAACATTTTTTCCTTCTTTATCCTCATATCTTGAACTACGTAAACACTAAACACAAAACAGTAGCTTATAAACAATTTCTATATCACACCTTGATCCTCATGTGTTTGTTCCCTTGCCTCTGATGGGACATTTATTTTGGGAAAATATGTCATCTGTAGATTAGACATCTCTCCATGTTGCGTAGACTCATAGCAGAATCCTCCAAAGCACCATTTGCTTGTAACGTTTTCATTCCTATGCCATGTAGTCACTAGATAATTTGATGCATGGCAAGTCAGAGACCAGATCCTCTTCAAAAATGTGTCCAAAGTTAGAGAAAAAGATGAAGGCTGTGAGGTAGCGTCTGAGTTGTTAAAAGAGTCCCTGACCTTGATGGCTTGCAATACCAAAAGATCTGTTCCAACCTTTTCTACTTGTATTGAGATTTTCACAGCTAAACAGATCCATACTGCAGAAAATGACCATTATCAGATGGGAAGGGAGAAAGCAGAGGTGTGTATTCAGACTTTCTGTTGTGACACCTTGAGATTTTCCTTTCCATCTTATGTAGTTTCCATTCGATATCCACCTATTTTTCTGCAAACCGTACACCTTTTTACAGATTGAAACTACTATTTATCTTTCTAAGGTAACATTGACTTAAAGTATTAACACTTTACAGTTACTGTTCAACAACTGCAGTGTCTAACTCCTCTGATTCTAAACCCTGAACAGGTTGAATCTCTATCATAAACCAGACAAAAATTATAATTCAGACATTGACTTATCATAAAAAAACTTGTCAGTGCGAAATTGCTTTGATAGGTTGCCTTTATCTTTCTTCTGCCACATGAATCCCTGTATTGTCCAAAACCTGGACTAGAGAAGGACATAGCACAGATACACCAACTAACAAGAGTAGGCAGTAGTGGGTACTCAGAAAAAGATGTAAGAACAGGGCAAGCATATAGTGATATTTTCTCACAATTATGTGTCCAAGTTACAGCATTCTTTGGCTTAGTGGCTTTCTCAGACACAGATTTTATGTAAATCTTTCTTTTTTATATCCTTTGGTGGGATTTATTTCCAAGGAACCATATCATTGAGGTTCAGAAAGAAAAAATGGTAGTGCTAGTAGATGAATAGACAGGAAGGCAAAAGGTGGCAAATAAGTCAAGAAAAAAAGCAAACACAGGCAGTCCATAGATGAACTGTATCACGACAAAAATTAAGAACTCTTAGAGTATATTTGGGTTACATGGCAAGGTTTTGGTAGTGGGGGGTTGGAGAGGGGGGCTACAGGGGTGGCCTCTGTAAGAAGCTGCCAGAAGCTGCCCCTGTGTTTGACAGAGCCAGTTTTAACCGGCTTCAAAGCTGAGCCCATTAGCAACGTTGCTAATGTCTGTGGTAATATATTCAAGAAAGAGTAAAAAGTGCTGTACAGCAGCTGTGAAAAAGGAGTGAGAAAATGTGAGAAAGAACTCTGCAGGCACCAGGGTCAGTGAAGGAGGGGGAGGAGATGCTCCAGGTGCCGCTGCAGAGATTGCAGAGCTAAGGATGTTGTCTATCTGGACTTCTGCAAGGCCTTTGACATGGTCCCCCACAACATCCTTCTCTCTAAATTGGGGACACATGGATTGGATTGATGGACTGTTCCATGGATGAGGAATTATTTGGATGGTCACATCCAGAGGGTAGTGGTCAACAGCTCAATGTCCAGATGGATATGGGTGACAAGTGGTATCCCTCAAGGGTCTGTATTGGGACCACTACTATTTAATATCTTCATCAATGACATAGACAGTGGGATCGAGTGTACCCTCAGCAAGTTTGCAGGTGACACCAAGCTGAATGTTGTGGTTAACACGTCTGAGGGAAGCGATGCCATCCAGAGGGACATGAAAAAGCTTGAGAAGTGGGCCTGTATGAACCTCATGAGGCTCAACAAGGCCAAGTGCAGGGTCCTGTATGGGGGTCAGGGCAACCCCCAGTGTCAATAGAGACTGGCGGATGAAGGGATTGAGCGCAGCCCTCCTGAGAGGGACTTGGGGGTGTTGGTGGATGAGAAGCTCAACATGAGCCAACAATGTGCGCTTCCAGCCCAGAGAGCCAACCATATCCTTGGCTGCATCACAACAAGCATGGCCAGCAGGTCAAGGGAGGTGATTCTGCCCCTCTACTCTGCTCTCGTGAGACCACACCTGGAGTACTGTGTCCAAGTTTGGGACCCCCAGCATAAGGAGGACATGGACCTGTTGGAACAAGTCCAGAGGAGTGCCATGAAGATGATGAGAGGGCTGGAGCACCTCTGCTATGCAGACAGGCTGAGAGTGTTGTAGTTGTTCAGCCTGGAGAAGACAAGGCTCCAGGGAGACCTTATAGCGGCATTCCAGTACCTAAAGGGGGCCTACAGGAAAGATAGGGCCAAACTATCCCTGTTTTTAGCAGGCCCTGTTGCAATGGAACAAGGAGTAATTGTTTCAAGCTAAAAGAGGGTAGATTTAGATTTGCTATAAGGAACAAATCTTTTACAATGAAGGTGGTGAAACACTGGGACAGGTTGCCCAGAGGGCCAGTACATGTGCTATTCCTGGAAACATTCTAGGTTAGGTTGGATGGGGTTCTAAACAACCTGATCTAGTTGAAGATGTCCCTGCTCATGGCAGGGCAGTTGGACTATATGACCTTTAAATGTCCCTTCCAACCCAAACTAGTCTATGATTGTATGGTTCTAAGAAGCAAGTAACACCTTAATTAGAAAGTCTAATGGAGGTGCTATTTCAGTCTGAAAAAAATCAAGATTTTTGGCTTCCGATCCTGTTCTCCGCTACCTAGAAGACAATTCTCTTTCTTTAGGAGCTTACAAAGAAATTTCATATCTTAAAAAGCCATAATCATCCACTTAAAAAAATTAAAACAAGAAGAAAGAAGACCTGCCTAATGATTATAAATGTAAAGCACACTGGATTGCCAGATCAGTGAATTTGCTGTTTCTCTTCAGGCACTCTGTTTTACAAAGAAATTAATTCACTCCTTGTTCACTCTTTGGATAATCTATTGGTCTATACAGTTGACTGCACTGCAAGGTAAAGATAGTTGATAACATCCTGAAAACACTGGAAGACATCATCTTGCTTTCCTCTTCTGCATGCAGGATCAAGTCTTAAACACTTGACTTCTTTCAAGAAACTCCTACTCATAAAGCAATATGCTTCTAAAGCAGAAGTATGGCTTTTCTAAGTATATGTTCACGGTACCTTGACATGTATAGTCTCTTAGACGTCAGAATAAACTTGGGTCTACAGCAACACTGAGTTTCTTGGCATCAGCAGGAACAAAGATAAGTCAAGTTTGTGTATTTTTTAACCACAAAACCCCTTGAATATTTTTTAAGGGCTGTCTTCAATATTTATAAAATATGCAGATTCCCAACTCTGACATACCTTTCTCTCTTAGACAGATTTTCTGTAATACATTCATATATGAGTTAAAAATAATAAAAATAAAATATTCAAGAAAAATATTACTCTTATGGGGCTATCAAAGCTAACTTGCCTTGTTCCCTTTTGCTTTACAATATGTTTATTTGGTCATTCTCTGACAAGTTCTCCTATATGACTGAATGGAAATGGTTATTTTCTAGATTTATTAATGTTTTCCAAGTAATTTCCTTTCTCTTTTTTTTTTTTTCTTTTTGTAGCTGACATGCTGTCACTGGCACTATTCATCTGGTAAATCAGTCAGTTCCTGAAGCAATGAACATCCGCCAGGTTGTATTTGGCAAGCGGAAGTTGTGAGCTCACACAGTAGTATGGATGCCAAGCAGAAACTTCCTCTCACTGAACTGCATCAAAAAGCAACAGATTTCCAAATGAGTCACAACACACTTGAGCCTCTAGATCAGATCTTTAGCTGAAGGATTCAAGTAATCAAGATGTCAAAATCACCATCACAGAGGTTAATCCACGACACAGACAAGATAACATAGTTTCAGTGAACTCACTGGGATGGATCATCGAATTTATCCTCCTGATTTAGCTGTATTGACATAAATAAATTATAACCAGACTCCCTTAGACAAATCCATTTGTTGACAGGCATTTTCAAGAGTATATTATTTCAGGCACCATTGATGTGACTAAAACTGCAAATAGTATCTCTTTAATTTATTTAATCCTCATTACTGTGGGGTTTGGGACAAAAGACAAAGACAAAATGAGCGAACCAACAAAAATGCAACCAAAATACAAGAAAATTAAGTTGCATTTTGAGTCAACATTTGAGCTCTGCTATGACAGAACTTTTAATTTACCTCTGCAAATTGAAAGTTTCCCAGATGTTGAGATACATCCACACAGGTGCAAGGATCACTTCAATTTTGGCAGAGCTGTATGCCACTAAACTGATAAGGATCCAAAAACTAGGTTTTCCCTTTTAAAATCCTTGAGGGATTCAGTAATTTAGAAATACTTTGATAATGTCTGAAACTGACTCTGAAAGGACAGATTGCATAAAAAGAGTGTCATCTGCTCTCTCTTTCAATTTTTGGGCTCTATGAAGACAGCAAAACCACCCACATATTTTTCTAACACCTGAGTGGTTACAGCACTCTGATTTAATTCCAGCCTCATCTGAAAGGGTTTCAGATTAAAAATTCTCCATTGCCAGGAATACAACCTAACCACTGGCTTATAATTTTTCCAAAGATAGACCATACTTCTGCCCTTCAGTTTCTGCTGTTATTCCGCAGAAAATAATTTGGACACGGTAAGAGAAGACAGAAATAAAGAAAAATTAACTGTCTCTAACTTATTAAATTAGTAACTTGAATATAGAAAGTCTGGAGGTTTAATCCATACACCCAGAACTCGTTTTATCTCACTATTCTTTTTTTTTTTTTTAATTAAAGTCTTCATTCATTTCTAAAGTAACAAAGGTTTGAACTATCTGTCAGTTTGTTAAGTGTTAAGCTCTGTTGCTAACATCAGCCAAATCATACGTTTAACGGAAAATAACATCTGAGTAAAGGGAAGAGACAAAAATTCATGCACCCCCTTGGGAAAAAAAAAAAAAGCAAGTGTCTTAGATTTCTTTGTCTTGACCTCTTTGTTACACAGTAAGCACACATTGGCTGAAGAACTGAGCAACATACATACATCTTTGAAAGAGCTCAGCAATGAGTGCTGCTTCTTGCTTTACAGGAGAAAGGCGGATATGGGAGGGAAGCAAGAGTACTATCTCATTTAGAGAACATCCTGGGAAGTGATGGTATTAAAATGGTAATCTAAAAAAAGAGGGCAGAAGCTCTTAGAAAAACAGACCTGATGTGTCATAGGTGATCTACCAAATAATTATTTATATTCTATCAAGTGAATGAGTAATATAAGCTAGAGAAACTGTTTGCAAGAGAGAAGTCACAGCGGCTTTTTTCTCTGCTTGGAAACTGAGCCACCTGGATACAGAGTCAATGCATATTCCTTTTCTGAATGTCCCATTCATTTTTTTCTTTATAACAACATAAATTAAACAGGAGGGTAATGATACCCTGTTCTTCCTTAGATCTCACAGCAGACTACTTTACAGACCGCTAGCAAAAATATGGTTTGGGAAGGAAATGATACTGTTTTGAATCTTGGAAGTGAAGGGAATAAACTGTTGGTCTGCTTCATCTGAAGATAGTGTTCTAAGTACCTGTCTATTGCATGAAAAGAATATAATTTTTTTTTTAATGTCGTCTTTGCTATATTTTGAGTGGATTACACTGCAGTAGTTTGGGTGTGAAGGCTTTTGGATGAGACAAATGGAGTGACTCAGTCTGAGTCTTTAAATTTGGGCATCTGTGAAGGCAGTGGGTATATTTAAACTCCATTTCAGTCAGTGAATATCGTGTCAGTACAATGAAAGTTGAAAATTCACTTAGATATTGAGCTAGCATGGACTCAATTCTCTTATCTGAAGATAGGCATCTGGTGGCATTTAATACGCTCTCAGAAATGTGCAACTTCTGCACAGGACTCGCAGATCTGACACAGGAAGTTCAAAAGAGCCACATCCTTCCAGATCAGGCTTTGGGGAGCAGATAGGATGCACAGGGCGTCTCAAATGGCGTTAGACACATGTTGAGTGTATGAATCATGTCCTGTATGTCTGCTGTGGGTGATCTGAATAGCACACTAAGCTCTATCAATGGTAGTCAGTAGCACAATAGTAGGTAGACCGACACAGATAGGTAGATCAGTCATTCTGCTGCTTAAAGATTTGCATAGAGTACCTTATAAGATACTATACATATCCTGGCTGGCTTTCAACTGGTGTTGCAGAAGGACATAATTCTTCTGTAAGTATTGAACATTATCTTCCAGCTCAATGTAAATGTCTTAAATACCCAAAAGTACCTTTAGCAACACTTGAAACCTACATTTACGCAACTGAACTGAGAATCCACACTGAAACTGAGTCACCTGTTGTTACAGGAGCTTGAGTGGGCTAAGAACAGAAAATCCTAAATTTCTCTTAGAAACAGAATGTTCCGCAAGAACCTTGAAATGAAAGCAGCACAAAGGAAGAAACAAACAAATGGTGAAATAACTCCAGCATTAGGTGAGGATTAGAACAATTTTAAGGATTGTACAATTTTAAGAAAAGTACAGTTTTAAGGATCATAATTTTGTACTTGGCTATCTAATTCTTTAATTATAAATTATCTGAAGCAGGCTGTTATTATGCCTGAATATTACCTAGCATGATATTGCTCTGAGATGCAGTCTCCATGTTTTGTCATAATAAAAACAACGGATAACAATAACAAATGTACAAACTGCTAGAGAATATAGCCCACTGCCTAGTAATTAACTCATATATATAAATTATCCTCATGGTTTCAATGCCAAAAGCTAGTATATTAGAGTTTAAAAAATATTGTCCTGGTTGTGCCAATGAATTCCCAAACCTGAGGCCATTTTCTTTGAAGAAATACCTTTCTGGGTCAGAATTCAAGATACACATTTCAGTTTCCAGGTCTAGGTGTAGTCTGTGTTGGGAAGAGAGCCCCTTCTCCTCAAAGTACACAACTACTGTTTTGGCGATGCACTTTGTCACAGTGTTAGCCATGGACTGATCATAAGTATTTATGCTTTCAGCAAATAGAACAGCTGTGCCAGTAAACACTGGTGTTTTGTCTTATTTTTCAATATTTCATGAGTAGTATGCAACAGCTGGACTGTGTTGTGACAGATAACATCGTCCTCGTCAGCAGCATTGATTTGAAATTCAGAACCATGGAAACCTCAAAAAAAATCGTAGTCATATTGTTTTAATGTTTCCATTTCATAATCAACCACCCATATCATCAGGCTTACAAGAGGAGGTGCTCTAACTGGCCAAGACATATTCTGGCTTTTTCAATGACTAACTACAGGACATGAAGAGAAGTTTATTTTTCCACAAACAAGAAATTACATAGCTTTTTAAGGTTAAAAACACTTTAGGTTTGTGTTTTGGTTTTAATTTTTTTGTTTGCTTGTTTTGGTTTTTTGGGGTGGGAAGGTTGGGTTTTCTTGGTTTGTTGTTTGGTTTTTTTTAATTTATTTTTTTTTTTTCTTAGATTGTTTCTAATCATCAGTTAAGACAGAATGCAAGCTACAGAACATGCGCCTGTCAAATATATTTCTTTACAGTTACACATAAGAAAGCTGGTGCTGCTTTTATTGTTCTGTACTCTATTTTATTGTACTTTAGAAGTATAGTTTTCAGGAAAACATTATGATCACACAGCTAAAGGTAGACCTCTGTGTTTATATATACAAGCATTCATGCCTAAAATCCTTCTCAGACTCTTTTCTGTGTTCAAAGGCACAGTGCCATAATATGACATTTTCATAATATTATAAAGGGTTCAGGAGCCTCCCTCTCCTCAGCTTTCTTTAATGTGGCAAGGAGACTTTCAGACTAATGGAGACAGATAGACAAAGATAGCACAGTAAGTCTTGGACAGCAAAACTGTGAAGTTTATTTTATTATAAAGTGATCCTCTTGTATTTGCCATAGGGTTCATTTTAAACTCTACAGGGGTCAATGCCGTGCTTCTACCACCTTCTGTCAGTCAAGGTTGAGAGGAATGTTTGATTTCTACTAAAATTGTAATAGGAGAAGTACAAGACTCTAAAATTACTTGTATTCACAATTATGTGGTTGGTGGGCCAGAAATCACAAACCGCACTTGAAAGAGTTCATTAATAAAGGGTAAGAGTTTTCCTTTGGAGTAAGGGGTGAAAGCCAGCTAGAACACAGGTCTCTTGATACAACTCAGTCACTCAAAACACTTCCAGTTTCACATTTCCTAGCATGCTGGAGTTTTTCGGTCTTCTCTACAGCGAAGAAAAGCAGGAATGTATTATTCCAAGACTAAATGGAGATCAGATATTATCTGATCTCTACTTCCTTTTCAAGGTGTTAAAAGAAAAAAATGATGTCTGCAATGATATTTATAATTAATCTTTTCCCAACTATACCAAGATACCCAAGTTGCCTGTCATCTGTATGTTACCACTAAGATACAAATGGTTCTTTATGTTGCTAATTTATTTATGTACAGAAAACACAAGACTAGTCCAAAGTCCTTGTGCAGTAAGGAAGTGTAGCCACCCTAAAAGTGTGTCACTGGACTATTTCTGTCTCCATGTAATCCTCTATATGAGAGCAAATATAGGGCTGTCTGGTATTACCAGTCATGTTGCACAGTTGCTGGCAGAATTTCCAGTCTCAAGACAAGGCATGTGACAGTGATTTCCAAAAACACTGCAGAAAGACTTGGTGGCAGTCAGAAGGGACTGTAATCCCATATCAATTTGCAGCAGAACTTCTTGACTCTGAGCTGCAAGTTGAGCCTGGTGCCTTGCAACATAGCTGGTCAATGGGTATGGCCTGAAATGTGATGTAAAACCCAAGCCTTACTAGTATACATACAATTACATCTACATTACATTTTTACACAAAACCTGAGAGAAAAGAACTTTAAACTTGACTGTGATTGTCTATGAATAATGCTATTATACACTTAATGAAAAATTATGTTTATATATTTTAAGTAATAACAAAGAAAAAATGCCTACCATATGAATAGAAATCAGGGAGATAATATTACTTATATATATATTTATATACCTACACACATATATACATATGTATATGCCTAGTTTCATCCTGTATCACAATGTCTCCATAATTCAGGTGTGTACATTGAAACAAAAACTTTCAGTTGATGATTTATCTCCTCTATATTATGCACTTCTCTTGGAAAAATCACTCTTTTGTTCCTGTTTTACTCCATTGCTTACAGAGCAAAGATGCAACTAGCTCAGTTTAGATGGTTAACTTCAGTTTGGTTCATTGTTCAAAATTAATTAACCTCATTGGACTTGCATACTGAAGGCAATAAGAACATTATGAAGGCATGGACAGATGCTGGAGTTCTTCAGTGGACACCAGCACAGTGATACCCCAATGCTTGATCTGCCTGGCCAGCTGTTCTTTCATAGGCCAAGGAAAATTGCCTTCTCCCTAGTCCCTTGGCTGCAAAACTGGTTTTGATGCATGTCATGTGGGTTAAAAAAAAAAAGAGTTTGGCTTGATATTTCACATTAAAATACCCCTTAACCACCTGTGACATTCATGGCATTATCTGTATCTTCTGTCACTTCTCATACTCCTATTTGTCACATTCAGCAATTTCCCATGTTGCATGCAGCACTTTCCCACAGCGTGTTTGGTTAGTTTAACCTCAGGTCAGGACCTAGTCAGCAACCTAATAATTTGCCTGCAGCCTGAACAAAGAAGTAGTCACATCTGAGGCTACAGGCACTGACCATCTCCAGAATGGATGTCCTTTATTGCTTTCAAATGCTGGGTTGATGCATATGAGCCCTAAATGAGATAGAAGTGTTTAGCTTTTCCTAAAGACATAGATGAATGGAGCTCAGTAACTCTCATATCCGTATCATCAAGTGCGTGAACATAAAACCCGCTACAGAGCTTTAATGCATTTTGCCAACAGCAGCAGTTACTACAGGTGCCTTATAACTTGTAGATGAGTCACATTATTGCAAATTGCTAGAATTGTAGGAATGTGCTTAATTCAATGCTCATCTCATACTTTTTATATATTTGTTTGAGTTAGAACATTCTGTCTTCAGCTAATATAGCATGAATTTAGCTTGCAGAATCTTAGGAAGCAATGTACAACTGCAGATACTAGGAAAAAAGAAAAAATCTTTTAACACATGGGATTATTCTATTCTCTAAGTATCTGTCTTTGGATCATATCTCATCCAAAACATTGGACTTTGGATATTAAGGTATATTGTTTTTTCCTAAGAAATTCCTAAGTTATTAGTCTCATCCTCAGAATCTAAAGTTTGGAAAGACAATTTAGGCTTGGAAAGACAATTTACAGTTCACCTTTTATATTACAAAGAATACAAATAGATTGTATTGATTAAACTTCAGACCTTAAAAGTATAATAGAACCTTCATTTAGAAATAAGAAGCATTTACAAGATAGTTCTGGACAGTCAATGTTATCTTTTCTCTTTTTTTCTTTTTTTCCTGTTTTTTTTCTGTCTCAACTTTCTTGAAGGTCATATTTGCATAATAGTTCAGATTGCCCGTTCATCCAATAAAGATAGATTTCAGTCAGGTTGGAGAAACACATACTGACACCAGAAATGTCTACACATCTTAGAGAAATATTAGTCAGACAGATTTATTTCTTCCCTTTTAAAATTTCATTGATATTTATTACAGTGTGTAATGACTGTATTATATGGTTGATTGTTTCCAGGTATTAGTGCAATATGAATATATTAGTAGTCACTTTCTTACTGCAATAAAGTACAAAACCAGATGATATAAAACAGATTGAAATGGTGCAATATGTATTTACAACATCCTATAAATTAACACCCAGCAAGTATGGAAAATATAGACTAGTATGTAGTGCTTCTTAACCTTGTTTTAACAATTGTGAAGGGCAGTTCTGCCCTAGCCTTTTAGTGACTGAGAAAATACGTCAGGATACCTAATAGACAGTTTTGTTTCTGTGCTTATAAAAAGCTTTGTATTGACAGATTAGGAACATTATATTGTATCCTTGTTCAGTTCGATAACACTCATTTGGTCAATTTATCATTGAAATTAAATGGTCCAGATACAAGAGAAAAACAGAAGTGAAAAAGAAATGTCTGTTACAGTGGAAAGAAGATGCCTTACCAAGTCTTTGAAAGTGTGAAATATACTGACTTCTTTTAGGAGGTTTCTCATCACTTTTGTGCTTTAAAACATGAAAGTTCAAAGAATTATTTTTGTGACAGCACAAACTAAATCTGAATTGTTAAATTATGACTAGAAATATAAAAACTAATACCATTAATTGACCTCTAATTTGATGTGGTTGTAGCAAGGTGGGGCTCAGTCTCTTCTCCAAAGTAACAAGTGATAGGACAAGAGGAAATGGCCTCAAGTTGCTCCAGGGAAGGTATTAGGAAATTAGGATATTAGGGAAAATTTCTCCACTGAAAGGGTTGTCAAACATTGGAACAGGCTGCCCAGGGCAGTGGTGGAATTGCCATCCCTCGAGGTATTTAAAAGATGGGTAGATGTGGTGCTGAGGGATATGGTTTAGTGGTGGTTTTGGCAGTGTTAGGTTTATGGTTAGACACGATGATCTTAAAGGTCTCTTCCAACCCAAGTGATTCTGTCATTTATGTCTCTATCCACTAATGGGACCACAGATATAATGAGTCAGTCAAAAGATCCATCATGTTTCTATGAGCTTGTCTTTAAGTATGAGGATACCACTTTTTTTTAAGGGGAAATTTGTGACGTTTTTTCACAAGAGGAATATGGATTAATCTGTCCCTGCAAAACTCATGTCAAAGTATTTTGCACTCTTACTTCCTGTGAAAAAAAGTTTTGTTACTTGTTTTTTTAAAAAACAGTTTTGGAATTCCCATTTCGTAATACTGTCAAATATCCTCCTCATATATTGGAAGACATGTGGAACAGATTTTCTTTACCTGCCAGTTTTAGATCATTCTTTATGTTACATTATTATAATTATGATTGCTGCTACAACAACAACAACTACTACTATTGCCTGCCTCATGGGTCCTTTGCTTCATTTCATAAGCAATTCCAGATTTTCAGTACCTTCTTTCTGAGAAACTTCTGGGTCAATTTTAGTTACTCTTCTCTTCTGAAGTCCCTCTAATTCTGGAATACAGCTTAAAGATTTGCTTCCTTCAGTTACCTGTATCAGAACACTGTGAAAAAAAAAAAAGNAAAAAAGAAAAAAAAAAAAAAGGGGGGGGGGGGTGGGGGAGTGGGTGTGCTACTGAGCATCTGAACTATTCTTATATCATCATATCTGCTGGTGACATGAAATTCAGATAAGTGAAAAGTAAATAAATTCCAAATCTGCACATTCAGTTGGGTCAAGTGAGCTGGATTGTCTAGTAAATGAGACACATTCAGACAAATTTTAATTTATCATACATACTATAAGACAACTTATCTATCTAATAGAAAGCAATACAAGTTTATGAACACATGAGGGAGAGTTCGTCATGAAAAGAAGTTGTTTGAAAAAAGAGTCAGGTATTATATTTAAGAAAAATGTGCCATAACTTTTTTGAATGCTGAGTATTCCAATGTATACAGATTTCTGTGTTATTGTTTATTTATAATATTAGATGTGAAAAGGAGTGTGTGGTGGAATAGCCTTGGTTAAAGGCCAAACTCCCACCCAGATGCTCTCTCACTCCCCCTCCTTAGCAGGACAGGGGGAGAAAATAAGATGAAATAGCTTGTGGGTCAAGATAAAGACAAGGACATTATGTACCAGTTATCTTCACAGGCAAAAAAGACTTGATCTGGGCAAAATTAATTTAATTTTATTGATAATTAAAAATCAATTCAAGTAGTGAGAAACAAACATTAAAACAAACTTCCCCCTCCCCCTTTCCCAGGCCCAACTTCTCTTCCTTACTCCTGACAGGGAGAACTTTTACCAGCTACTGTCATGGGCAAAGCAGACTAAACTTGGGGAAATGAATTGCATTTATCACCAATCAAAACAGGTTTAGCTAGTGAGAAACAAAATCAAAATAAAAAAAACCCCTCTCCCCCTCCCCTTCCCCAGTCCCACCTTTCCCCCTTCCATCCCAACCCCTCTCCCCACACTGGGGGCGCAGCTGTGGAGATGGGGATAGCGATCACTAGTGTACTTGTAAGGCAGGTGTACCTGGTAAATGCACCTTGGGATTTACAAAGGAAGATTCTCTACAATAAGCTGGTGACAGAGGCTGCACTGATGTTGAAGTAAAAGGTTTAGTTATGGTATTGGACACAAGAATAAGAAAACTATATATGTTCATCTCTGGAGGTTTGGATTTTTTTCCGTTCTGTAAAAGACTAGGGGGCTGCTTAGGTTCAGGATAATATGTGTAAGTCTGGAGGTCAGTGTTTCAAAAAAATACAGAAGTGTGAAAAATTACAAAATACCTTGCTTTAAGCTGGAAAAACAGAAGACGGTTGAACGTTAACTTGCTATTAGTGTGGAGGTAACTTCATGGCCAGAAAATCACAAGTAATAAAAATCCCCTCACGGTAGTGGAGAAAGTCATTACAAGAACCAAAAACTAGAAGCTGAAGCCAGAAAAAACTGAGCGAGAAGTCAATTAACATCTTAACAGTAAAGGTGGTTAACTATTGGGACAGGCTACTAAAGCAAATGAGATTATTTCCTTGGCTTTCTGCATTCACATGAAAAACAGGATGACTTTCTGAAATATGTCCTTTAATGAAGCTCAAGTTATTGGGCCATGGGGTGAAATAGATGCAATCCAAGAGTACCTTTTTGCTTTAAAGACTCTGAATCATCTTTCTGTAAGAAAAAGTATTTCAGCGAAATTATATATTTCATGAAAAACATTTATTTTTCTCAGAAATGAGAAATCTATTCACATGCAAACAATCGAAACTGAAAAAAGTAGTTGCGACTGGTATTTGAATCAGCTCTCCAAGGAAGTCGGTATCTTTGTCCTTCACGATAAATAGCCTCAGTTAATCTGATCTGCTCTTAGAGTTTCAAAAGAGTTTTTTTAATTGACACTGTCTATTCTTTTCTGTTTTTTTCTGAACTTCTCTTTTGATTGTGTCTGAGACCCACAGACCTTGCCAAATCACCTTATATGCTGAAGCTGTGTTACTATTGTAACATGTTTTTTAACAGCACCTTCTGAAATAAATGTATCACGAACAGCTGTAAGAAAGTGGCTTTTCTGAGTCTGGCCTGTGACATCAATCCTCCATACAGTCCGAGTCTGTATGTGCGTACAACACAGCTCTCAGGTTTTAACATCAGAAGACTCTTCTGTCACTGGACTTCCCACGGCCGTTAATCACTTAACCCAGAAAAACATGGTAACAGCTGTTTGTCATAATACTGTTAAGTGATGTAAGAAATGTGATCCCCTCCTCCAGCTGCTCCAGACCAGATCCTTGCTGCCGAGTCGCTGGAGCCCGCCCTGGTGCCCAGGACCCAGGGTCTTTGCCCAGACTGAGGGCTGTGAGTGCCACTTTCCCACTTGCAGGTTCAACCAGTAACGAAGCAGAGCACGTGTCCTGGAGACATACACACAGATGCAGCTGCACAGACACAGGACACCATCAGAACCCATCACATAGACTGCTGCTGACAAGGAGTTGCCTTCAACAGCACCTACATACAGGACTCACACACAGCACAAACACAGACAAGTCCCCTCCTCCTCTTCGGCTGGCAGAGACTGAAGGTCACTAGTAGTGGCACACACACAACACACTCTCCACACTTATAAGCACACACGTATCTGCAGATCCCTTGAGCCTCAGTACAGCCCCTCTGTTCCCCCCGCACCCCTGCCTGGATCCCAGAACACCTTACCCTCCCTATGGGTCCCCTGTTTGCCATCCTGATGCTCGCTGCAAGCACACACAGTTGTCCCTCATGCACTCCACACTTGCAGGTCCTCCTGTGCTTGCTAGCATGGACCTTCCACCTGCCTGATACCCTTTCCCAGACCTGAGGTCCCCCCGTTTGCCAGCTGGTCCAGCTTGAGGGTTGCTGGCGAATACACATGCATCGCCCATGCACACCAGGACTGGGGGTGATACAGACACCCCACCCCAGCAGCCAGCGCCAGGCACATGGGTACCTGCTGCAGACACTCCTTCCCCATACTATTACAAATACCTTTAGTACTTTAATAGTGGTTTTGCACCAATGTCAAACTGCCAAGTGAGGGATCAACAACCTGTTGGGGTTGTTCTCACCCGTAATGAAATGATATTCTCAGCCTTCATGATTTAACAGTTTAGTATGGTAAAAAGCGACAAATTGGAGCTCTCCAGGGAACAGATTAGAATAATCCAAGGTAACAATAGAATTATTAAATTTGCTACAACAAACAGTGATTGTAGTGCATCAGGTGTCAAAATGAAGCCAAGTGCATCAGTATCATGGAACATTAAAGAATAATTTATATGTCTACCCTTTCTTTATAAGGCGTATTTAAAAGTGGAACTAAAGTAAAAGGGCAAGGAGCATGCTTTTTGAAATAAAGGAATCAATCATACTTTGAAGTCAATGGGTCTATACATTTGTAGCTTTAGTATGTTGTTAACATCTCAATGAGTTTCCAATTTTATTGGAACCCAAAAAATATTGTCTTCCCTCGAAATCTCTGATAGAACATCCTGAAGCCTTATGATAATTTAATTGCTTGATCATATTACTATTTACATCACAGACCAACTATGAACCTTATATTTGGACTTTGTATAATTAACAATTCACTGATAATAACCTGTGGTATGATTTAGATGTCTGAGCTTCTTTGTAAATGCATATTACAAGATTTTTGTCATCCTAAGGAGCTGATAATATAAGCACACTTTGACCTGAAGTACTGAATTTCATTCTCATCTACTGCTCCTATAAACACTGAAGAAAACTTTGAATGATCAGCTTCCCAAAAGAGAAATTAAAGACAAGTCACATAATTACCTCATACTTTCATCTTGGATTATTTCAAGGAAACCCTTGTAAGATACTCCACTACATTTCATATAGGCCCAGCTTAAATTGTATAATGCAAAAGACGCCAACAGTTATAACATTCAATTATCAGGAATATGTATAAGCTGTGGCAGTGACAGACATTAAAGTCATTGCAATGGAGAGCCATTGGCAGTGGTTGATTAACTCTTAAAAAAGCTGCTTGAATAATTAATTGGTTTCCATTCTTCATGTAATTAGTGAATAAATTTTCAGTAACCAGATGCATATCAAATAATATACAAATCTCTCATTAAAAAGCTTTAAAGTCTGTTTCTTTCTTAGCAAAAGGGAAACTCCTTTAATTTAAATGAACAAACCTCTCTCCTCAAATATCAACAGACAGCCAAACCTAGATAAAACATTTTGTAAAATTTGAAACGCGTCTGAATGTCCCTCTCTCCAGTATTACTTACATTTACTCACATTTTGTCTTTTACCCCTCTTTGTCTTTCCTCTTTAATCCAGTCTTCCCTGAATTTAATGGCAAAGGTTTCACAGATGGCCATTATGTTAGTGTCCCAAACTAAACATGCGCAGGCAACTTGCTACATAAACGCAGAAAGTGATCCTACCTCTACTTTAGCTGTGTTTTGAAAATGTATAAAACAACTATAAATGAAGGATTCATCATTTTTGTGATCTCCTCCTACAACTTTGATCTCATAAAAGTCTCGGAAGGATATCATTCAGCTACACATCCAATTGGTGAACTCCTTGTCAAGTTGTTTATCAGAAATAATGGGTTTATTTTGTCTAACTACAAACATCTGCAATCTAGGGATGTACACCTGAACTAATGAATACAGGTTCTCTCTACAGTTAAGAAGCATTTTTAAAGTCAACTACTTATTTTAAGCATATACTTATTAATAACTAGACTTTTATTTCATATTTTTCTGTGTCCTAATTTTTTCTATAAAAGTGCAAACAACTCAGTTGAAATGCATAAAAGAATTGTTTAAAAATACTGCCATATTTATGAATATTCTGATATCTTAAGATCCATACTTAAATACAAATGTGTGTAAATAAAAATGAAAGCATATATACAGTAATTTACAAATATATGCACAGGCATATATTTTTTGTAAGGTGTTAAAAAAGTTACTATTGAAGAAAAAAAGAAGTTGGTATAAAAATTTGTATTTGAGGTTTGAAAAGTTCTGGTATAATCAGCCAGGATATATTGTCCAACATTTCAAATCCAGTATAGTGATTTATATGGTGATATGAAAGATTCAGTTCTGATCAGGGCTTCCTTAACTATCACCACCTCTTTAACTTCATTTCATTTTCCAGAAAAACAAAATATATTCTGTTGCTCTTTGTTTTGTTCATGACACGTTCAAGCAAAATCAGAACTGGCATCACTAGATGAGTAATCAAACAGGTGGCATCCAAACTAGTTTTTTATGTGTGCCCAGAGAAGACATGATGCAGCTGGCAGATTATTTTGCATGCCAAGGAAGTCTGATAAAGAAAAGCAATCCTTTCAAAATAAAAAATAAACCAAAAAACCCAAACAGATGAAAAAAAGAAAAAATTAGAAAAAAAAAAGCAAGGAGCAATTTTGAAAACAGAGGAGGCTTTGTTGTTGGAGATTACAAGCAGTCTGTCCCTCTTGGCTAAGCTTTTTGAATATTGCTCATGAGAAATAGCCTAGTTCCTGTCTTAGCAAGTCTGCCTCTGTGAACTTTTAGGAACTGCAGGATTTTATGGCTTAGAGCACTCTCCGTTGCCTTTTAGGCATCATTATGTCTATCTGAATTTCCAGAGTAAATCAGCCAACAGTGAAGAATAGAGAAATATTGGATATGATCTTGACAGATACAACTACAGAGGATAGAACAATGCTTTACTTAAGTGGAACACTTGGAGTCAGATGTGTTTGGAAGGAAAACAGCCCATCTCCAATCTATTTTCAGAATTACAATCCTAATGCCTTGAAGAAATATAATAACTTTTGTCTTTTTCTAAATTTTCTAGATGCACTGGAGATCAAAGTGACATCATCATAGGCAGAAAAATTTCTGCCCTATGCTTAATATTTTCTCTAACGTTATACATAAAAAAAAGATATGTTATCATGAGATCAATCTTCCTCCACAATCCATTACTGTAACAAAAGGCATCCCAGAAGTGTCATGAAGAATGAAAAGATTTCATACCTTTGGTTTGAAATCTCTGAGGATTTGGTTAGAATTGAAATGCAAATAGGTCCACAATGAACAAATTGAAAATAACATTAAAATGACAGCTCTTCTGAGGTTTGTCTTGCTTTTAAAATCTCTGATTCAAATTCAATTTGTCAGGAAAATGAATTCCAAAAGTCTATTTGCCAAACCAAACACATGAAAATGAGTACTTCAAGCATGTTTTCATTTCAAAGATCTCTAAGTATATAAATATATACACATTTTTTAACTTTTAAAAGTATGAATCTAAAAATAAAAATGCTACTTAAAACTTACTTCTCAACTTTTAATTTACCCCAATCAGGTTTTGAGCCACTTTCTAATTGTAACACTAGTAGTTGTACTTTATTTTTGTGGTCACAAATTGTTTTCCTTTACAAGAGAGAACACCATATTCACATTTTATTTAATAATTTAATAATACATTTTTTAACAAAGAATTCTAGTTCCTAAGGAAATACATTACTTTTCAGCTAGTACATTGTATTTTACTATCTTATATAGTAGACTTAGGAAAATTTTTTGTCTTTTTTTAACTGAAGAAGAAAAGCACTGTCAATAAGAAATTCTCTTATGTTACTTATAGTCTCAACATTTTAGAAGCACACACAATGGCTCTGAAAAATGACGTGATAAAATCACAGAATCACAGAATGGTAGGGGTTGGAAGGGACCTCTAGAGATCATCTAGTCCAACCCCCCTGCCAAAGCAGGTTCACCTAGAGCAGGTTGCACAGGATGGCATCCAGGTGGGTTTGGAATGTCTCCAGAATCAGAGACTCCACCACCTCTCTGGGCAGCCTGTTTCAGAGCTCTGCCACCCTCAAAGGAAAGAAATTCCTCCTCATGTTTAGATGGAGTTTCCCGTGTTCCAGTTTGTGCCCGTTTCCCCTTGTCCTGTTGACGGACACAACTGAAAAGAGTCTGTTCCCATCCTCTTGACACCCACCCTTTAGATATTGAGAAGCGTTGATGAGATCCCCTCTTAGTCTTCTCTTCTCCGGGCTAAATAGGCTAAACCATAAGTGAATTCGCCATGTTTTGTCCTTCTTCGGGTGGTACAACAAAACCTTTTAGAAGCATCTTCTGAAAATTGCCTAGGTGCCTTTATATTGAATACTTGAATGGATCAAAGCTAATTTACATGAGCTGCTTCATTTTTGGTCCATATTATATGCATTGCCTGATTACATTATTGATACATATTTAGGATTCATATCCATGTGATGTATCACTTTGCTGTGAGGATTCATACCACTGAAGGCACAGGTGCAATTGCTTTAGTGGCTTGTAGACCATTCTGTCATATTACTCACTATAAAAATTAGTAAGTTTTGGTCTCCAAGTCTGCATGTAAGTTAGCAAGATAAGAAAAGAAGGGGGTTTGCGGTTTTTTTGTTTGGTTGAAGGTTTTTTTCCCCAAAAATCAAATTAAGGGTCAGAGTGGAAAAAAGAAAAAAAAAAAGGCATTTCAAGGACCTACTAAAAACATAGGGAAAAAATGGAGTGAAAGTTCCCTGGACTTTACATTTGCAGAGATTCTGCCTATCCTTAACCTTCACATACTTTTCGACCACATGTAGATTCATAACACCAGTATGGAATACAATAGAAATCTAGTTTACATGTTATAGCAAGACTAGGCATGGCAGCTACAATGTCTAGCACATGTGAACTAAGGATCTATTACGTATGGCCTAGGGTTCACCCCTTGAAATTTCGTGCTTACAAAAACTGTAGAGCTATCAGATCACAACTAAAAACTGGGAAGGGAGAGTAAAAACCCTTCACCTAACTTCTGCCATCTGAAAACTAGGTGCTTGGTTCAGGCATAAGGTCTGGTCTTCCCTACGGGTTTGAAATCCATACCCATTAGAAGATAGTCGCCCTGTGCATGTGACAGCTTTCTCCAACATCTGTAGAATTTAGTCTGGTAGCTGAGCTTAGATATCTAAGTTGTAAATGACTACAGTGAGATGAAGTGAATCCCATCCCCAAAAGTGGGAAGAGAGACACAGGCTCCTTAAACCAGGCCTTACCTGTAACTGAGTGTGTGCACTTTTCTAGTTTTTCAGAGAAACCAAAACCAGATTTATGTGAGTCACCTGTTTTGCTTTGTCTTGTGGGGTTTCGAGATGTTTAGATACAGCTTAGGGAACTTCAAGAAAACTATCACTGTGATAGTACATAGTACGTGATTGCCCCAGAAAATGTGGCTAAGAAGTCAACCGTGGATGAAGAATTTTTTTTAGGGGGCATTCTGTAAATATCTCAGGGTCAGATCAAAATTTCCTGTGTGACTATTTACCTCCAGTGTGCTGTACAGAATTGATGATCTTCCTTTCTTGCCTTTAAGCAAACAACATTTTCTGTTGTATCTTATTTCTGCTTCAGTCTTTTCCCATATTTTCACATTTCTGTATCCTTTCTGATTTGAATGGTAGAGCTTTCTGTAAGAGAAGAAGCTTTGTTATTTGATGCCACATTCAGAACTCAGGTACGCCTATGTAAACTAAACCACCAACACCAGCAGGGTTACTCTGAGAGTAACCTGATGTCACTGTGAGGTGTACTGGTGCTCCGTACCTGATTTAAAGAACACACTTTGAATGGTTGGATTGTAGTTGCTTTTATGGGGAACAAATACATCTTGTTCTTTCTACTTAAGCAGTGTAATAAAAATAGGATTATTAGAACTGTGTCAAGTTGTTATGACAACCTGAATTTAGGCCCTGAAAAATTGTGTCTGGTTTCACGAGTATTATTAAAAGCTTTCCACCTGAGGTATGCTGCTTAAATTCTAGGTAGCTGAAGCCTCTGTAGAGTTGCTGGTGTTGTCAAACCATGTAACAGTCATGATGACTGTGAACAGTAGAGACTCATTGCTCTGATAACGAACAGTAAGAGAAATGGACAACACTCAAGTTGAGCTTCTGTACTGTCTGAGTGATACATGAGGCCACAGCTCTGCTAGAGGTTGGTTGTTCAAATAAGCTATTAGAATCTTCTAGTCCTTCTTCCCTAAAATCCAGCTGTCCTCCCCCCTGACAAGTTTCAGGGAAAGTTACTGCCCTCCCTCAGCTGCGTACTTTCTCATCCACACTCAACATTTGGTTGCTCAAGGCTGAACATCAGAAGGTGGTATGAGGAGCCTGGAAGTTCTCATAACCCCACCAAATAGAAAGAAGAGCTGAAAAGACAATCCTTTTTATTTCTTCTCCTTGTCTGCACTCACACTTTCTGCCAGGTCTTGAAATCAATAAGCAAAAAGACAACTTCTATGTAACCCCTGTATTTGTATTAGGAAGACTTCTTTTCCTACACTGTAATATACTAAGATGAATAAATAGTCAGAGAGCAGGAGGTCCCATATTTGTAAACATCTTTCATTAAAAAAATGTATAACTAAGATCTGACCTACTGAAATTTAATATTAGACAGCAGGCACCTTTTATTTTTGCACAAAACCTTTTTCTTTGGCTTAAAATTAAGTATTAGGTCATCTAGTTATATTAAATATTTTTAGATTTGCATCAGGTTTTCTATATATTCTGAATCAAAATAAAACAAACCAACATGGGCAATATTTATTTTTTTTTCCTTTAACAAAATGTTTAGGATTTAACATTTTGAAACAATATGTTGCTTCAAAATTTCCCTTGCCTGATATTGCTGACAAAACTGACAGAAAGATTTTTTTTTAAATTACAGTATTTTATTTGATCAAAAGTACTTCCTCCATCTTTTGATTTTTCTAAATATTATTATTTTTAGCCTCTTTCTGGTTTGCATTTCTAAAATTTTATACAGAACACTAAGATGTCACACCTGTTTGGGATAAGTACAGTGACACATTTTTAACAGGCCATCCTAATGCAAGAGCTGTATTTGTACTTACAGTTTATGCCTGGTAAAGGTAGAACTCCAACAGGAAAACCAAGCCACATTGAAAATGACAAGTTTCCATCCTGACTGAGTTTTGAAGATGTGGCACTGAACAAACGTATATTGTAAGTGGAGATGATTGCACAGAAACACATTCCTCCTGGTTAGTGCACTTGTGGAATCCATGGGAGACCACACACAATTTACCATGAGCCAGCAATGTGCCCTTGTGGCCAAGAAGGCCAATGGCATCCTGAGGTGTATCAAGGAGGCTGTGGCAAGCAGGTCAGGGAGGTCATCCTCCCCCTTTACTCTGCACTGGTGAGGCCACATCTGGAGTCCTGTGTCCAGTTCTGAGCTCCCCAGCTCAAGAAGGACAGGGAACTGCTGGAGAGGGGACAGCGAAGGGCTACAAAGATAATTAGGGGACTGGAAGATCTTTCTATGAGGAAAGGCTGAGGGAGTTGGGTCTTTTTAGTCTGGAGAAGAGCAGACTGAGGGGGGCTCTTGTCAATGCTTATAAATACTTAAAAGGAGGGTGCTGGGAGGAAGAGGCCAGTCTTTTTTCAGTGGTGCCCAGTGATGGGGCAAGAGGTAACAGACACAAAGTTGAACATGGTATGTTCCATCGGAACGTGAGGATGAAGTTCTTTGCTTTGAGGGTGGCAGAGCACTGGAAGAGGCTGCCCAGAGAGGTGGTGGAGTCTCTGACTCTGGAGACATTCCAAACCTGCCTGGATGCCATCCTGTGCAACCTGTTCTAGGTTGACCTGCTCTGGTGGGGGGGTTGGACCAACCCCTACCATTCTGTGATTCTGTAATACTGCATTTCTGCTCAATGCAGTGCAATAAATTGTTTTCACCATAGACTGAAGATGTTTCCCATATGAGTCATCAGAGGTCTTTGCTGATCCCCAAAGTGTGTTCTGCTAGCAGCAGCGCCTCATATTTACTGGAATAGTGCTGCTATCAACTACTGTTGTTGGCTTTTTCTGTCTTTTGTTGAATGAGTAATATTTTCATTGCTACATACAGATGCCTTTATGTATGTATACATATATATCTGTGCAAATATACGTGTGTATGCATATAACCTGCTGGAAAGCAGCTCTGCAGAGAGGGACCTGGGAGTCCTGGCGGGCAAGTTGTCCCTGAGCCAGCAATGTGCCCTTGTGGTGAAGAACAATGGTCTCCTCAGGTGCATTAAAGAGACTGTGGCCAGCAGGTCAGGGCCCTCTACTCTGCCCTGGTGAGGCCACATCTGGAGTACGGTCCAGTTCTGGGCTCCCCAGTTCAAGAAAGACAGGGAACTACTGGAGAGGGGACAGCAAAGGGCTATGAAAATGATCAAGGGACTGGAGCACTTCTGTTATGAAGAAAGGCTGAGGCAGTTGGGTCTTTTTAGCCTGGAGAAGAGAAGACTGAGGGCAGATCTCATCAATGCTTACAGATACTTAAAGGGCAGGGATCAAGAGGATGGGGCCAGACTCTTTTCAGTGGTGCCCAGCGATGGGACAAGGGGAAACGAGCACAAACTAGAACAAGGGAAATTCTGTCTGAACACAAGAAAAAACTTCTTTGAGGGTGGCAGAGCTCTGGAACAGGCCTCCCAGAGAAGTGGTGGAGTCTCCTTCTCTGGAGATATTCAAAATCTGACCGGATGAGTTGCTGTCCAACCTGCTCTAGGTGAACCTGCTTTGTCAGAGGGGTTGGACTGGATGATCTCCAAAGGTCCCTTCCAAACCCTACCATTCTGTGATTCTGTGATGTATATAAAATAGATGTGTATATGTGTGTGCATATCTATTGTATAGGAAAAAAAACCAACAGATTTTTATATGGAAGTGTATGGATGTATATATATTTATGCATATGGTGTATATATATTGTATGTGCATGTATTTCTATATATATAGTATATGTCAATGGGCTTTCCTGTGTGTATGTCCTTTGATTTATTATTTTGTCCTTATACATATATAAGTTCAGTAATGAAACAGGGATTCCTGTGCAAAGAACATTCTTATCCCATCAGTAAAAAATGAACACATAATTTCTCTCAATCTTCTTTTCTGCTCTGCTCTTCTGTTCCACCCTCTCTTGAACCTGTTTGGGTTTGTTGGGATTTTTTGTTTAAAGTTCACTAGAATCTCTTTGATGTGTTTTCACAAAACATTTTGATTTTAAGTAATTGCCCTTGCACATATGCAAGCCTTATCTATTTGAGATCTTCAAAGTAGTTCCAGTTATATAACCATGTCTGGTGAACACAGGCAAGCAGGTTGTGATAGACAAAACATAAAGATAATTCTACATTGTCACAATGTGCATCTTTAACCTTGAGACATTACAAGACTAAAAAAGTAGGAAATGAACAACCACATTTTCTTGGAAGTAATTTCTTCATTTACAGCTGTAGACTGAGATTTGCTAAGATGATGACTCAGCTGTCAGGGTGGAACATGATGAGAAATTATAATAAAGTGGCTGTAGGCCAAACCCATAAAAACAAGGTAGAAATTTTCCGCAGAATCACATTTCCAAGACAGACATATGCATAATGCTTTAGACTACATGTAAACATTTATTGATATTGGTATCCAGTAATCAGTAATTCTCAATGCTGGAAGCATTTTGGGCAGAGATCTTCAAGCTAAAACTAAATTTTGTTTTCACTGCATGGTTAGAAACTAAAAATATTGCCTCAAGAATAAAGTGCAAACTTCTCCTTCAGAAGCTATTCATAAATGGTAAAAAAAAAAAAAAATCATCTGATGACTCCTTTTAATTTTAGTGCATGTGGCATTAACAGAAGAGCTAATAAATGTGGGAAGACTTGTTAAACTTGGAGCTTTCTCTTCTTCTTGCTCTGCTTTCTGTCTGCTTACCTTGGACTCATAACCTTTCTGTTCCTGTAACACAGAACACATCTGTAGACCAGTGTCACAATTTACCCAAAAAGACCTGTTTTGGGAGATTTTAACTTTTAGTGGAAGAGCTTTAGATGGTTTGCCAGGTTGTTACACTGCCAAATGGAAGATCTTGCAGTGGAGTGGAATGGATAATGGATGTCACAGATCCTGTCTATTTTTATTGTCAGTATTGAATAAAAAAGGACCAAAATCTATTTTTGCCTTTCACGATCACCTTATGGTTACTGCTGCCTAACACCTGTGGGAAGGGTAACTTGATGTTTTTACATAATAGGCAAAGTACCTCAGCATGGACTGCAGCTGCTTCAACACTGGATATTTAATCTTTAATCATTACTACAGATGTTGCTACTTATCCTTCAGTAAGATGTATTCTATTGCAATTGCTGTGGAATATGTCAGCACAGCTGTGATTTTCTTTCATTTTTTTCCAAATACTCCCCCAACCTAAACAGGCATTATCGGAAACACTCACATACATGTAAATACACACACATGCATGCATAAATAGACAGAGTCTCAAACACATCAATGCTTCTGTTGCTTACTAGTCGCTCCAAATCTATGGAGGTCTTACGAATCAGCAAAATTTGTTTGCTTTGCTGCTCATCAAATGGACAGAGTGGAGTGGAAGACTTTATAAACACCTTAAAGAAATATAATTATATAAGGCAAGGCAACTCTAAACCTTCCTTTACTGTATAGATACAACCATCAGAAAGAGTCTGTTACAAGTATCTCACAGGTCATAAAAGTCCTTACATCAGCCAAAGCAAAAAAAGATACAGAAGAAACCCAAATCAAACCAAAAACAAAGCACCAAAACCCCAGTAATAGTAATAATAAACAAACCAAGGTAACACAAACTTCTTGCATTTTTAACTTCAAACACAAAAGATATGGTTAGCATGCCAGGGAAGAGACAAGTGACTGGGCGGGAGACTGCACTATTTTTCACAGTAACATAAAATTCTGCTAAGGGTTGAGGCACACTGCTCTGATTAAAGTTTGAACAATTCTATATCCAATGGAGGAAGACATGACAAAGATCTAAGGCTGGAACTGAAACTGAAACACATTCAAATTATTAGTCTGAGATGTATTTTCAACACTGTGGGTTATTAATACTTAGATCAAAACACAAGAACTCAAAAACATTTTCTGACTTTGGTGTCTTCTCTAGTGTCCTTTTGTTGTGAAAATTTCTCAATTGAGGCTTATGACTAGGATGTAGCTTTAATAGGAACAGATTTGTTATCATTTAAGTGGGTAAGAAAATTTCAAGACAGGAGATCTCTATATCACAGCTCACTTTAATAACTAATTTTAAGTGAAGAAGTTACATTCTTTTAAAGGAACAGCTACCCTAATATCTCTAAACGAGAGATGATGAGGAGTGGATTTCATCTCAGATGACTTTGGTCATCTGAAAACTAAATTCCTAAAAAAAGCTTTTATCAGAACAGGCTGTAGTGGATAATTTATCCCATCTTAAAACAAGCGTCCAATATTGGTTGGCCTTCTGAAGTTATACACAACTCCATTTGGACACATGGGCAAACCATTTATCAGAGATCCAAGCCTCTGTCATGGTTTAGGCTGGGCTGGCCGCTAAATGAATGACAGATTCTCCTTTTAACCTCTCTCCCTTCCCCAAAAAAGAGAAGGGAGAGAGACTTGAAAAGAAAACTAAAACTGTTTCAATTAAATATGAAACCAAAACTGATATCAATAAAAAGAGAAGATAATAATATTAATAAGAAAATAAGGAAATACATGAAAATATATACAAAACCAATATCAAGCTCCCAGGACAATGATATGTCACCAGCAGGCACTGGAGAAGTCCCAGACTGGACTCAGTGATGGAACAGGATTCTGAATCTGGGTTCAGGAATGCAAGGATCAGGATCAAAAGCGAATGAACAGGCAGAGTCCTCCTCAGGTGCTGGCCATTGGAGAAAGAAGGCTGACCCTTTAATGCCTCAGCTTTTGTACTGAGCATGAGGCAGAAAGGATAGAATACCCTGTTGGTCAGTTTTGGGTCACCTGTCCTGTCTGCTCCTTCCTGCAGGTGCAACCCCACTATGCCCTTCTGCCTCTGCACCTCCAACGTGGCATATGACAAAGTTAGCTGACCTTGGTTATTATGGAAATAAATATAAGCAAGAGTCTTTCTGCATACCATTCCTTGGTATAAACTATGAACATCAGATGGTATCACTCTGGAAACAGACACTGTCTGAAAAATATGCCAATAATTTCAGAGTGCAGTTAGTTAGAAGAGACTTAACTGAAAAGTAAAATTACTGAAAAGTTGTTCTGTTCTACCTCTAACCAGGACAATATCATATGAATAAAATTTGGTGACATTTATCCCAGGCAAAAATGCTTTTCTGAATTGTATCTTAAAAGTCCAGTTTCTTCCACTTCAAGTTTGTAGAGGCAGTACAGATTAGATGCTCTACCATTCTCTCTGCAAAATCTCTAAATCTCCAGAAAGTATAAAACCTTTCTCTTTAATGGCACATTGCCACTGCTTCCAGAAGATGTCCATGTCAATGGCATCGTTGTTTCCTAGGACTGCATGCAGAAAAGGAGGTGTAGTACTTTCTGTAAAAAATCACTTTTCAGTATCATTAACTATCGGCAGGAAATTCAGCAAGCTGAAGATAATGTGGACCTATAGCTTAGAACATGGGTACCCTCAGTTTGCATCTCCCCAGTAAATCAGTAAAAGTTCTGTCTGCAAAAAGCTACATAGAGGCATCCTTTGATGCATGACATAATCACATTCCCATCCATCCCATATGGACCATGTTGATTGTATCACTCTCGTTTCCTACAAAAGACATATTATGCATTACAAAATCAAATCCCTCACAGAAGTCTAAGAATACTTTAGCAATGCTATTGCCTCTATCAATGTAATCATCAAAAGATTATTAGAATCATCAAAAACATCCACAGAGAGTTTGCTTGTCCTAGTTCATTGAATCTTTTTCATTCTAGAGAGTGAGCTGTGAATTATCATTAGTGTGTCAGGGGAAAACTGTATTTACACTTTAAGCAATCATACAGTCCTTTTTGTCTTTCTCTTGCTATCTCTTTCTCATTTGTGTTTGGTTATGTTTTTTCCTGTTCTTTTTCTGTGGCAAGTGAAGAATTCCCTGCTGCTTTCATTATTAATGCACACAAGGCCCATAAAACAGAGAAATCCAGAAAGCAGAGCTGCTGAAAGATGTTTCTGAGTTTTGTTTTCTTTAATGATGTGGAGCAGCAATGAAAATAATGTCACCCTCTTCACACACATTGGAATCCAACCTGAAATAGTGTGAATGTTTAAAAGTCATAAAGGATGTTGTTTACTTTGATATAATAGTGTATGTATCCATAAATTGAAAGCACCACCACTGTGTACTTTTCAACACTCATTTCTCAACTTTCTTCTGTGCACATAGGCAGGTTATTTTGTTTTACAGGAGTATAACCGTATAATCTTTCTGTTAGGTTGGCAAAGTAACAAAAAAACATATTGCCTGTGATCAGCTCTATTTTAGATTTACATATATATATGTATTAGTATGCTCTGCAACATGGAGTTCTAAGGTTCTCCCATACAAGCAAAAGAAAAAAAAAAAAGCTAAGGAAAGGGGTGGTTTTTTGGGTTTTTTAGGCTTTTTTTAGTTGACTGCTTTGTTTTGGGGGGTGTTTTGTGGTGCTTTTTTCAACATCACTGCAAGGACTGTTACACCCTTCAGAATGGACACAGAGGAAACAGTGAGGAAACATTAGTGGTCATTGGAGAGGGAGACTGCAGCAGCAAAAATGGGGAGAGATTTTACTCCATTCTCTCAGTGCGGCAGGAACACTGCAGAGAATCAACAGCTTAGATTATATTCCATTTCAGCATGTTGGTAAGAACTGAAAAATGCTATAAATTTATAAAGACCTCAATAAAGTTTGTTGTTCATTTATTAATTCATTTTCAAAACCTAACTTCTGGACTTCTGCTAGTTGATGAAAGTTCCCATTTCCCTTTCTAGAGATTTCTTTAGGATGCTTTTTAGTCATGAAGTTTGGAAAGCTAAATCACCCCATAGACATAGATACCCAAAGGCAAGGGCAGTTTCACACTTATTTTTGTGCTTCCTTACCTATTTTGTAGTCATGATGATTAAGTCAGTCCTGTGAATTTTGTAGTCCAATGCATCCTTTAGGCAAGTCTCTCTGGTAGAAGAGAACATCATGATGGTGTCCCCCAAACAGACCTTAGCAGAGCTGCTCCAGCCCCAAGACTCAAGAAACTGACTGGCAGTGTAAGGGTCACAGAATCACAGAATCTGAGGTAAGGGACCTCTGGAGATCATCTGGTCCAACCCCCCTGCCACAGCAGGTCCACCTAGAGCAGGCTGCACAGGATGGCCTCCAGGCGGGTTTGGAATATCTCCAGAGTCAGAGACTCCACCAGCTCTCTGGGCAACTTGTTCCACTGCTCTGCCACCCTCAAAGGAAAGAAGTTCCTCCTCATGTTCAGATGGAACTTCCTATGTTCAAGTGTGTACCCATTACCTCTTGTCCAATCACTGGGCACCACTGAAAAAAGACTGTCCCCCACCTCCTGGCACCCTCCTTTTAAGTAAGCATTTATGAGATCCCCCCGCAGTCTTCTCTTCTCTAGACTAAAAAGTCGCAACTCCCTCAGCCTTTCCTCATAAGAAAGACGTTCCAGTCCCCTAATAATCTTTGTAGACCTTTTCTGTACCCTCTCCAGCAGTCCTCTGTCCTTCTTGAACTGGAGAGCCCAGAACTGGACACAGTACTCCAGATGTGGCCTCACCAGTGCAGAGTAAAGGGGGAGGATGACCTCCCTCGACCTGCTTGCCACAGTCCCTTTGATGCGCCCCAGGATGCCATTGGCCTTCTTGGCCACAAGGGCACATTGCTGGCTCATGGTCACCCTGTTGTCCACGAGGAGTCCCAGGTCTGTCTCTGCAGAGCTGCTTTCCAGCAGGTCAGCCCCCAACCTGTACTGGTGCATGGGGCTATTCCTCCCGTGCATGGAGTTATTCCTCCCCAGGAATAAAAATTCATAACTTTCCCAGAAAAAAAGTTCATAAACCTCTTCAGAGGCACTTTATCTTCTCTGGAGAGGGCTGTTAGTACGTGCTCAGCACTGCATTAACACAACTATGCTGTTTATACTCAAAGAATTTTTTGTTTAACAGGACTAGGGAGATCTCAAGCCATATTGGATGAAAGCCCTATTATATTAGGCAAAGAAAATAATAGACCTGCCCTCTGGCACTCAGTGACATGTCTTTTGAGGCCCTGTGAGGCAAATTGGTTTCCTAAGGGTATGCCTTGGGTGACACGGCTTGCTTATTTCCCTCCACAAAAGGACATTTCCTTGCAGTGCTCTTTAGCCCAGTGGGACTGAATGCTGAATAAAGCATTTCCCATTGAAAGAACAAGAGCAGAATCTAACCTTCAATCATTAGCACATTCGTTCTACAGACATGTGTCTACTGGAACACAAGAAATTTCCTTTGGAAGTCAGGCTGCCTGTTTATTTGGCTGAGAATAAATAAAGTGAAGAAAACTTCCATTTCTAGATAAAACACTGTGTATGAGGTTGGACTTCCCCCCCCCCGCCGTCTCTTGAGATATGTTGGCAGCTGGGAAGATAATGTGTGTCACTGCAATATCTGCAACATAATCAGAGAGAGCAAAGGAATGGTCACATCCCCATAATAGTAATAATCTGAATCTATTCCTAAGGTATCAGCATCTTCACCCAGTCTCTGCCTGAATGACAGCTTGGAGTCTGCAAAGGCATCACAAGCTATCCTGGTATGCTATGAGCAGTTAAGGAGGTTGACAGCTGTTTATAAAAATCAGCATAGCTAGCTGCTTTTTCCAAACCAGTTTTCAATCATTTTTTATATCTATGTATGTGTATGTATAATATCTATGTGGTAGCCTGATGTGCTCTATATGAATTAAGGGGGATTTTCATCTATGACTGTCTTTTTTTAATAGAAAATCTGTCCATCAAGGATGAGGTTCTGTTGTGCTAGCTACCATTCACTAAGAAAAAGAGAGAAAAAATAAAAGGTAGGGAAAACTTTACTATCCCTAAGGGGATGAAGTAGGGAATTATTAGATGAATATGTAGGACTGAGGAGATCAAAATAAAGTGGGAAGTCTATGACAGGTCTCAGGAAGGGCTCTGACCTTCTTTTGTATTTGCTTTTCCTAGGCCAAGTATTATAAGACACATTTAAGCATATGCTTTATTTAAACATATAATTTTCTTTGAATCTCTCTACTGAAATTTTAGTGGGTAGGCTTTTTGTTGTTGCAAATTATGACTGATCGCATGCTCAGGGCACTGATACTCTGCTCACATTTTAAACATCAGTTGTTCAGATCAGAAAGCAGTATCAGACAAGGCTCAAGGGTGACTCCAAAGGAATGAACCAAGGAATACTAAAGGTCAAAGTTGAAGCAAATTTTCAAAACTATTAAGTCAATCATCCATTGCTTAGCTTCTAGAATGCCACAGACAGCTATCTAAAACTTTTTTTTTTTTTTTTTTTTTTTTTTTTTTGGGTTTAATGGAACCAGTGGGGGANTCTTTTTTTTTTTTTTTTTTTTTTTTTGTCTTAGGGTTTAAGTGAACCAGTGTGAGAGAAGTAATCTTTACTGAAGATTAGTTTACACACACCTCAGGTACTTGGGTCCATAACCATGACTTAAACACATACCTTCTTGGCACAGGAAAAAATCTGTGCAGTAGAATCATAGAATCACAGCATGGTTTGTGTTGGAAGAGACCCTGAAGATCATCTAGTTCCAACCTCCCTGCCATGGCCAGGAACACCTCCCACTAGACCAGGTTGCTCAAAGCCTCATCCAACCTGGCCTTGAACACCTCCAAGGATGGGGCATCCACAGCTTCCCTGGACAACCTGTTCCAGTGTCTCAGCACCCTACGGGAAAGAATTTCTTCCTAATATCTAATCTAAATCTAACCTCTTTTAGCTTAAAACTATCACTCCTCATCCTGTTGCTACAAGAGTCCCTCTACTATCTTTCCTGTAGGCCCTCTTTAGGTACTGGAATGTCGCTATAAGGTCTCCCTGGAGCCTTGTCTTCTCCAGGCTGAACAACTACAACACTCTCAGCCTGTCTGCATAGCGGAGGTGCTCCAACCCTCTCATCATCTTCATGGCACTCCTCTGGACTTGTTCCAACAGGTCCATGTCCTCCTTATGCTGGGGGTCCCAAACTTGGATGCAGAATTCCAAGTGTGGACTCACGAGAGCAGAGTAGAGGGGCAGAATCACCTCTGTTGACCTGTTGGCCATGCTTCTTGTGATACAGCCAAGGATATGGTTGGCTTTCTGGGCTGCAAGCGCACATTGTTGGCTCATGTTGAGCTTCTCATCCACCAACACCCCCAAGTCCCTCTCAGCAGGGCTGCTCTCAGTTCATTCTCCACCCAGCATTTATTTGTGCATGGGATTGCCTGACCCACATGCAGGACCTTGCTCTTGGCTTTGTTGAACTTCATGAGGTTTGCATGGGCCCACCTCTCAAGCCTGTCCAGGTCCCTCTGGATGGCATCCCTTCCCTCCATTGTGTCAGCCATGACACACAGCTTAGTGTTGTGGCAAACTTGCTGAGGGTGNATGTTGAGCTTCTCATCCGCCAACACCCCCAAGTCCCTCTCAGCAGGGCTGCTCTCAGTTCATTCTCCACCCAGCATTTATTTGTGCATGGGATTGCCTGACCCACATGCAGGACCTTGCTCTTGGCTTTGTTGAACTTCATGAGGTTTGCATGGGCCCACCTCTCAAGCCTGTCCAGGTCCCTCTGGATGGCATCCCTTCCCTCCATTGTGTCAGCCATGACACACAGCTTAGTGTTGTGGCAAACTTGCTGAGGGTGCACTCAATCCAACTGTTTGTGTCACTGACAAAGGTGTTAAAGAGAACTGATCCCAATACCAACCCCTGAGGAACACCACTTGTCACTGCTCGCCACTTGGACATCGGCCCGTTGACCACAAATCTTTGAGTGTGCCATCCAGCCAATTCCCTATTCACTGAGTGGTCCATCCATCAAATATATGTCTCTCCAATTTATAGACCAGGATGTTGTGCTGGACAGTGTCAAATGCCGTGCACAAGTTGAGGCAGATGATGTAAGTTGCTCTTCCCTTATCCACCAATGTTGTAAGGCCCTCATAGAAGGCCACCAAATTTGTCAGGCATGATTTGCCCTTAGTGAAGCCATGTTGACTGCCACCAATCACCTCCTTATTCTCCATGTGCCTTAGCAGAGTTTTCAGGAGGATCTGCTCCATCGTCTTGCCAGGCACAGAGATGAGATTGACCGGCCTGTAGTTCCCCAGGTCTCCTTTTTTACACTTTTTTGAAATTGGGGTTTTTTTTCCCCTTTTCCAGTTGATGGGAACTTCAACAGACTGCCATGACTTCTTAAATGATGGCTGGTGGTTTAGCGACTTCATCCGCCTGTTCCCTCAGGACCCTCGGACGTATCTCATCAGGTCCCATGGATCTGTGCACCTTCAGATTCAAGTTATATAGAGTATATGAAACGGAGGCTTGCCTCCAAGTTCCTCAGCCCAAATCCTGAGTCATGTCCCAGGAAAAACTTGAGTCTGTACCAAGTACAGGTTTTAGGGCATGAAAGACAGAAACTATCTAGAGTGCATTCAAACAACTGCTCCTTTAGTTCAGTGAAGGGAATAAGACCCCAAAACACCTCTCAGAAGGTGAATGTGGACAGCTAGGGAGAGTTAAACACTTTGAAATGGGGTCCACAAGGAACATTAGACTAAGCTAGAGCTCTCAGAGTAAGTCAAAAGAATAGTTGAACTGGAAGTCAAGAAAGTCCTCGTTCTTCTAAAGACATTACAGTCCAAGCAGTCAGTCAAACCCCTTGTATAGTCCCTCGAAGATTAGATTTCAGCTATGGTTGACCTGGCTTCCCTTACCACTTCCTAGGTACATGTGTACACCAGCAGATTATCGTCTCTCATTGAAGCTGGTTTGCATTTCCTCGGCTACTTTAAGATTACTTGGGGAAAAAAGACTAAATAGACATGAAAATCCTGTAGGAACAGAAAGAACAAAAAAATCACATGTAGTGGTTTCTGAAAGGAGGAGATGGCTGAGCAAAGATTTTAAGGTGGTCAAATTCAACATCATTAGTTAACTAAGCTAATTAATTTCTCATAAGAATAGCTATTTTGTATTCAGGAATACATATTATGTATTTTCTGACTATAACCTTGAAAGAGATGTGTAGACAAGGAAACAAATGCCATATCTCAAACTCTGGTGATATTAGAGGAATATTTTTTCTTTTCCTCTTGAGTTTATTTACTTCAGCAAGTGATTTTATGTTAATACTAAAAAGGAACTAAGCTGTTTTTCTAAGAACCAAAATTTAAAAGGAACCAAACAATTTTGCCCATTATGCTGAGGTTTTTTATTCCTTTCCAGACGACCAGCTTTTGGCTAGTTAAATGTCTGTGTAATCCCAATTTTGTTACTTGAACATGTAATGCATACACATTGCCAGTACTGAGTTTCCTGCCCTAGGTTACTCGGTGTCATCATAACTTCCATATAGAACCCATGCAGTATGCAGCAATGAACAAATAAATACATCCCACATGTGGCTATAGATTAAGACTGACTTGAGAAATTCAAGTCACTTTCTTCTTTAAGGGAATATGAACCCACTGTTTTGACTTTCCTCAAAACTATAGTCACCATCAAAATGTAAGACATTATGAACTCTTTTTTACTTTGTCTCCTTGCGGAAACTGTTTTGTTTTACCTGATACACTCAACAACAACAAGGACAGAGTTTCCACTTGAATACTGCAACCACTAAGCTCTAAAATATTTGAGTACAAAGCAAAATACAGCCGCAGTTCAGCTAAGAGGAAGAGGAATATGATCACTCTTAAATACACTGTATGCTGTACCTGCATATGATATTTTGCAGACTGCTACAAATAATCAAGAAGCAGAAAAATCTCTTTGCATACATCAGCTACAACCAATGTTACAATGTTACAACCAATGCACTGTTCAACGTAGTACCATATCTTCTATCTGCTGAATCTTTCTGCCTTTTTTTTGCGTTGTTGTTTTTTACAAGGAAACACTTGATTAGACATTTAATTTAAAATATAATAATCTTGGTTTTGAATCTAAAGTGGAAGAAGCTGGCATTTCCCTGAAAGAGGCAAATATTTGCCACATGCATTTTATAAAGAATGTCCTCAAGAATGCAATATGTGGACTTTACTATGTGACTAGAAATCACAGATTTAGTTAGGCAGGAGGAAAGAGTCAGTGTGGCTTTTGTAAAGGGAAATTATGCCTCACTGTCCTGCTGGAGCTCTACAACAGTGGCCATCAAGGAATCCCACTGGAGTCTATATATTGAGATCTTCAGAAATTCTTTGAACAGCAAATTTGTGAAGTTGCACACAAGAACTTTCTAGCAGTCAAATCCTGTGTCCCCAGACTTCCCACAACCAAGCAGGCAACACAGTGGCAGATAAGCTTCATAAAGTTAGAAGTCAGATAGTACTTAGAGGGAAGATACTCCTATTACAGCTGCTCACCTAAGTGTATGTTACAGGGATCTTGGTTCCAGATCAAGTTAATCAAGTAACCTGTAATCAAGTAGCATCTTCTTGTGGGACAAAGTCTAGCAGTTCACTCTGGCCTGTTATCATCAACAGCGTGGCTACAGAGATCAGCACTGGGTTAGCTGATCACACATCTGTGTGCTTTTCTACAGGTTTATTTTGTTAACTATTGTACTGTGTATCCATGCCCAGGAACTGGCAAGCTCTCCCACACGTTCTCTGTGTGGAGGGTCTGTGGCTGCCCCGTGTTGGACACAGCTGGTGCCAGCTGGCAGCGAGGGGATATTTCCTGCAGGAGATGCGGTCCTGGAGAGCCCAGGTGGGAGGAGATTGTCCCTGAAGGACTGCAGCCCAGGGCAGGGCCCACGCTGGAGCAGGGAGAGGGGTGAGGAGGGAGGAGCAGCCCAGAGGGGTTGCCGTGGACTGACCACAGCCCCATCCCCAGCCCTGTGCCCTCTGGGGTGGCAGGGCAGGGGGAAGGTGGGGATGGGGAGAGGGGGCAAGAAAGGTCATGTTTTAGTGTTTCTCTTTTTGTTTCCAACTGCCCAAACTAATTATTTGTGTGTTGATTATGTATTAGAGTGAAGGAGTTACGTTGAGCCTGTGATGAAAAAGGGGTAGTGGCAAGGTTTTGTTTTCATATTTTCTTTGGTTTTGTGTTTCTCACTACTGAAATGTATTTTAATTGGCAGTAAATTAAATTCCTTCCCACCAAATTGAGTCTGTTTTGCATGTGACAGTAACTGTTAAGCAAGCTACCCGTCTTTTTCTCAAGCCATGATCTTTTGCATCCTATTTTCTTCCTCTGTCCTGTTAGGGGAAGAGTGAGCATCTGGGTGGGCATTTGCAGCTGGCCAAGGCTAACCCACCACAATTCCCTGCTAGTGTGGAGAAATGGGAAGTTTGGGAGCCCTTGGTGACAATGGGAGAAGATTCAATTCACTTTGATAAATGGAGATTCCATTCCCTTTAAGAAAATTGTTGCAGTAGTGGCGGGAGAGTTGTATGTTATCTAGCCACTGGGAGTTCCTGCAGAGTATTGAATCAGGTATTTTTTTCCCCTTTTCCAAGCGCATTAACTTTTCCAAACTTACTTTGACGTGGAAACACTGTCTAATAATTGGCTTCAACAGAACTGTCTAGCCGTGCTGAACACTAATGATAAAGCATCTTCGTTTTCTAGCCCTAAGCATGAATTTAGAATCTCTGTTGCTATGGATGAAGTTTAACATTGAACACAATCTCACTGAAGAAAATTGATCGCATTAAATTTACCTGTTTCACGGGTGAACCATTTTATAGCCAGGCAGTAATTCTTGAGAGATAGGCTGTTAATAATAGGTAGAATGGAGCTCTTGTTTGCTTTATTGTATATACAATCTCCTGCAATGGCAAAGTACCAGAAATATTTGCAAATGGTGTAGACTAGTGTAGATGAGACGGATGGCAAATATCTTGCTTTTGCAGGTCTTTGTACACAAACAGACACACACAGAGATACAGACACACACGTTCATATAAATCCAGGAACACTCAGGTAACAAAACGACATTCCCAAGAGATCAAGGAACTTAATTTTACAGTACAAATTACCATTATCAGAAATCATGGAAGATAATAGATAGCATTTATTATTTTGCTTCTTCTTTAGAGGGTGTATGTTGTTTGTTTTATTTTAATGGCTGTGTCAGAAGATAAAGAAATGTGTCATGTTTTTGCAGGGCACTGATTTTATTGATGACTGTGGTATGAATAAAAGGAAAAAAAGTTAATGCACTTCAAATTGTAAATCACAGGAATACAGCTCAGAATATATTACATTGTCTTAACATGACATTGAGTTGCTTTATGAGCTCAAGCAAACTGTATTGCCTCTCTCCTTGTCTGTTGATTCTGGAATTCTGCCTTGGGTTCATCCAATGCCTTGAGTATTGGAGCCTGACTAAGTGAACTGCAATACAAATAATTAGTAGAATAAAGTAAACACATTTTCAGAATTTCAAAAAAAAAATTGTAAGAAATCACAAAAAAATCACTATGCTTTTGCTTTCTGGTGAACTTTTGAATATACTGAGAAACAGGCATCTTGATAAAAGTTTTTCTGTATTTTCAGAGTTTAGGTGACATAACCATATGGTTTATAATCCACACCTGTGTTCTCTCAGTGTCTGTTTCACTATAGATATTATGATATTTGAAAACAGGATCTGGAACTACTTAATGCCAGTAGAGGAAAATGAACACTCCCTGTCTTTATTGTTTCCTGGTTATGCTACTGTCCTCAGTGCAGAGCAATGATCTGAGTCAAGTTAAGAAACAGGACATGAACCTCTCTCATAGAATGAAAGTCATCTGTAATGGTTTTCATTGGGATAGAGTTAATTTTCTTCATAGGAAGTCAGATGGTACTGCTTTGGATTTGTGACCAAAATTGTTGGCAACACAGGGATGTTTTAGTTATTGCTGAGTAGTGCTTAGAGAGTCAAGGGCTTTTCTGCTTCATACATCACCGCACCAGTAAGTAGGCTGGGAGTGCACAAGAAGCTGGGAGAGCAAACTGGTGGGACAGCTGACCCTAGCTGATCAAAGGGATATGCCATACCATATGACATCATGCTCAACATTAAAAGATTGGGGAATAAAAAGGAAGGGTGGATGACCAGAGTTGCAGCATTTGTCTTCCCAAGTAACCATTAAGCATGATGGAGCCCTGGAGATGGCTGAACACCTGCTTGCCACTGGGAAGAAGTGAATTAATTCTTTGTTTTGCTTTGTTTGCACATGCAGCTTTTTCTTTACCTATTAAGCTGCCTTTATCTCAACCTACTAGTTTTCCCAGTTTTACTCTTTTGATTCTCCCCCCCATCCCACTGGGAGAGAGTGAGAGAGTAGCTGTGTGGGGATGAGCTGCCTACTGGGGTTAAACCACAATGTCATGGCATCAGAGTTTTAACAGCTCCACTAAGCTGATCACCCTTGTTCTAATTGGACAAATACAGGCATGAATTTTAGGAAGAATTGAACTGCACCTTAATAGGGCCAATTTCTACCAAGTGGATATAAGGAGAGCCTAGGTGACTTACATATATCTATATAGACCTGTACTGGAGACAACTCATTTTATGAAATGCATCCCAGTAGTACAGGAGCAGTACAGACTCCTTAACCTCTAGGCTATAAAATTATTATCTTTAAGATCAATGCATACTTAATGTCCTATTCCAAATCAAACAGCTTCAAAAGGTAAGACTGTGAGATTTATTCCAGATCCCTCTAAGGTGGTCAGGGAATTCTTATAGCAGACAGGGTACCTGGATTCTGCCACAAATAATATCTATTTGAATACGTGAATTTCATTGAAGGAAAGCCCTTTCCCTGAAAAATTGTTATCTCAGTGATATGACCACTTCCATAGCAGGTGATCACTATATAATATACAAATAGAGGATTTGCAATCAGATCTTTCACAGTTCATACCATACCTACCTACTTAGGATGGCAGTTAACACCTCCTCAGTTGCTGTGTGAAATAAGTGTGATCAACTATGAGTCTTACGCTTCCATTGCGGTTATTTTGAACTTAAAGGCTTCATGAATTACTTTGGAAGGAAAACATTTTGTACAGTCTGATAGTGAAATGAAAACAACACAAGAGAGAGAAACAGACTGGTAAAAGCTATGAAATGCCTCTAGAAATATCAATTTATTAATTTTTATTTTTGAACTAGCTGCCAAACCATTTATTCAACTTGGTACTCTATTGTCAGTGTCCTGAGCAGGCTTCAGCCTCCTGGGAGTTTAGGTGGTTGAGTTATGGAGTTCAGCTGGCTAAGGCCAAGGATCCTGTCCTGAGAAGACTAGTTCTGAGTTAAGGTGAAGTGAGGGCTGGTTAGAGTTGATTCTAAGCCGAGGCCTTACTACAGGCTCTTGCCTGTGCAGCATTTATGTCTATGCCTGGTCTTCTGCCCCACCAGTCCTGCCCCAGACCTCAGGTCTGGGCTTTCTGGCTTGACCTGACCCATCTCATGCCTACAGACTTGCTGGGTGATCCCTGGTCTATGTCTGACCTTGACCACTGTCTTCAGATATGATCCTGACCCTGCCTAGCTGCCCCACACCCCGGCTCAATGTGAGTGAGGTCCATGTTCCCACACGCCTTGTTACTGTACTTCACCCTTTGTTCCACATGCCTTGTGGAACAGCCAGACACCACTGCTCGCAGCCATAAAGCACGGGCCATCTCGAGAAAATAAAGTACTGGCTACTGTGCCAGTTAGCATCCAGATGTCAACATGGTATTACAGAATCACAGAATGTTAGGGGTTGGAAGCGACCTCTAGAGATCATCTAGTCCAACCTTCCTGCCAAAGCAGGTCCACGTACAGCAGATTGCACAGGATGGCGTCCAGGTGGGTTTGGAATGTCTCCAGAGAAGGAGACTCCACCACCTCTCTGGGCAGCCTGTTTTAGTGCTCTGCCACCCTCAAAGTTCCTCATGTTGAGATGGGATTTCCAATATTCGATTTTGTACCCATTACCCCTTGTCCTATCACTGAGCAGCACTGAAGGTGGTGAGTTTGGAATGTCTCCAGAGTCAGAGACTCCACCACCTCTCTGGGCGGCCTCTTCCAGTGCTCTGCCACCCTCAAAGGAAAGAAGTTCTTCCTCATGTTTAGATGGAACATACCACGTTCAACTTTGTGTCTGTTACCTCTTGCCCCATCACTGGGCACCACTGAAAAAAGACTGGCCTCCTCCTCCCAGCACCCTCCTTTTAAGTATTTATAAGCATTGACAAGATCCCCCTCAGTCCTCTTCTCCAGACTAAAAAGTCCCAACTCCCTCAGCCTTTCCTCATAAGAAAGATGCTCCAGCCCACCGATCATCTTTGTAGCCCTTTTCTCTACCCTCTCCAGCAGTTCCCTGTCCTTCTTGAACTGGGGAGCCCAAAACTGGACACAGTACTCCAGATGTGGCCTCACCAGGGCAGAGTAAAGGGAGAGGGTGCATTTGATGCTCTGTTATGAGGGATAATCTTCACTGTCTTGACTTAAATTGAAAACTTTACATTCACTCTGCTTTATGAGTCGTGCTGTCCTGTAGACTGGTCATTTTATTTTCTATTGTGTAGGTTGGTTTTGGTGGTTTTTTTTTTTTCCAATCGAAGAACTGATGATTGCCTTAGCTAAAGTTGGTTCCAAGCCTCTTTTGATTCTTTTATATATCATAAATTCCATCAGAAGAAACTATGTCCTTTCATAAATACTGAGGAGGCACAGTAGAATACTTTATTCATCTTGGCTAGAAAAGAGCTGCTTAAAGATATGTCTGTGAAAATATGTAGACAATAGATACAAATGATCTCACACCAGTGTGTTTGATATTTTTTGAAGAGATGTGTGTCAACTGACTATATAAAGCATCATTAGGACCAAATTAACTTAAAACACTCACTGGAAAAACTTTCTAGAAGATGAGTGCTGGGTCAAAGACTCTAATTCAACTTCACATCTCCTGAAATTTTTATGTGGGACCTGGTTTACCGGTACTTAAAAGCAAGCTGCTTGCCACACCAAATTGTACCTTGCAATGAAAATGTGTTGGATTGACCAAGTAAATCTGTTTAGGGACTTCTAGGAAATGATGCAAGACATGAAAAGGGAGATTATGATGATGATGGGCAGGCAAGGTTGTCTCATGAATATAGAATAGAATAGTTTGATTTGAAAGAGACCTTTAAAAGTCATCTAGGCCAACCCCCCTGCAATGAGCAGGAAATCCTCAAATAGATCAAGTTACTCAGAGCCCTGTCCAACCTGACCTTGAATGTGTCCAGGGATGGGGGATCTACCCCCTCTCTGGGGCACCCCGTGCCAGTGTTTCACCACCCTCATTGAAAAAATGTCTTCCTCCTATCTAATCTAAATCTTCCCTCTTTTAGTTTAAAACCATTACCCCAATATCTGTACAGTTCTGAGAGTTTGGCAAAAGGAAATCTAGAGAATAAGTGAAGATACAACACTTGGCAAAGACCAGTGTTAAGAAATATGCTCAAAATCTTCTAAAAGTGCATTTGAAACTTTTTCCAAAACATTGATGTCTCTGACTCTGGAGACATTCCAAACCTGCCAGGACGCCATCCTGTGCAACCTGCTCTAGGTGAACCAGCTGTGGCAGGGGTGTTGGACTAGATGATCTCCAGATGTCCCTTCCAACCCCTGTGATTCTATTTTTCTATGATTCCATCACCTTTCCAGGGATGGAGGTGAGGCTGACTGGTCTGTAGTTTTCTGGGTCCTCCTCCTTGCCATTTTTGAAGACTGGAGTGATGTTGACTTTCCTCCAGTCTTCAGGCACCTCTCCTGCTCTCCATGACCTTTCAAAGATGATGGAGAGTGGCTGCACAATAACATCTGCCAGCTCCCTCAGCACTTGTGGGTGCATCCCATCAGGGCCCATGGATTTTTGGGTGTCAAGTTTGCCTAAATGATCTCTAGCCCGATCGTCCTTACCCAAAGGAAAATCTTCCTTTCTCCAGACTTTTTCTTTTACCTCCAGGTTCTGGGATTCCTGGGGGATGGCCGTAGCAGTAAAGCCTGAAGCAAAGAAGGCATTCAGTAACTCCTTCCCTGCCTCCTCCGTCACCAGAGCACCTACCTCATACAGCAGTGGGCCCACATTTTCTCTAGTCTTTCTTTTGCTACTGATGCACTTAAAGAAGCCCTTCACATCCCTTGCCAGGTTTAACTCCAAGTGGGTCCTGGCCTTTCTCGTTGCATCCCTGCATACTCTGACAATGCTCTTATACTCCTCCCAAGTGGCCAGTCCCTTTTTCCACATTCTGTAAACTTCCTTCTTCCGTCTGAGTTTTTCCAGTAACTCCTTGCTCATCCATGCAGGTCTGCTGCCTCCTTTTCTTGATTTCTTACTCATAGGGATTCACCAATCTTGAGCTTGGAGGAAGTGGTGCTTGAATATTAACCAGCTGTCTTGGACCCTCCCTATCTTCCAGAGCCCTAACTCATTGGATTCCTCCAAGCAGGTCTTTGAAGAGGTCAAAGTCAGCTCTCATGAAGTCCAGGCTTGTAATCCTTCTTACTGCCCAGTTTCTTCCTCGTGACTTCCTCAGGACTCTGAACTCCACCATCTCATGGTCACTGCAGCTAAAGCTGCCCCCAGCCTTCACATTCCCAATCAGTCCTTCTTTGTTTGTTAGTACAAGGTCCAGCAACAGAACTCTTCTCATTGGTTCCTCCACCATCTGTGTCAAAAAGTTACCATCAGTGCTCTGCAGAAACCTCCTGTACTGTCCTGGCTGTGTTGCTTTTCCAGAAAATATCAGGGTGTTTGAAGTCCCCCATGAGAACCAGGGTCTGTGATCATGGTGCTACTTTCAGCTGTCTGTAGGGTAGGTCTCATTAACTTTCTCTTCCTGATCGGGTGGCCTGTAGTAAACACCCACAACAGTGTCACCCATATTAACCTGACCCTTAATTCTTACTCATAGGCTCTCAACTTGTTCTTGACCCACCCCTACGCAGACCTCAATACATTCCAGCTGCTCTCTCATGAAGAGCAACTCCATCGCCTTGCCTTGCTGACCACCCAGTACGTAGACATCAATGACTCCATTTCAGTCATGCCAGCTATCCCACCATGTCTCTGTAATTGCAATGACACCACACACAGATCTCTAATTCTTCCTGTTTATTCCCCATGCTGCACCCATTGTGTACACGAATTTCAGAGAGATAATCAAGCATGTGGATTTCTCTGAGGGGAGGTGCAAGACGGTCAGCCATAGCCATACACACCCTTGAGGTGGATTGCCTTCTGCTTCTCATCTTGGGACGCAGCTAAGGAACGTTTGTTGCTGCTCTGGTTGGCCTAGCTTATTCCCTAGTTGGATGCGATGGCCTGAGGACTGCCATTTTGGACCCCGTGCCCTGAGTCCTTGAGTTTAAATTCTGCCTCGCCAAGTTGACCAGCCTGCTGACAAAGATTTCCTTGCCTCTGCTAGACAGGTGGATGCCATCCCTCCCTAACAAGTTAGTCAGCAAAGAATGTCCTGTTGTCATAAAAGCCAAAGCCTTTTGTGTGGGACACCAGCAGCCACATAGCCAGAAGTTGATATGCATTATTCATCTATTTCTGGCTGAACGCTTTCCTTCAACTGGTAAAATGGAGGGAAAGGTAACTTGGACACCAATATTTTTCACTGATACCCCCAGGGCTTTATAGTGTTCCTTAATTCTGCCCAGGTTCTGGTTTGTGATGTCATTCATGCCCACACAAAAGAGTAACAGTGGATAGTAGACCATGCTCTTGACAAGTTGTGGCACCCTCTCAGCAACACCTCAGACTTAGCTCCCAGAAGGCAGCTTACATCTTCTGATTCCCTGTCAGGTCAGACGATTGGTGCCTCAGTGCCCTTTAACAGAGAGTGACCCACTATTAGCGCTCATCATTTCTTTGTGCAGTATCCACTGTGTGCTGCTGGTGCAGTTTCCCCTGCCAGATCTTGCTCATGGGTGTCCATAGCTGTTAAAGCTTCATATCTGTTTATGGTTGTGGTGCTGGAGGGTGGAGACTGAAGTGGAGTCCCACCTTGTGGGTCACCAGGGTCCAAGGTGTCTCATTCTCAGCGGTGTCTGCTACAGGAACTTGGTTATGGAACCACCTATCTATCTCCATGTCAGCTCCTCTGATATAGCACAGCCTTTTATCTGTTTCCTGCAACTCAGGTACTTGACATGACAGTTCGTCAACATGTGCACACCTGACGCAGGTATTTACTTTTTCACCAGGAGATGGGGCTGGGCACTCACTGAAACCTACCACCTGTACTGAAATCTCCTTCTTTCCCAGTTCCATCTGGTTGGATGCATAAGAGGGCTTTTTCTGTATGAGCGCTGGGTTTAGCTCTGAGGCGAGTGCCCACCATTTTGGCAGAGACATTTCCCACGTACGAATTGCTGCGTGACACCCTGGCTGACGCACCATGCCCTGTTTGCCCACCCTGTTCACAGAAATCCTGGTCACTTGCCGTTTAAATCTCCCGCGGTTGCTCCTGGCAATGCTGTCAGTTCCCTACATCCATCTGGGAGGGTTTGCAAATCCAGAAATAAAGTGAGGTGCTACTTTAGAAAGACCTAAGTGGGTGGGTAGTTTAAAGACCTTTAGTAACTCTCTTCCATCTTCTACTAAATTTGTTCCTGGCTTGATGTAATATATAGCTGGCTTTCTAGTTTCATCCCAGTAGAAATGTAGATGTGACACAGAATTGCCACTTTATAGGCTATTCTTTCCCAGTTTCAGAGTAGCTAAAGTGATGGACACCTTATCTCTAGAGATGGTCTCTCCCAGAAGAAAACTGGGCACACTATCAACACTGTCAGGGTTCAAAAGCTTTTTTCATCTCTTTTCAACAGGAAAATTAAAATTTTGGCAAATCATATTGAATGGCAATTTCAGCTGACATATATTTTTGCCCCCTTGAAGGGAAACAGATGAGAAAAAGCAAAGATCTTTACAAAATGGTTCTGAATTACAAGCTCAAGGAACAGAAATTAAAATCCCCTGGCTGAAAGTTAAATTCCCATCTCAGTTTCATACATTCAATTTCTCTGAGGGAGACTTTGAGAGCAAATTATGTAACTCCTCTAGTTTTCACATCTTTATTTGGAAAGATGTAAGAGGTTTACATTTTCATGAGCGATTAATGAGTTTAAGTAATCAGTTTGACGGACTGAGTTTTCCAGATGTGATGGTGAGCATTCCTTTGGAAAGCAAAATCATGCCAGAAGTGATCAGCCAAAAATGAAGGTACCTAGAAGTGACTACTTGCATGTTAAAGTTCAGACCATTTGAGTTATAAAATTATAAAAGTTTAGCAGCAGTTCTGCTTCGCTCATCAACTGCACAGTCTAGTTCTTTATATCAGTGTAGTGTAAATTAACATCTAATAATGAAACAGCTTCATTTTCATTCAGTAGATTTAACAGTGGTTTTAAATGTCCTAAAATCCTCTTGTTCAGAGGGTGATGGAAAGAGAGGAGGATAAATCTCATATTTTGTAATCGATAAAAATGGCTTTGTATCTTAAGCTTTGTCATAGCTACATTTTTGCTCTCTCTTGTGCATTGATTTTGCAGCAGATCTGCTGGGAATATGTAAAGTGAGATGAGTAAAGCTAAGCAAAGGAGATTCCATTTCACTGGCTCTTTTCAGTTCTCATTTTTGTTTTCACTTTGGATCTGAAAAAGAAGAAACTTTCTGAGCCAAACAAGATTTTGCCAAGAACGTGTGTTTGCGTTCTAGTTTGTTGTATCTCAGCCTGAATCACACAGGCAGGCTCTTGGAGCCAAACTTCTCAGTCCCAGGTAGGCACCTGATCACCCTGTCAGCTTCAGTCCTCACTTACCTGATACATTGATCTCCCACACAGTGTACACAAACATGAATACACATATCTGTGTGGGAGCATATATATATAAATAAATATAAATAGGCATATTTTTTCCCCTGGAAGCTTTGTGAAAACTAAAGCAGTGAATAAGTAACAGAATTATTTCTGCTACTATTGGTAACAAATAAACCCTTACAACTTAAAAAGTAGAGGAAAAAAAAGTACTTTTATCTTTAATATTTCCTTTATTTAAAATTATATTTTGCAATTTTGGAAGTTCATAATACTAGCAAGTTTTGTTCTCAGTGCATACGGATTCCTCACATCCACATCATCTCAACTACAGATAATGTCAGCTCTGAGTAAAAGACTGTGTCACATCCTAATGGATGATGGGTTTTCATGTTTTCCTCACCTCTCAGTTGTTCCATGGCAATTTGGCCTGCCAGGGCACAAGGATTATAACACTTAAAAAATTCCAAATGGAACATGCTATCACAGTACATCTCCACAGCTGTACAGGCAAAACTGCTGTAGGCTGCCCCTTGGTAGAAAACGAATGAAGTTCAAGGTCTTGCACATTCTCTTCAAAGTATTCCAGCACTTGGCTTAGGATACTTCAGGAAAAAACATCACCTAAATCTTTGAGATGAAGAAGCTGGTTGACAGTTTCAGTCCCTCGGCACAAGGGAGCTGTCTGCAGATACAGGAGAGCAAACGAGAGAAAAATGGAATATTTTCAAGGGGCAGTCCAAGGTTGCGAAGTAATTCACTTCAGAAACTTGGAACTGTCATAAGTGTCACCACTTCTCACTCTAAGTGCTTTCTCTAACAATACCTAGTAACACGCTTCTGAAGAGAAGGAAAACGCAAAGCAAAATAAGTCACATCATTTCAGGTACTTCTCTCTCAGGGGGTGGCTGAGAAAAAAATCAACAGCTGAGAGTTGTTAGCCATACAATTTAAAACACTGAAAAACCTTTGGGTACTAGAAAGGTGGTTTGAAATAGAATAGAATAGAATAGAATAGAATAGAATAGAATAGAATAGAATAGAATAGAATAGAATAGAATAGAATAGAATAGAATATGTTTACTACAAGCCACCCGATCAAGGGGAGCCTGTTGACAAAACCTTCTTACTCCAGCTACGGGAGGCATCAGACTTGCTGGCTCTCGTCCAGCTGGGGGACTTCAATCACCCTGACGTCTGCTGGAAAAGTATCACAGTGAGCTGTAGGCAATCCAAAAGACTCCTAGAGTATACTGAGGATAACTTCTTAAGCCAGGTAATAGACATCCCTACCAGAAGGGATGTGATACTGGACCTGATGGTCACCAACACAAGTTGAGCTCATTGGTGATGTCAAGATTGGAGGCAGCAGTGATCATGCCCTGGTGGAGTTCACAATCCTGAGGGATATGGGTCAGGCAAAGAACAAAGTCAGGATCCTGAATTTTAGGAAAGCAAGGTCTTCAAGGACTTAGTCAATAGGACCCCTTGGGAAACTGCCCTCAGACACAAGGGAGCAGAACAGACCTGACAGATCTTTAAGGATGCTTTACACAGAGTGCAAGAGCTCTTGACCCCCAGGTGTAAGAAATCAGGCAAGGAAGGCAAGAGACTAGCATGGCTGAGTCAAGACCTGCTGGTCAAACAAAAGGGAAAGAAAGAGATGCACAGGCAGTGGAATCAGGGACAGGTGTCCTGGGAAGAGTATAGGGACGCTGCCAAGTTGTGTAGGGATGGGGTCAGGAAAGCCAAAGCACAGCTGGAGCCGAACTTGGCAAGGGACGCAAAGAATGGCAAGGAGAGCTTCTACAGGTATGGCAGCCAGAAAAGGAAAGTCAAAGAAAGCATAAGCCCCTGATAGCAAGAGTGGTAAACTGCTAACAATGGACAAGGAAGAGTCTGAGGTACTCAACGGATTTTTTTGCCTCAGTCTTCACTGGCAACCTCTCTCCCCACACCTCTTGAGTGGATAGACTATGAGGCAGGGACTGGGGAAACAAAATCCCTCCCACTGTAAGAGAAGATCAGGTTTGTGAACACCTGAAGAACCTGAACATACAGAAGCCTCTGAGATCTGACAAGATGCATCCCAGAGTTCTGAGGTAATTGGTTGATGTAGTCGCCAAGTCACTCTCCATGATATTTGAAGTCAGGTGAATTCTTCAGTGACTGGAAAAAGGGAAACGTTGCACCCATTTTAAAAAAGGGGAGAAAGGAGGACCCTGGAAACTGCCGACCTGTCAGCCTCACCTCTGGGCCTGGGGAGATCGTGGAACAGATCCTCCTAGAAGCTATGCTAATGCACATGGAGGACAGGGAGGGGATTCGAGCCAGCATGGCTTCACCAAGGGCAAGTCCTGCCTGACCAACTTAGTGGCCTTCTATGATGGATTGACTACATCAGTGGACAAGGGAAGAACTAAGCATGTCATCTAGCTGGACTTACAGATATCATCTATCTGGACTTCTGTAAGGCCTTTGACACGGTCCCTGATAACATCTTTTGTCTCTAAATTGGCGATAGATGGGTTGGATGGGTGGACTGTTCCATGGGTGAAGAATTGTTTGGATGGTGACATCCAGAGGGTAGTGGTTAATGGCTCAATGTTCAGATAGAGATCAGTGATGAGTGGTAACCCTCAGGGGTCTGTACTGGGACCAGTACTGTTTAATATCTTAACCAATGACATAGTGAGATCAAGTGCACCCTCAGCAAGTTTGCAGATAACACCAAGCTGAGCGGTGCAGTTGACATGCCTGAAGGATGAGATGCCATCCAGAGGGACCTGGACAAGCTCAAGATGTGGGTCCCTGTGAACCTCATGAGGTTCAACAAGGCCAAAAGCAGGGTCTTCTATGGATATCAGGGCAACCCCTCATATCAATAGAGGTTGGGGGATGACGTGATTGAGAGAAGCCCTACCGAGAGGGACTTGGGGGTGTTGGTGCATGAAAAGCTGGACATGAGTTGGCAATGTGTGTGCTCGCAGCTCAGAAGTTGAAGAGAAGGGAAGGGAAGGGAAGGGAAGGGAAGGGAAGGGAAGG